>OY755247.1:14725834-15038263 GCA_963576725.1 Azorinus chamasolen | reverse complement strand
AAATGGCCCAGGCCTTTTTTTCTCCCCTTTGATATGATTTTATCTTTTTAGATAAGGGGGGGGGGAAGAAATGGCCTAGGCCTTTTTTTCTCCCCCTGTGAATTGATTTTATCTTTTTAGATAGGGGGGGGGGAAGAAATGGCCCAGGCCTTTTTTTTCTCCCCTGTGAATTGATTGTATCTTTTTAGATAGGGGGGGAAGAAATGGCCCAGGCCTTTTTTTCCCCCTTTGATATGATCATATCTTTTTAGATAGGGGGGAAGAAATGGCCCAGGCCTTTTTTCTCCCCTTTGATATGATCATATCTTTATAGATAGGGGGGAAGAAATGGTCTAGGCCTTTTTTCCCCTTTGATATGATTTTATCTTTTTAGATAAGGGGGGGGGGGAAGAAATGGCCCAGGCCTTTTTTCTCCCCTTTGATATGATTTTATCTTTTTAGATAGGGGGGGGGGGAAGAAATGGCCCAGGCCTTTTTTCTCCCCTTTGATATGATTTTATCTTTTTAGATAAGGGGGGGGGGGGAGAAATGGCCGAGGCCTTTTTTCTCCCCTGTGATATGATTTTATCTTTTTGGATAGGGGATGGGGAAGAAATGACCTAGGCCTTTCTTTTCTCTCCTTTGATATGATTTTATCTTTTTAGATAGGGGGGGGGGAAGAAATGGCCCAGGCCTTTTTTTCTCCCCTTTGATATGATCATATCTTTTTAGATAGGGGGAGAAGAAATGACCCAGGCCTTGTTTTCTCCCCTTTGATATGATCATATCTTTTTAGATAGGGGGGAAGAAATGGCCTAGGCCTTTTTTCCCCTTTGATATGATTTTATCTTTTTAGATTAGGGGGGGGGGGGGGAGAAATGGCCCAGGCCTTTTTTTCTCCCCTTTGATATGATTTTATCTTTTTAGATAAGGGGGGGGGGGAAGAAATGGCCCAGGCCTTTTTTTCTCCCCTGTGAATTGATTGTATCTTTTTAGATAGGGGGGAAGAAATGGCCCAGGCCTTTTTTTCTCCCATTGATATGATTTTATCCTTTTAGATAGGGGGGAAGAAATGGCCTAGGCCTTTTTTTCTCCCCTGTGAATTGATTGTATCTTTTCAGATAGGGGATGGGGAAGAAATGGCACAGGTCTTTTTTTCTCCCCTTTGATATGATTTTATTTTTTTAGATAGGGGGGAAGAAATGGCCTAGGCTTTTTTTTTTCTCCCCTTTGATATGATTGTATCTTTTTAGATAGGGAGGAAGAAATGGCCCAGGCCTTTTTTTCTCCCCTTTGATATGATTTGAATTTTTTAGATAGGGGGGAAGAAATGGCCTAGGCCTTTTTTCTCCCCTATGAATTGATTGTATCTTTTTAGATAGGGGGGGGGGGGGAAGAAATGGCCCAGGCCTTTTTTTCTCCCCTTTGATATGATTTTATCTTTTTAGATAAGGGGGGGGGGGAGAAATGGCCCAGGCCTTTTTTCTCCCCTTTGATATGATTTTATCTTTTTAGATAGGGGGGGGGGGGGAAGAAATGGCCCAGGCCTTTTTTCTCCCCTTTGATATAATTTTATCTTTTTAGATAAGGGGGGGGGGGGGGGGAGAAATGGCCGAGGCCTTTTTTCTCCCCTGTGATATGACCTGTGATATGATTTTATCTTTTTGGATAGGGGATGGGGAAGAAATGCCCTAGGCCTTTCTTTTCTCCCCTTTGATATGATTTATCTTTTTAGATAGGGGGGGGGGGGGAAGAAATGGCCCAGGCCGTTTTTTTCTCCCCTTTGATATGATCATATCTTTTTAGATAGGGGGAGAAGAAATGGCCCAGGCCTTGTTTTCTCCCCTGTGAATTGATTTTATCTTTTTTGATAGGGGATTGGGAAGAAATGGCCCAGGCCTTTTTTTCTCCCCTTTGATATGATCATATCTTTTTAGATAGGAGGGGAAGAAATGGCCCAGGCCTTTTTAGCTCACCAGAGCACAAAGTGCTCAGGGTGAGCTTTTGTGATTGCCTGATGTCCGTCGTCCGTCGGCGTGCGTCGTCCGTCGTCCGTCGTGCGTCGTCAGTCGTCAACAATTTGAGCCTTTAAAAATCTTCTCCTCTGAATCTACAGGGTTCTGATCTTTCATCTTTGGCATATAGCATCATCTGTTGGTCCTCTACAAAAGTTATATAAATTATACCCCTGGGGTCAAAATTGGCCCTGCCCCAGGGGTTTTCAGTTTTCAATAGAAACATATAGTGAAAACTTTGAACATCATCTCCTCTAAAACTAGAAGGTCCTCTGCTTTCATATTTGGCACATAGCTTCAACTTCAAGGCTTCTACAAAAGTTATATAAATTATGCCCCTAGGGTAAAAATTGGTCTCACCCCATGGATTGCCAGTTTTTTTAAGCTGACTACTTAAACAGCCCATAGGATCACTAGTTATGCATAGGAAAAACTTTAAAAGTATTCTTGTCAGAAACTACATGCCCCAGAGCTTAGATATTTGGTGTATAGATTTACTTAGCATAACTTTATGGGTTTTATAAGTATCATAGTTCTTGGGTTAAAATTGGCCCTGCCCTGTGTGTACAGTCTTCTTCACTTCAGAAACGACAGCCTAAAGGTTTCTCCTTAATATATCAGCCTGCAGAGCTCAGACCTTCTTATATAACCACCCTTAGCCTGATCAGTTGAGTAGAAATTGTGTTTAGACAAATAACACACTCTCATTTAAGATTGAGAAAATTGTGGATAGTTCTTAATATGCAGAACACTCTTAAAGCTTTTTTTCATACCTATGCCCTTCATTAAGCTACCGGATATCAATATAGAGCATATCTGTTGTGAATTTCAGCTTAACTCTTTGCATGCTGGGTAATTTTGTCATCTGCTAAATGGTTGTCTGCAGCATATTCATAAGTTATCTGTACTACACAATTTCTTTCTAAGTTTTTCAGAATTCAGACTCATTGACAAACAGTTTGGATACCAGATCAGGCCCCACATTATATTGGCCCTGATCTGGATCCAAACTGTTTGCATAGGTCATTAGTGGTGGGAGAATCCCACTACACACTTTCTTTCTAAGTTTTTCAGAAGTTCAGTCTCATTTACAAACAATTTGGATATCAGATCAGGCTCCACATTATGTGGGCCCTGATCTGGATCCAAACTGTTTGCATAGGTCATTAGTGGTGGGATAATCTGCCTCTAGCATCCAAAGAATTAATACAAGTTCCAGTGGTCTATGCTCTATCCATTCTTTCACTACATTCTTTCAGCATCATGTTCTGGTCCTCTACAAAAGTTATATAAATTGTGTCCCCGGGGTCAAAATTGGCACCGCCCCTGGGGTGTTAAGTTTTCAATAGAAACATATGTGAAAACTTTGAAAATCTTCTCCTCTGATTGTCTGGTGAGCGATGTCAGGGCCATTCTGGCCCTCTTGTTTTTCTCCCCTTTGATATGATTTTATCTTTTTAGATAGGGGGGGGGGGGGGGGGGGGAGAAATGACCCAGGCCTTTTTTTCTCCACTTTGATATGATTTTATCTTTTTAGATAGGGGGGGGGGGGAAGAAATGGCCCAGGCCTTTTTTTCTCCCCTGTGAATTGATTGTATCTTTTTAGATAGGGGGGAAGAAATGGCCCAGGCCTTTTTTTCTCCCCTGTGAATTGATGGTATCTTTTCGGATAGGGGGGGGGAAGAAATGGCCCAGGCCTTTTTTTCTCCCCTTTGATATGATTTTATCTTTTTAGATAAGGGGAGGGGGGAAGAAATGGCCCAGGCCTTTTTTTCTCCCCTTTGATATGATTTTAACTTTTTAGATAAGGGGGGGGGGAAGAAATGACCCAGGCCTTTTTTTCTCCCCTGTGAATTGATGGTATCTTCTTAGATAGGGGGGGGGAAGAAATGGCCCAGGCCTTTTTTTCTCCCCTTTGATATGATTTTATCTTTTTAGATAGGGGGGGGGGAGAAATGGCCCAGGCCTTTTTTTCTCCCCTTTGATATGATTTTATCTTTTTAGATAGGGGGGAAGAAATGGCCTAGGCCTTTTTTTCTCCCCTGTGAATTGATTGTATCTTTTCAGATAGGGGATGGGGAAGAAATGTTATAGTCCTTTTTTTCTCCCCTGTGAATTGATTTTATCTTTTTAGATAGGGGGGAAGAAATGGCCTAGGCCTTTTTTTCTCCCCTTTGATATGATTGTATCTTTTTAGATAGGGGGGAAAGAAATGGCCCAGGCCTTTTTTTCTCCCGTGTGAATTGATTTTATCTTTTCGGATAGGGGGGAAAAATTGGCCCAGACCTTTTTTTTCTCCCCTTTGATATGATTTTATCTTTTTAGATAGGGGGAAGAAATGACCTAGGCCTTTTTTCTCCCCTGTTAATTGATTGCATCTTTTCTGATAGGGGATGGGGAAGAAACGGCGTAGGCCTTTTTTTCTCCCCTGTGAATTGATTGTATCTTTTCGGATAGGGGATGGGGAAGAAATGGCCTAGGCCTTTTTTTCTCCCCTTTGATATGATTTTATCTTTTTAGATAGGGTGGGGGGGAGAAATGGCCCAGGCCCTTTTTTCTCCCCTGTGAATTGATTGTATCTTTTCGGATAGGGGATGGGAAAGAAATGACCTAGGCCTTTTTTTCTCCCCTTTGATATGATTTTATCTTTTTAGATAAGGGGGGGGGGAAGAAATGGCCTAGGCTTTTTTTTCTCCCCTGTGAATTGATTGTATCTTTTCGGATAGGGGATGGGGAAGAAATAGCCTAGGCCTTTTTTCTCCCCTTTGATATGATTTTATCTTTTTAGATAGGGGGGAAGAAATGGCCTAGGCCTTTTTTTCTCCCCTGTGAATTGATTGTATCTTTTCAGATAGGGGATGGGGAAGAAATGGCCTAGGCTTTTTTTTTCCCTTGTGAATTGATTGTATCTTTTCAGATAGGGGATGGGGAAGAAATGGCCTAGGCCTTTTTTTCTCCCCTTTGATATGATTTTATCTTTTTAGATAAGGGGGGGGGGTGGAAGAAATGGCCCAGGCCTTTTTTATTTTTTCGGATAGGGGATGGGGAAGAAATTACCTAGGCCTTTTTTTCTCCCCTTTCATATGATTTTATCTTTTTAGATAGGGGGAAAGAAATGGCCTAGGCCTTTTTTTCTCCCCTGTGAATTGATTGTATCTTTTCAGATAGGGGATGGGGAAGAAATGTTATAGTCCTTTTTTCTCCCCTGTGAATTGATTTTATCTTTTTAGATAGGGGGGAAGAAATGGCCTAGGCCTTTTTTTCTCCCCTTTGATATGATTGTATCTTTTTAGATAGGGGGGGGGGAAGAAATGGCCCATGCCTTTTTTTCTCCCGTGTGAATTGATTTTATCTTTTCGGATACGGGGGAAAAATTGGCCCAGACCTTTTTTTTCTCCCCTTTGATATGATTTTATCTTTTTAGATAGGGGGAAGAAATGACCTAGGCCTTTTTTCTCCCCTGTTAATTGTATCTTTTCTGATAGGGGATGGGGAAGAAATAACCCAGGCCTTTTTTTCTCCCCTGTGAATTGATGGTATCTTCTTAGATAAGGGGGGGGGGGAAGAAATGGCCCAGGCCTTTTTTTCTCCCCTTTGATATGATTTTATCTTTTTAGATAGGGGGGGGGGGAGAAATGGCCCAGGCCTTTTTTTCTCCCCTTTGATATGATTTTATCTTTTTAGATAGGGGGGAAGAAATGGCCTATGCCTTTTTTTCTCCCCTGTGAATTGATTGTATCTTTTCAGATAGGGGATGGGGAAGAAATGTTATAGTCCTTTTTTTCTCCCCTGTGAATTGATTTTATCTTTTTAGATAGGGGGGAAGAAATGGCCTAGGCCTTTTTTTCTCCCCTTTGATATGATTGTATCTTTTTAGATAGGGGGGGGAAGAAATGGCCCAGGCCTTTTTTTCTCCCGTGTGAATTGATTTTATCTTTTTGGATAGGGGGGAAAAATTGGCACAGACCTTTTTTTCTCCCCTTTGATATGATTTTATCTTTTTAGATAGGGGGAAGAAATGACCTAGGCCTTTTTTCTCCCCTGTGAATTGATTGTATCTTTTCAGATAGGGGATGGGGAAGAAATGGCCTAGGCTTTTTTTTTCCCTTGTGAATTGATTGTATCTTTTCGGATAGGGGATGGGGAAGAAATGGCCTAGGCCTTTTTTTCTCCCCTTTGATATTTTATCTTTTAAAATAGGGGGGGGAAGAAATGGCCCAGGCCTTTTTTCTCCCCTTTTATATGATCATATCTTTTTAGATAGGGGGAGAAGAAATGGCCCAGGCGTTTTTTTCTCCCCTGTGAATTGATTGTATCTTTTCGGATAGGGGATGGGGAAGAAATGGCCAAGGCCTTTTTTTCTCCCCTTTGATATGATTTTATCTTTTTAGATAGTGGGGGGAGAAATGGCCCAAGCCTTTTTTTCTCCCCTGTGAATTGATTTTATCTTTTTAGATAGGGGGGAAGAATTGGCCCAGGCCTTTTTTTCTCCCCTTTGATATGATTGTATCTTTTTAGATAGGGGGGAAGAAATGGCCTAGGCCTTTTTTTCTCCCCTTTGATATGATTGTATCTTTTTAGATAGGGGGGAAGAAATGGCCCAGGCCTTTTTTCCCCCCCCTTTGATATCATATCTTTTTAGATAAGGGGGGGGGAAGAAATGGCCCAGGTCTTTTTTTCTCCCCTTTGATATGATTTCATCTTTTTAGATAGGGGGGGGGGGGAGAAATGACCCAGGCCTTTTTTTCTCCACTTTGATATGATTTTATCTTTTTAGATAGGGGGGGGGGGGGGGAGAAATGGCACAGGCCTTTTTTTCTCCCCAGTGAATTGATTGTATCTTTTTAGATAGGGTGGAAGAAATGGCCCAGGCCTTTTTTTTCTCCCCTGTGAATTGATGGTATCTTTTCGGATAGGGGGGGGGGGAAGAAATGGCCGAGGCCTTTTTTTCTCCCCTTTGATATGATTTTATCTTTTTAGATAGGGGGGGGGGGAAGAAATGGCCCAGGCCTTTTTTTCTCCCCTGTGAATTGATGGTATCTTCTTAGATAGGGGGGGGGGGGAAGAAAAGGCCCAGGCATTTTTTTCTCCCCTTTGATATGATTTTATCTTTTTAGATAGGGTGGGGGGGGGGGGAGAAATTGCCCAGGCCTTTTTTTCTCCCCTTTGATATGATTTTATCTTTTTAGATAGGGGGTAAGAAATGGCCTAGGCCTTTTTTTCTTCCCTGTGAATTGATTGTATCTTTTCAGATAGGGGATGGGGAAGAAATGTTATAGGCCTTTTTTTCTCCCCTGTGAATTAATTTTATCTTTTAAGATAGGGGGGAAGAAATGGCCTAGGCCTTTTTTTCTCCCCTTTGATATGATTGTATCTTTTTAGATAGGGGGGGAAGAAATGGCCCAGGCTTTTTTTTCTCCCGTGTGAATTGATTTTATCTTTTCGGATAGGGGGGAAAAATTGGCCCAGACCTTTTTTTTCTCCCCTTTGATATGATTTTATCTTTTTAGATAGGAGGAAGAAATGACCTAGGCCTTTTTTCTCCCCTGTGAATTGATTGTATCTTTTCGGATAGGGGATTGTTAAGAAATGGCCTAGGCCTTTTTTTCTCCCCTTTGATATTTTATCTTTTTAGATAGGGGGGGGAAGAAATGGCCCAGGCCCTTTTTTCTCCCCTGTGAATTGATTGTATCTTTTCGGATAGGGGATGGGGAAGAAATGACCTAGGCCTTTTTTTCTCCCCTTTGATATGATTTTATCTTTTCAGATAAGGGGGGGGGGAAGAAATGGCATAGGCCTTTTTTTCTCCCCTGTGAATTGATTGTATCTTTTCGGATAGGGGATGGGGAAGAAATAGCCTAGGCCTTTTTTCTCCCCTTTGATATGAATTTATCTTTTTAGATAGGGGGGGGGGGGGAGAAATGGCCCAGGCCTTTTTTTCTACCCTGTGAATTGATTGTATCTTTTCAGATAGGGGATGGGGAAGAAATGGCCTAGGCTTTTTTTTCTCCCTTGTGAATTGATTGTATCTTTTCGGATAGGGGATGGGGAAGAAATGGCCTAGGCCTTTTTTTCTCCCCTTTGATATGATTTTATCTTTTTAGATAAGGGGGGGGGGGGGAGAAATGGCCCAGGCCTTTTTTTCTCCCCTGTGAATTGATGGTATCTTTTCGGATAGGGGATGGGGAAGAAATGACCTAGGCCTTTCTTTTCTCCCCTTTGATATAATTTTATCTTTTTAGATAGGGGGGGGGGGGAAGAAATGGCCCAGGCCTTTTTTTCTTCCCTTTGATATGATCATATCTTTTTAGATAGGGGGAGAAGAAATGGTCCAGGCCTTTTTTTCTCCCCTGTGAATTGATTGTATCTTTTGGGATAGGGGATGGGGAAAAAATGGCCAAGGCCTTTTTTTCTCCCCTTTGATATGATTTTATCTTTTTAGATAAGGGGGGGGGGGAAGAAATGGCCCAGGCCTTTTTTTCTCCCCTTTGATATGATTTTATCTTATTAGGTAGTGGGGGGAGAAATGGCCCAGGCCTTTTTTTCTCCCCTGTGAATTGATTTTATCTTTTTAGATAAGGGGGGAAGGAATGACCCAGGCCTTTTTTTCTCCCCTTTGATATGATTTTATCCTTTTAGATAGGGGGGAAGAAATGGCCTAGGCCTTTTTTTTCTCCCCTGTGAATTGATTGTATCTTCAGATATTGGATGGGGAAGAAATGGCCTAGGCCTTTTTTTCTTCCCTGTGAATTGATTGTATCTTTTCAGATAGGGGATGGGGAAGAAATGTTATAGGCCTTTTTTTCTCCCCTGTGAATTGATTTTATCTTTTAAGATAGGGGGGAAGAAATGGCCTAGACCTTTTTTTCTCCCCTTTGATATGATTGTATCTTTTTAGATAGGGGGGGGGGGGAAGAAATGGCCCAGGCCTTTTTTTCTCCCGTGTGAATTGATTTTATCTTTTCGGATAGGGGGGAAAAATTGGCCCAGACCTTTTTTTTCTCCCCTTTGATATGATTTTATCTTTTTAGATAGGAGGAAGAAATGACCTAGGCCTTTTTTCTCCCCTGTGAATTGATTGTATCTTTTCAGATAGGGGATGGGGAAGAAATGGCCTAGGCCTTTTTTTCTCCCCTGTGATTTGATTGTATCTTTTCGGATAGGGGATGGGGAAGAAATGGCCTAGGCCTTTTTTTCTCCCCTTTGATATGATTTTATCTTTTTAGATAGGGGGGGAAGAAATGGCCCAGGCCCTTTTTTCTCCCCTGTGAATTGATTGTATCTTTTCGGATAGGGGATGGGGAAGAAATGACCTAGGCCTTTTTTTCTCCCCTTTGATATGATTTTATCTTTTCAGATAAGGGGGGGGAGAAGAAATGGCCTAGGCCTTTTTTTCTCCCCTGTGAATTGATTGTATCTTTTCGGATAGGGGATGGGGAAGAAATAGGCTAGGCCTTTTTTCTCCCCTTTGATATGATTTTATCTTTTTAGATAGGGGGGAAGAAATGGCCTAGGACTTTTTTTCTCCCCTGTGAATTGATTGTATCTTTTTAGATAAGGGGGGGGGGGAAGAAATGGCCCAGGTCTTTTTTTCCCCCTTTGATATGATTTTATCTTTTTAGATAGGGGGGGGGGAAGAAATGGCCCAGGCCTTTTTTTCTCCCCTTTGATATGGTTTTATCTTATTAGATAGTGGGGGGAGAAATGGCCCAGGCGTTTTTTTCTCCCCTTTGATATGATTTTATCTTATTAGATAGTGGGGGGAGAAATGGCCCAGGCCTTTTTTTCTCCCCTGTGAATTGATTGTATCTTTTTAGATAGGGGGGAAGGAATGACCCAGGCCTTTTTTTCTCCCCTTTGATATGATTTTATCCTTTTAGATAGGGGGGAAGAAATGGCCTAGGCCTTTTTTTCTCCCCTGTGAATTGATTGTATCTTTTCAGATATTGGATGGGGAAGAAATGGCCTAGGCCTTTTTTTCTCCCCCTGTGAATTGATTTTATCTTTTTAGATAGGGGGGGGGGGGAAGAAATGGCACAGGCCTTTTTTTCTCCCCTTTGATATGATTTTATCTTTTTAGATAGGGGGGAAGAAATGGCCTAGGCCTTTTTTTCTCCCCTTTGATATGATTGTATCTTTTTAGATAGGGGGGGAAGAAATGGCCCAGGCCTTTTTTTCTCCCCTTTGATATGATTTTATCTTTTTAGATGGGGGGGGGGGGGAACGAAATGGCCCAGGCCCTTTTTCCCCCCTTTGATATGATTTTATCTTTTTAGATAGGGGGGGGGGAAGAAATGGCCCAGGTATTTTTTTCTCCCCTGTGAATTGATTGTATCTTTTCGGATAGGGGATGGGGAAGAAATGGCCTAGGCCTTTTTTCTCCCCTGTTAATTGATTGCATCTTTTCTGATAGGGGATGGGGAAGAAACGGCGTAGGCCTTTTTTTCTCCCCTGTGAATTGATTGTATCTTTTCGGATAGGGGATGGGGAAGAAATGGCCTAGGCCTTTTTTTCTCCCCTTTGATATGATTTTATCTTTTTAGATAGGGTGGGGGGGAGAAATGGCCCAGGCCCTTTTTTCTCCCCTGTGAATTGATTGTATCTTTTCGGATAGGGGATGGGAAAGAAATGACCTAGGCCTTTTTTTCTCCCCTTTGATATGATTTTATCTTTTTAGATAAGGGGGGGGGGGGGAAGAAATGGCCTAGGCTTTTTTTTCTCCCCTGTGAATTGATTGTATCTTTTCGGATAGGGGATGGGGAAGAAATAGCCTAGGCCTTTTTTCTCCCCTTTGATATGATTTTATCTTTTTAGATAGGGGGGAAGAAATGGCCCAGACCTTTTTTTTCTCCCCTTTGATATGATTTTATCTTTTTAGATAGGAGGAAGAAATGACCTAGGCCTTTTTTCTCCCCTGTGAATTGATTGTATCTTTTCAGATAGGGGATGGGGAAGAAATGGCCTAGGCCTTTTTTTCTCCCCTTTGATATGATTGTATCTTTTTAGATAGGGGGGGAAGAAATGGCCCAGGCCTTTTTTTCTCCCCTTTGATATGATTTTATCTTTTTAGATGGGGGGGGAACGAAATGGCCCAGGCCCTTTTTCCCCCCTTTGATATGATTTTATCTTTTTAGATAGGGGGGGGGGAAGAAATGGCCCAGGTATTTTTTTCTCCCCTGTGAATTGATTGTATCTTTTCGGATAGGGGATGGGGAAGAAATGGCCTAGGCCTTTTTTTTCTCCCCTGTGAATTGATTGTATCTTTTCAGATAGGGGATGGGGGAAGAAATGGCCTAGGCTTTTTTTTTCCCTTGTGAATTGATTGTATCTTTTCAGATAGGGGATGGGGAAGAAATGGCCTAGGCCTTTTTTTCTCCCCTTTGATATGATTTTATCTTTTTAGATAAGGGGGGGGGGGGTGGAAGAAATGGCCCAGGCCTTTTTTATTTTTTCGGATAAGGGATGGGGAAGAAATTACCTAGGCCTTTTTTTCTCCCCTTTGATATGATTTTATCTTTTTAGATAGGGGGGAAGAAATGGCCTAGGCCTTTTTTTCTCCCCTGTGAATTGATTGTATCTTTTCAGATAGGGGATGGGGAAGAAATGTTATAGTCCTTTTTTTCTCCCCTGTGAATTGATTTTATCTTTTTAGATAGAGGGGAAGAAATGGCCTATATTCACCATTAAGAAATGGCCCAGAGAAATTAGATAGGGGGGAAGTAATGGCCCAGGCCTTTTTTTCTCCCCTTTGATATCATATCTTTTTAGATAGGGGGGGGGAAGAAATGGCCCAGGCCTTTTTTCTCCCCTTTGATATGATTTTATCTTTTTAGATAGGGGGGGGGGGGGAAATTGCCCAGGCCTTTTTTTCTCCCCCTGTTAATTGATTTTATCTTTTTAGATAAGGGGGGGGGGAAGAAATGACCTAGGCCTTTTTTTCTCCCCTTTGATATGATTGTATCTTTTTAGATAGGGGGGGGGGGGAAGAAATGGCCCATGCCTTTTTTTCTCCCCTTTGATATGATTTTATCTTTTTAGATAGGGGGGGGGGGAAGAAATGGCCCAGGCTTTTTTTCCCCCCTTTGATATGATTATATGTTTTTAGATAGGGGAGAAGAAATGGCCCAGGCCTTTTTTTCTCCTCTGTGAATTGATTGTATCTGTTCGGATAGGGGATGGGGAAGAAATGGCCCAGGCCTTTTTTTCTCCCCTTTGATATTTTATCTTTTTAGATAGGGTGGGGGGAAGAAATGACCCAGGCCTTTTTTTCTCCCCTTTGATATGATTTTATCTTTTTAGATAAGGGGGGGGGGAAGAAATGGCCCAGGCCTTTTTTCTCCCCTTTGATATGAATTTATCTTTTTAGATAGGGGGGGGGGGGAAGAAATGGCCCAGGCCTTTTTTCTCCCCTTTGATATGATCATATCTTTTTAGATAGGGGGGAAGAAATGGCCTAGGCCTTTTTTTCTCCCCTTTGATATGATTTTATTAGCTCCACTTTTTCAAAAAGTGGAGGTATTGTCATGACCCTCTCGTCGGCGTCGGCGTCGGCGTTGGTTAACCTTTTTGTTAAGGTCCTTTTCTCAGAAACCATCAAAGATATTTGGTTCATATTTGTTATGTATGTTTACTATCACAAGGGGAACCCATTTCACAAGGGTAGGTAACTCTAAAATTAATTTTGTCATAGTTATGCCCCTTTTTCGACTTAGAATTTTCATTGTTGGTTAAGTTTTATGTTCAGGTCCATGTCACAGAAACTGTCAAAGATATTTGGTTCATCTTTGGTATACATATTAACTATCACAAGGGGAACCCATTTCACAAGGGTAGGTAACCCTAAAATTAATTTTACCATAGTTATGCCCCTTTTTCGACTTGCACATTTCATTGTTGGTTAAGTTTTATGTTCAGGTCCATGTCTCAGAAACTGTCCAAGATATTTGGTTCATCTTTGGTATACATATTAACTATTACAAGGGGGACCCATTTCACAAGGGTAGGTAGCCCTAAAATTAATTTTGCTGTTGTTATCTCCCCTTTTTGACATAGACTTCCACTACACTATCCAGCACTAAAGAAAGTGGAGCGCGCTGTCTGCGGACAGCTCTTGTCTTTTCGGATAGGGGATGGGGAAGAAATGGCCCAGGCCTTTTTTTCTCCCCTTTGATATGATCAGATCTTTTTAGATAGGGGAGAAGAAATTGCCCAGGCCTTTTTTCTCCCCTGTGAATTGATTTTATCTTTTCGAATAGGGGATGGGGAAGAAATGGCCTAGGCCTTTTTTTCTCCCCCTGTGAATTGATTTTATCTTTTTAGATAAGGGGGGGGGGGGAAGAAATGGCCCAGGCCTTTTTTTCTTCCCATTCATATGATCATATCTTTTTAGATAGGGGGGAAGAAATGGCCTAGGCCTTTTTTTCTCCCCTTTGATATGATCATATCTTTTTAGATAAGGGGGGGGAAGAAATGGCCCAGGCCTTTTTTCTCCCCTTTGATATGATTTTATCTTTTTAGATAGGGGGGGGGGGAAATGGCCCAGGCCTTTTTTTTTTCTCCCCCTGCGAATTGATTTTATCTTTTTAGATAGGGGGGGGGGGGGGAAGAAATGGCCTAGGCCTTTTTTTCTCCCCTTTGATATGATTGTATCTTTTTAGATAGGGGGGGGGAAGAAATGGCCCATGCCTTTTTTTCTCCCCTTTGATATGATTTTATCTTTTTAGATAGGGAGGGGGGAGAAATGGCCCAGGCCTTTTTTCTCCCCTTTGATATGATTTTATCTTTTTAGATAGGGAGGGGGGGGGGAGAAATGGCCCAGGCCTTTTTTCTCCCCTGTGATTGTATCTTTTTGGATAGGGGATGGGGAAGAAATGACCTAGGCCTTTCTTTTCTCCCCTTTGATATGATTTTATCTTTTTAGATAAGGGGGGGGGGAAGAAATGGCCCAGGCCTTTTTTTCTCCCCTTTGATATGATCATATCTTTTTAGATAGGGGGGGAAGAAATGGCCCAGGCCTTTTTTTCTCCCCTTTGATATGATCATATCTTTTTAGATAGGGGGGAAGAAATGGCCTAGGCCTTTTTTTCTCCCCTTTGATATGATTTTATCTTTTCGGATAGTGGATGGGGAAGAAATGGCCCAGGCCTTTTTTTCTCCCTTTTGATATGATCATATCTTTTTAGATAGGGGAGAAGAAATGGCCCAGGCCTTTTTTCTCCCCTGTGAATTGATTTTATCTTTTCGAATAGGGGATGGGGAAGAAATGGCCTAGGCCTTTTTTTCTCCCCCTGTGAATTGATTTTATCTTTTTAGATAGGGGGGGGGGGGGAAGAAATGGCCCAGGCCTTTTTTTCCCCCTTTGATATGATTTTATCTTTTTAGATAGGGGGGGGGGGGGGGAGAAATGGCCCAGGCTTTTTTTTCTCCCCTTTGATATGATTTTATCTTTTTAGATAGGGGGGGGGGAATAAATGGCCCAGGCCTTTTTTTCTCACCTGTGATTGTATCTTTTTGGATAGGGGATGGGGAAGAAATGACCTAGGCCTTTTTTTCTCCCCTTTGATATGATTTTATCTTTTTAGATAGGGGGGAAGAAATGGCCCTGGCCTTTTTTTCTCCCCTTTGATATGATTGTATCTTTTTAGATAGGGGGGGAAGAAATGGCCCAGGCCTTTTTTTCTCCCCTTTGATATGATTTTATCTTTTTAGATAGGGGGGGGGGGGAAGAAATGGCCCAGGCCTTTTTTCCCCCCTTTGATATGATTTTATCTTTTTAGATAAGGGGGGGGGGGAATAAATGGCCCAGGCCTTATTTTCTCACCTGTGATTGTATCTTTTTGGATAGGGGATGGGGAAGAAATGGCCTAGGCCTTTTTTTCTCCCCTTTGATATGATTTTATCTTTTTAGATAGGGGGGGAAGAAATGGCCCAGGCCTTTTTTTCTCCCCTTTGATATGATCATATCTTTTTAGATAGGGGGGAAGAAATGGCCAAGGCCTTTTTTTCTCCCCTTTGATATGATCATATCTTTTTAGATAAGGGGGGGGGGGAAGAAATGGCCCAGGCCTTTTTTCTCCCCTTTGATATGATTTTATCTTTTTAGATAGGGGGGGGAAGAAATGGCCCAGGCCTTTTTTCTCCCCTGTGATTGTATCTTTTTGGATAGGGGATGGGGAAGAAATGACCTAGGCCTTTCTTTTCTCCCCTTTGATATGATTTTTATCTTTTTAGATAAGGGGGGGGGGGTTGAAGAAATGGCCCAGGCCTTTTTTTCTCCCCTTTGATATGATCATATCTGTTTAGATAGGGGGGGGGGAAGAAATGGCCCAGGCCTTTTTTTCTCCCCTTTGATATGATCATATCTTTTTAGATAGGGGGGAAGAAATGGCCTAGGCCTTTTTTTCTCCCCTTTGATATGATTTTATCTTTTTAGATAGGGGGAAGAAATGACCTAGGCCTTTTTTCTCCCCTGTGAATTGATGGTATCTTTTTAGATAAGGGGGGGGGGGAGAAATGGCCCAGGCCTTTTTTTCTCCCCTTTGATATGATTTTATCTTTTTAGATAGGGGGGAAGAAATGGCCTAGGCCTTTTTTTCTCTCCTTTAATATGATTGTATCTTTTTAGATAGGGGGGAAGAAATGGCCCAGGCCTTTTTTTCCTCCCCTTTGATATTTTATCTTTTTAGATAGGGGGGGGGGAAGAAATGGCCCAGGCCTTTTTTCTCCCCTGTGATATGATTTTATCTTTTTGGATAGGGGATGGGGAAGAAATGACCTAGGCTTTTCTTTTCTCCCCTTTGATATGATTTTATCTTTTTAGATAGGGGGGGGGGGGGAAGAAATGGCCCAGGCCTTTTTTTCTCCCCTTTGATATGATCATATCTTTTTAGATAGGGGGAGAAGAAATGGCCCTGGCCTTTTTTTTTCTCCCCTGTGAATTGATTTTATCTTTTTGTATAGGGGATGGGGAAGAAATGGCCCAGGCCTTTTTTTCTCCCCTTTGATATGATCATATCTTTTTAGATAAGGGGGGGGGGAAGAAATGGCCCAGGCCTTTTTTTCTCCCCTTTGATATGATTTTATCTTTTTAGATAAGGGGGGGGGGAAGAAATGACCCAGGCATTTTTTTCTCCCCTTTGATATGATTTTATCTTTTTAGATAGGGGGTGGGAAGAAATGGCCCAGGCCTTTTATTCTCCCGTGTGAATTGATTGTATCTTTTTAGATAGGGGGGAAGAAATGGCCCAGGCCTTTTTTTCTCCCCTGTGAATTGATGGTATCTTTTCGGATAGGGGGGGGGGAGAAATGGCCCAGGCCTTTTTTTCTCCCCTTTGATATGATTTTATCTTTTTAGATAAAGGGGGGGGGAAGAAATGGCCCAGGCCTTTTTTTCTCCCCTTTGATATTTTATCTTTTTAGATAGGGGGGGGGGGGAAGAAATGGCCCAGGCTTTTTTTTCTCCACTGTGAATTGATGGTATCTTCTTAGATAGGGGGCGGAAGAAATGGCCCAGGCCTTTTTTTCTCCCCTTTGATATGATTTTATCTTTTTAGATAGGGGAAGAAATGGCCTAGGCCTTTTTTTCTCCCCTGTGAATTGATTGTACCTTTTCAGATAGGGGATGGGGAAGAAATGGCCTAGGCCTTTTTTTCTCCCCTGTGAATTGATTTTATCTTTTTAGATAGGGTGGAAGAAATGGCCTAGGCCTTTTTTTCTCCCCTTTAATATGATTGTATCTTTTTTAGATAGGGGGGGGGGAAGAAATGGCCCAGGCCTTTTTTTCTCCCCTGTGAATTGATTTTATCTTTTTGGATAGGGGGGAAAAATTGGCACAGACCTTTTTTTTCTCCCCTTTGATATGATTTTATCTTTTTAGATAGGGGTAAGAAATGACCTAGGCCTTTTTTCTCCCCTGTGAATAGATTGTATCTTTTCTGATAGGGGATGGGGAAGAAATGGCCTTGGCCTTTTTTTCTCCCCTTTGATATGATTTTATCTTTTTAGATAAGGGGGGGGGGGTGGAAGAAATGGCCCAGGCCTTTTTTATTTTTTCGGATAGGGGATGGGGAAGAAATTACCTAGGCCTTTTTTTCTCCCCTTTGATATGATTTTATCTTTTTAGATAGGGGGGAAGAAATGGCCTAGGCCTTTTTTCTCCCCTGTAAATTGATTGTATCTTTTCAGATAGGGGATGGGGAAGAAATGTTATAGTCCTTTTTTTCTCCCCTGTGAATTGATTTTATCTTTTTAGATAGGGGGGAAGAAATGGCCTAGGCCTTTTTTTCTCCCCTTTGATATGATCATATCTTTTTAGATAGGGGGGAAGAAATGGCCTAGGCCTTTTTTTCTCCCCTTTGATATGATCATATCTTTTTAGATAGGGGGAGAAGAAATGGCCCAGGCCTTTTTTTCTCCCCCTGTGAATTGATTTTATCTTTTTAGGGGATCATCGATACTTCACTCGAATCACTCAAGGAACGTCTGGACACATGGAAGAGTAGTGTGGAGGAGAAGGGCCTCAGGGTCAATATGAGTAAAACCAAGGTCATGATCGCTGGTCCTAACCTCAACTTACTGAGGAAATCAGGAAAACACCCTTGTGCTGTAGGTCTGAGCGGAACAGGCAGTAACTCAATCCTATGCACCCACTGTTCAGGATGGGTCCACAAAAAGTGTAGCGGTATAAAGGGCTCCCTCAAAGAAGACCCACACTTTAAGTGTTCACGCTGTACAGGAGCAGCTAGACCAATAGATGGGAGACCACTGACAGAGGTTGATATTGGTGGTGACAAGGTCGAGGTAGTGACAGACTTCTGTTACCTTGGAGACACGCTCTCATCAGATGGTGGCTGTGAACTCGCTACAGCTACACGCTGCAGGACTGCCTGGAAACAGTTTAGAGAGCTTCTACCAATTCTGGCAAACAAGCACCTACCAACAGCTACAAGGGGTCGCATCTATTCCTCTTATGTCAGAAGTGTGCTACTGTATGGCTCTGAAACCTGGGCTGTCTCAGCCAGCATACTGAAGAAACTAAAACGTAACGATAAAGCCATGATCAGATGGACCTGTTTAGTTAAGCCCGAAGAGAACATTCCATTTGCGTCCCTCCTCGCTAAAGTCAACCTGGAGAGCATCGCAGACATCATGCAGAAGAGAAGACTGCGTTGGTTGGGGCACATAGAGCGCAGCACTGGCTGGATTGCTCAAGTTAGACAAATGAATGTACCAGCAGAAAGGACCACCGGTAGGCCTAAGTTGTCTTGGGAAGAACTTGTAAAGCGCGATAGGAAAACCCTGGGTATGGATTCCAGCAACCCTCAGAACAGACAAGAATGGAGAGGACGACTTCGATCTAGACTGGGCAGTCAGGCCCCACCCTCATCAGAGGATTAATTGTTGGCCTGATCAACAAATAAACCGGATAGTGAGTGAGTGAGTGAGTTTTTAAATAAGGGGGGGGGGGAAGAAATGGCACAGGCCTTTTTTTCTCCCCTTTGATATGATTTTATCTTTTTAGATAGGGGGGGAAGAAATGGCCTAGGCCTTTTTTTCTCCCCTTTGATATGATTTTATCTTTTTAGATAGGGGGGGGGGGGGGGGAGAAATGGCCCAGGCCTTTTTTCCCCCCATTGATATGATTTTATCTTGTTAGATAGGGGGGGGGGGAGAAATGGCCCAGGCCTTTTTTTCTCCCCTGTGAATGTATCTTTTTGGATAGGGGATGGGGAAGAAATGGCCTAGGCCTTTTTTTCTCCCCTTTGATATGATCATATCTTTTTAGATAGGGGGGGGGAAGAAATGGCCCAGGCCTTTTTTTCTCCCCTTTGATATGATCATATCTTTTTAGATAGGGGGGAAGAAATGGCCTAGGCCTTTTTTCTACCCTTTGATATGATTTTATCTTTTCGGATAGGGGATGGGGAAGAAATGGCCCAGGCCTTTTTTTCTCCCCTTTGATATGATCATATCTTTTTAGATAGGGGGAGAAGAAATGGCCCAGGCCTTTTTTTCTCCCCTGTGAATTGATTGTATCTTTTCGGATAGGGGATGGGGAAGAAATGGCCCAGGCCTTTTTTTCTCCCCTTTGATATGATTTTATCTTTTTAGATAAGGGGGGGGGGGAGAAATGGCCCAGGCCTTTTTTTCTCCCCTGTGAATTGATTGTATCTTTTTAGATAAGGGGGGGGGGGGAAGAAATGGCTCAGGCCTTTTTTTTCTCCCCTTGGATATGATTTTATCTTTTTAGATAGGGGGGAAGAAATGGCCTAGGCCTTTTTTTCTCCCCTTTGATATGATTTTATCTTTTTAGATAGGGGGAAGAAATGACCTAGGCCTTTTTTCTCCCCTGTGAATTGATGGTATCTTTTTAGATAAGGGGGGGGGGAAGAAATGGCCCAGGCCTTTTTTTCTCCCCTTTGATATGATTTTATCTTTTTAGATAGGGGGAAGAAATGGCCTAGGCCTTTTTTTCTCTCCTTTAATATGATTGTATCTTTTTAGATAGGGGGGAAGAAATGGCCCAGGCCTTTTTTTCCTCCCCTTTGATATTTTATCTTTTTAGATAGGGGGGGGGGGGGAAGAAATGGCCCAGGCCTTTTTTCTCCCCTGTGATATGATTTTATCTTTTTGGATAGGGGATGGGGAAGAAATGACCTAGGCTTTTCTTTTCTCCCCTTTGATATGATTTTATCTTTTTAGATAAGGGGGGGGGGGAAGAAATGGCCCAGGCCTTTTTTTCTCCCCTTTGATATGATCATATCTTTTTAGATAGGGGGAGAAGAAATGGCCCAGGCCTTTTTTTTCTCCCCTGTGAATTGATTTTATCTTTTTGGATAGGGGATGGGGAAGAAATGGCCCAGGCCTTTTTTTCTCCCCTTTGATATGATCATATCTTTTTAGATAAGGGGGGGGGAAGAAATGGCCCAGGCCTTTTTTTCTCCCCTTTGATATGATTTTATCTTTTTAGATAAGGGGGGGGGAAGAAATGACCCAGGCATTTTTTTCTCCCCTTTGATATGATTTTATCTTTTTAGATAGGGGGTGGGAAGAAATGGCCCAGGCCTTTTTTTCTCCCGTGTGAATTGATTGTATCTTTTTAGATAGGGGGGAAGAAATGGCCCAGGCCTTTTTTTCTCCCCTGTGAATTGATGGTATCTTTTCGGATAGGGGGGGGGGGAGAAATGGCCCAGGCCTTTTTTTCTCCCCTTTGATATGATTTTATCTTTTTAGATAGAGGGGGGGGGGGAAGAAATGGCCCAGGCCTTTTTTTCTCCCCTTTGATATGATTTTATCTTTTTAGATAAGGGGGGGGGGGAAAGAAATGGCCCAGGCCTTTTTTTCTCCACTGTGAATTGATGGTATCTTCTTAGATAGGGGGCGGAAGAAATGGCCCAGGCCTTTTTTTCTCCCCTTTGATATGATTTTATCTTTTTAGATAGGGGAAGAAATGGCCTAGGCCTTTTTTTCTCCCCTGTGAATTGATTGTACCTTTTCAGATAGGGGATGGGGAAGAAATGGCCTAGGCCTTTTTTTCTCCCCTGTGAATTGATTTTATCTTTTTAGATAGGGTGGAAGAAATGGCCTAGGCCTTTTTTTCTCCCCTTTAATATGATTGTATCTTTTTTAGATAGGGGGGGGGGAAGAAATGGCCCAGGCCTTTTTTTCTCCCCTGTGAATTGATTTTATCTTTTTGGATAGGGGGAGAAATTGGCACAGACCTTTTTTTTCTCCCCTTTGATATGATTTTATCTTTTTAGATAGGGGTAAGAAATGACCAAGGCCTTTTTTCTCCCCTGTGAATTGATTGTATCTTTTCTGATAGGGGATGGGGAAGAAATGGCCTTGGCCTTTTTTTCTCCCCCTTGATATGATTTTATCTTTTTAGATAAGGGGGGGGGGGGTGGAAGAAATGGCCCAGGCCTTTTTTATTTTTTCGGATAGGGGATGGGGAAGAAATTACCTAGGCCTTTTTTTCTCCCCTTTGATATGATTTTATCTTTTTAGATAGGGGGGAAGAAATGGCCTAGGCCTTTTTTCTCCCCTGTAAATTGATTGTATCTTTTCAGATAGGGGATGGGGAAGAAATGTTAAAGTCCTTTTTTTCTCCCCTGTGAATTGATTTTATCTTTTTAGATAGGGGGGAAGAAATGGCCTAGGCCTTTTTTTCTCCCCTTTGATATGATTGTATCTTTTTAGATAGGGGGGAAGAAATGGCCCAGGCTTTTTTTTCTCCCCTTTGGTATGATTTTATCTTTTTAGATAAGGGGGGGGGGAAGAAATGGCCCAGGCCTTTTTTCTCCCCTTTGATATGATTTTATCTTTTTAGATAGAGGGGGGGGGGAAAGAAATGGCCCAGGCCTTTTTTTCTCCCCTTTGATATGATTTTATCTTTTTAGATAAGGGGGGGGGGGAAAGAAATGGCCCAGGCCTTTTTTTCTCCACTGTGAATTGATGGTATCTTCTTAGATAGGGGGCGGAAGAAATGGCCCAGGCCTTTTTTTCTCCCCTTTGATATGATTTTATCTTTTTAGATAGGGGAAGAAATGGCCTAGGCCTTTTTTTCTCCCCTGTGAATTGATTGTACCTTTTCAGATAGGGGATGGGGAAGAAATGGCCTAGGCCTTTTTTTCTCCCCTGCGAATTGATTTTATCTTTTTAGATAGGGTGGAAGAAATGGCCTAGGCCTTTTTTTCTCCCCTTTAATATGATTGTATCTTTTTTAGATAGGGGGGGGGGGAAGAAATGGCCCAGGCCTTTTTTTCTCCCCTGTGAATTGATTTTATCTTTTTGGATAGGGGGGAAAAATTGGCACAGACCTTTTTTTTCTCCCCTTTGATATGATTTTATCTTTTTAGATAGGGGTAAGAAATGACCAAGGCCTTTTTTCTCCCCTGTGAATTGATTGTATCTTTTCTGATAGGGGATGGGGAAGAAATGGCCTTGGCCTTTTTTTCTCCCCTTTGATATGATTTTATCTTTTTAGATAAGGGGGGGGGGGGGTGGAAGAAATGGCCCAGGCCTTTTTTATTTTTTCGGATAGGGGATGGGGAAGAAATTACCTAGGCCTTTTTTTCTCCCCTTTGATATGATTTTATCTTTTTAGATAGGGGGGAAGAAATGGCCTAGGCCTTTTTTCTCCCCTGTAAATTGATTGTATCTTTTCAGATAGGGGATGGGGAAGAAATGTTAAAGTCCTTTTTTTCTCCCCTGTGAATTGATTTTATCTTTTTAGATAGGGGGGAAGAAATGGCCTAGGCCTTTTTTTCTCCCCTTTGATATGATTGTATCTTTTTAGATAGGGGGGAAGAAATGGCCCAGGCTTTTTTTTCTCCCCTTTGGTATGATTTTATCTTTTTAGATAAGGGGGGGGGGGAAGAAATGGCCCAGGCCTTTTTTCTCCCCTTTGATATGATTTTATCTTTTTAGATAGAGGGGGGGGGGGAGAAATGGCCCAGGCCTTTTTTCTCCCCTTTGATATGATTTTATCTTTTTAGATAGGGGGGGGGAAGAAATGGCCCAGGCCTTTATTCTCCCCTTTGATATGATTTTATCTTTTTAGATAGGGGGGGGGGGGAGAAATGGCCCAGGCCTTTTTTCTCCCCTGTGATATGATTTGATCTTTTTGGAAAGGGGATGGGGAAGAAATGACCCAGGCCTTTTTTCCCCCCCTTTGATATGATCTTTTTAGATAGGGGGGGGGGAAGAAATCGCCCAGGCCTTTTTTTCTCCCCTGTGATTGTATCTTTTTGGATAGGGAATGGGGAAGAAATGACCTAGGCCTTTTTTTCTCCCCTTTGATATGATTTTATCTTTTTAGATAGGGGGGAAGTAATGGCCCAGGCCTTTTTTTCTCCCCTTTGATATCATCTTTTTAGATAGGGGGGGAAGAAATGGCCCAGGCCTTTTTTCTCCCCTTTGATATTTTATCTTTTTAGATAAGGGGGGGGGGGGGAATGGCCCACGCCTTTTTTTCTCCCCCTGTTAATTATACCCCCCTTTTGAAAAAATGGGGGTATATTGCTTTGCACATGTCGGTCGGTAGGTCGGTCGGTCGGTCGGTCGGTCTGTCTGTCGGTCGGTAGATCGATGGTTTCCGAACGATAACTAATAAACGACTTGGCCTAGAATCTTCAAACTTGCTGTGGTGGTTGGTCATGACAAGTAGATGACCCCTATTGATTTTGAGGTCACTAGGTCATAGGTCAAGGTCACCATGACCTTAAATGGTTAAATGGTTTCCGATCAATAACTGCTCAAGGGTTCAGCTTAGAATCTTCAAACTTGCTGTGGTAGTTGGTCATGACCACTGGATGACCCCTATTGATTTTGAGGTCACTAGGTCAAAGGTCAAGGTCACCATGACCTTAACTGGTAAAATGGTTTCTGATCAATAACTGCTCAAGGGTTTGACCTAGGATCTTCAAATTTGCTGTGGTGGTTGGTAATGACCACTAGATGACCCCTATTGCTTTTTAGGTCACTAGGTCAAAGGTCAAGGTCACCATGCTCTTAAATGGTCAAATGGTTTCCAATCAATAACTGCTCAAGGGGTTGGCTTAGAATCTTCAAACTTGCTGCTGTAGTTGGTCATGACAACTGGATGGCCCCTATTGTATTTGAGGTCACTAGGTTAAAGGTCAAGGTCACCATGACCTTAACTTGTAAAATGGTTTCTGATCAATAACTGCTCAAGGGTTTGGCTTAGGATCTTCAGACTTGCTGTGGTGGTTGGTTGTGACCCCTTGATGACCCCTAAAGTTGTTGAGGTCACTAGGTCAAAGGTCAAGGTCACCATGACCTTAACTGGTGAAATGGTTTGCGATTAATAACTGCTCAAGGGTTTGGCTTAGGATCTTCAAACTTGCTGAGGTGGTTGGTCATGACAACTAGATGACCCCTATTGATTTTGAGGTCACTAGGTTAAAGATCAAGGTCATCATGACCTTAACTGATGAAATGGTTTCCAATTAATAACTGCTCAATGGTTTGGTTCGGGATCTTCAAACTTGCTGTGGTAGTTGGTTGTGACCACTTGATGACCCTTAAAGTTGTTGAGGTCACTAGGTCAAAGGTCAAGGTCACCATGACCTGAATATGTGAAATGTTTTCAGATCAATAAATGATCAGTGGTTTGGCTTAGGATATTCAAAGTTGCTGTGGTGATTAGTCACGACCGCTAGATGACCTCTATAGTTGAGGTCACTAGATCAAAGGTCAGGGGGTCGGGGGGTATACATGTTTTACAAACATCTCTTGTTGATTTTATCTTTTTAGATAGGGGGGGGGGGGAAGAAATGGCCTAGGCCTTTTTTTCTCCCCTTTGATATGATTGTATCTTTTTAGATAGGGGGGGGGGAAGAAATGGCCCATGCCTTTTTTTCTCCCCTTTGATATGATTTTATCTTTTTAGATAGGGGGGGGGGGAGAAATGGCCCAGGCCTTTTTTCCCCCCTTTGATATTATATCTTTTTAGATAGGGGAGAAGAAATGGCCCAGGCCTTTTTTTCTCCTCTGTGAATTGATTGTATCTGTTCGGATAGGGGATGGGGAAGAAATGGCCCAGGCCTTTTTTTCTCCCCTTTGATATTTTATCTTTTTAAATAGGGTGGGGGGAAGAAATGGCCCAGGCCTTTTTTTCTCCCCTTTGATATGATTTTATCTTTTTAGATAAGGGGGGGGGGGAAGAAATGGCCCGGGCCTTTTTTCTCCCCTTTGATATTATTTTATCTTTTTAGATAGCGGGGGGGGGGAAGAAATGGCCCAGGCCTTTTTTCTACCCTGTGATTGTATCTTTTTGGATAGGGGATGGGGAAGAAATGACCTAGGCCTTTCTTTTCTCCCCTTTGATATGATTTTATCTTTTAGATAAGGGGGGGGGGGGAAGAAATGGCCCAGGCCTTTTTTTTTCCCATTCATATGATCATATCTTTTTAGATAGGGGGGAAGAAATGGCCTAGGCCTTTTTTTCTCCCCTTTGATATGATCATATATTTTTAGATAGGGGGGGAAGAAATGGCCCAGGCCTTTTTTCTCCCCTTTGATATGATTTTATCTTTTTAGATAAGGGGGGGGGGGGGAAATGGCCCAGGCCTTTTTTTCTCCCCCTGTGAATTGATTTTATCTTTTTAGATAGGGGGGGGGGGGGAAGAAATGGCCTAGGCCTTTTTTTCTCCCCTTTGATATGATTGTATCTTTTTAGATAGGGGGGGGGGGAAGAAATGGCCCATGCCTTTTTTTCTCCCCTTTGATATGATTTTATCTTTTTAGATAGGGGGGGGGGAAGAAATGGCCCAGGCCTTTTTTCCCCCCTTTGATATGATTATATCTTTTTAGATAGGGGAGAAGAAATGGCCCAGGCCTTTTTTTCTCCTCTGTGAATTGATTGTATCTGTTCGGATAGGGGATGGGGAAGAAATGGCCCAGGCCTTTTTTTCTCCCCTTTGATATTTTATCTTTTTAGATAGGGTGGGGGGAAGAAATGGCCCAGGCCTTTTTTTCTCCCCTTTGATATGATTTTATCTTTATAGATAGGGGGGGGGAAGAAATGGCCCAGGCCTTTTTTCTCCCCTTTGATATGATTTTATCTTTTTAGATAGGGGGGGGGGGTAGAGAAATGGCCCAGGCCTTTTTTCTCCCCTGTGATTGTATCTTTTTGGATAGGGGATGGGGAAGAACTGACCTAGGCCTTTCTTTTCTCCCCTTTGATATGATTTTATCTTTTTAGATAGGGGGGGGGGGGAGAAATGGCCCAGGCCTTTTTTTCTCCCCTTTGATATGATCATATCTTTTTAGATAGGGGGGGAAAAATGGCCCAGGCCTTTTTTTCTCCCCTTTAATATGATCATATCTTTTTAGATAGGGGGGAAGAAATGGCCTAGGCCTTTTTTTCTCCCCTTTGATATGATTTTATCTTTTCGGATAGGGGATGGGGAAGAAATGGCCCAGGCCTTTTTTTCTCCCCTTTGATATGATCATATCTTTTTAGATAGGGGAGAAGAAATGGCCCAGGCCTTTTTTCTCCCCTGTGAATTGATTTTATCTTTTCGAATAGGGGATGGGGAAGAAATGGCCTAGGCCTTTTTTTCTCCCCCTGTGAATTTATTTTATCTTTTTAGATAGGTGGGGGGGGGGGAAGAAATGTCCCAGGCCTTTTTTTCCCCCTTTGATATGATTTTATCTTTTTAGATAGGGGGGGGGGGAGAAATGGCCCAGGCTTTTTTTTCTCCCCTTTGATATGATTTTATCTTTTTAGATAGGGGGGGGGGAAAGAAATGGCCCAGGCCTTTTTTTCTCCCCTGTGAATTGATTGTATCTTTTTAGATAGGGGGGGGGAGAAATGGCCTAGGCCTTTTTTTCTCCCCTTTGATATGATTGTATCTTTTTAGATAGGGGGGGGGGGAGAAATGGCCCAGGCCTTTTTTTCTCCCCTTTGATATGATTTTATCTTTTTAGATAGGGGGTGGGGAGAAATGGCCCAGGCTTTTTTTTCTCCCCTTTGAGATGATTTTATCTTTTTAGATAGGGGGGGGGGAGAAATGGCCCAGGCCTTTTTTTCTCCCCTGTGAATTGATTGTATCTTTTTAGATAGGGGGTGAGAAATGGCCTAGGCCTTTTTTTCTCCCCTTTGATATGATTGTATCTTTTTAGATAGGGGGGGGGGGGAAGAAATGGCCCAGGCCTTTTTTTCTCCCCTTTGATATGATTTTATCTTTTTAGATAGGGGGGGGAAGAAATGGCCCAGGCCTTTTTTCCCCCCTTTGATATGATTTTATCTTTTTAGATAGGGGGGGGGGGAATAAATGGCCCAGGCCTTTTTTTCTCACCTGTGATTGTATCTTTTTGGATAGGGGATGGGGAAGAAATGACCTAGGCCTTTTTTTTCTCCCCTTTGATATGATTTTATCTTTTTAGATAGGGGGGAAGAAATGACCTAGGCCTTTCTTTTCTCCCCTTTGATATGATTTTTATCTTTTTAGATAAGGGGGGGGGGGGAAGAAATGGCCCAGGCCTTTTTTTCTCCCCTTTGATATGATCATATCTGTTTAGATAGGGGGGGGAAGAAATGGCCCAGGCCTTTTTTTCTCCCCTTTGATATGATCATATCTTTTTAGATAGGGGGAGAAGAAATGGCCCTGGCCTTTTTTTTTCTCCCCTGTGAATTGATTTTATCTTTTTGTATAGGGGATGGGGAAGAAATGGCCCAGGCCTTTTTTTCTCCCCTTTGATATGATCATATCTTTTTAGATAGGGGGGAAGAAATGGCCTAGGCCTTTTTTTCTCCCCTTTGATATGATCATATCTTTTTAGATAGGGGGGGCGGGGGAAGAAATGGCCCAGGCCTTTTTTTCTCCCCTTTGATATGATCATATCTTTTTAGATAGGGGGGAAGAAATGGCCTAGGCCTTTTTTCTACCCTTTGATATGATTTTATCTTTTCGGATAGGGGATGGGGAAGAAATGGCCCAGGCCTTTTTTTCTCCCCTTTGATATGATCATATCTTTTTAGATAGGGGGAGAAGAAATGGCCCAGGCCTTTTTTTCTCCCCTGTGAATTGATTGTATCTTTTCGGATAGGGGATGGGGAAGAAATGGCCCAGGCCTTTTTTTCTCCCCTTTGGTATGATTTTATCTTTTTAGATAAGGGGGGGGGGGAAGAAATGGCCCAGGCCTTTTTTTCTCCCCTGTGAATTGATTGTATCTTTTTAGATAGGGGGGGGGAGAAGAAATGGCCCAGGCCTTTTTTTCTCCCCTTGGATATGATTTTATCTTTTTAGATAGGGGGGAAGAAATGGCCTAGGCCTTTTTTTCTCCCCTTTGATATGATTTTATCTTTTTAGATAGGGGGAAGAAATGACCTAGGCCTTTTTTCTCCCCTGTGAATTGATGGTATCTTTTTAGATAAGGGGGGGGGGAAGAAATGGCCCAGGCCTTTTTTTTCTCCCCTTTGATATGATTTTATCTTTTTAGATAGGGGGGAAGAAATGGCCTAGGCCTTTTTTTCTCTCCTTTAATATGATTGTATCTTTTTAGATAGGGGGGAAGAAATGGCCCAGGCCTTTTTTTCCTCCCCTTTGATATTTTATCTTTTTAGATAAGGGGGGGGGGGAAGAAATGGCCCAGGCCTTTTTTCTCCCCTGTGATATGATTTTATCTTTTTGGATAGGGGATGGGGAAGAAATGACCTAGGCTTTTCTTTTCTCCCCTTTGATATGATTTTATCTTTTTAGATAGGGGGGGGGGGGAAGAAATGGCCCAGGCCTTTTTTTCTCCCCTTTGATATGATCATATCTTTTTAGATAGGGGGAGAAGAAATGGCCCAGGCCTTTTTTTTCTCCCCTGTGAATTGATTTTATCTTTTTGGATAGGGGATGGGGAAGAAATGGCCCAGGCCTTTTTTTCTCCCCTTTGATATGATCATATCTTTTTAGATAAGGGGGGGGGGGGACGAAATGGCCCAGGCCTTTTTTTCTCCCCTTTGATATGATTTTATCTTTTTAGATTGGGGGGGGGGGGGGAAGAAATGACCCAGGCATTTTTTTCTCCCCTTTGATATGGTTTTATCTTTTTAGATAGGGGGTGGGAAGAAATGGCCCAGGCCTTTTTTTCTCCCGTGTGAATTGATTGTATCTTTTTAGATAGGGGGGAAGAAATGGCCCAGGCCTTTTTTTCTCCCCTGTGAATTGATGGTATCTTTTCGGATAGGGGGGTGGGGGAGAAATGGCCCAGGCCTTTTTTTCTCCCCTTTGATATGATTTTATCTTTTTAGATAGAGGGGGGGGGGAGAAATGGCCCAGGCCTTTTTTTCTCCCTTTTGATATGATTTTATCTTTTTAGATAGGGGGGGGGGGAAGAAATGGCCCAGGCCTTTTTTTCTCCCCTGTGAATTGATGGTATCTTCTTAGATGGGGGGGGGGAGAAATGGCCCAGGCCTTTTTTTCTCCCCTTTGATATGATTTTATCTTTTTAGATAGGGGGAAGAAATGGCCTAGGCCTTTTTTTCTCCCCTGTGAATTGATTGTACCTTTTCAGATAGGGGATGGGGAATAAATGGCCTAGGCCTTTTTTTCTCCCCTGTGAATTGATTTTATCTTTTTAGATAGGGGGGAAGAAATGGCCTAGGCCTTTTTTTCTCCCCTTTGATATGATCATATCTTTTTAGATTGGGGGGGGGGAAGAAATGGCCCAGGCCTTTTTTTCTCCCCTTTGATATGATCATATCTTTTTAGATAGGGGGGGAAGAAATGGCCTAGGCCTTTTTTCTACCCTTTGATATTTTATCTTTTCGGATAGGGGATGGGGAAGAAATGGCCCAGGCCTTTTTTTCTCCCCTGTGAATTGATTGTATCTTTTCTGATAGGGGATGGGGAAGAAATGGCCTTGGCCTTTTTTTCTCCCCTTTGATATGATTTTATCTTTTTAGATAAGGGGGGGGGGGGTGGAAGAAATGGCCCAGGCCTTTTTATGCCCCCAAAGGCGGGCATATAGTGATCGCATTGTCCGTCCTTCCGTCTGTCCGTCTGTCCGTCTGTCCGTCTGTCCGTCTGTCCGTCCGTCCGTCCGTCTGTCCGTCTGTCCGTCCGTCTGTCCTTCCGTCCGGAATTTGTGTCCGGTCTGTAACTTCTTCATCTATCAATGGATTTAAATATAACTTGCCACAAATGTTCACCAGACAGAGACGATGTGTCGCGTTCAACTCCCAGGTCCATGGGTCAAAGGTCAAGGTCACAGGGTACAATTACTTTGTCACAAATTTCGTGTCCGGTCTGTAACTTCTTCATCTATCAATGGATTTCAATATAACTTGCCACAAATGTTCACCACACAAAGACGATGTGTCGCGTTCAACTCCCAGGTCCATGGGTCAAAGGTCAAGGTCACAGGGTACAATTACTTTGTCACAAATTTCGTGTCCGGTCTGTAACTTCTTCATCTATCAATGGATTTCAATATAACTTGCCACAAATGTTCACCACACAAAGACGATGTGTCGCGTTCAACTCCCAGGTCCATGGGTCAAAGGTCAAGGTCACAGGGTACAATTACTTTGTCACAAATTTCGTGTCCGGTCTGTAACTTCTTCATCTATCAATGGATTTAAATATAACTTGCCACAAATGTTCACCACACAAAGACGTTGTGTCGCGTTCAACTCCCAGGTCCATGGGTCAAAGGTCAAGGTCACGGGGTACAATTACTTTGTCACAAATTTGTGTCCGGTCTGTAACTTCTTCATCTATCAATGGATTGCAATATAACTTGCCACAAATGTTCACCACACAAAGACGTTGTGTCGCGTTCAACTCCCAGGTCCATGGGTCAAAGGTCAAGGTCACGGGGTACAATTACTTTGTCACAAATTTGTGTCCGGTCTGTAACTTCTTCATCTATCAATGGATTGCAATATAACTTGCCACAAATGTTCACCAGACAGAAACGATGTGTCACGTTCAACTCCCTGGTCCATGGGTCAAAGGTCAAGGTCACAGGGTACAATTACTTTGTCACAAATTTCGTTTCCGGTCTGTAACTTCTTCATCTATCACTGGATTTCAATATAACTTGCCACAAATGTTCACCACACAAAGACGATGTGTCGCGTTCAACTCCCAGGTCCATGGGTCAAAGGTCAAGGTCACAGGGTACAATTACTTTGTCACAAATTTTGTGTCCGGTCTGTAACTTCTTTATGTATCAATGAATTTCAATATGATTTGGCACAAATGTTCACCACACAAAGATGATGTGTCGCTTTCAACTCCCTGGTCCATATGCCAAAGGTCAAGGTCACAGGGTACAATTACTTTGTCACAAATTTCGTGTCCGGTGTGTAACATCTTTATCTGTCAATGGATTTCAATATAACTTGGCACAGATGTTCACCAGACAAAGACGATGTGTCGCGTTCAGCTCCCTGGTCCATATGTCAAAGATCAAGGTCACAGGGTACAATTACTTGTTTATCTGTGAATGGATTTCAAAGGAACCTGGCACAAATTTTAACCACACAAAAACGATGTGTCAACTCCCTGGTCTATGGGTCAAAGGTCAAGGTCACAGGGTATAATTTTTGGGGGCATTTGTCACGTGACTGTGACATCTCTTGTTTATTTTTTCGAATAGGGGATGGGGAAGAAATTACCTAGGCCTTTTTTTCTCCCCTTTGATATGATTTTATCTTTTTAGATAGGGGGGAAGAAATGGCCTAGGCCTTTTTTTCTCCCCTGTGAATTGATTGTATCTTTTCAGATAGGGGATGGGGAAGAAATGTTATAGTCCTTTTTTTCTCCCCTGTGAATTGATTTTATCTTTTTAGATAGGGGGGAAGAAATGGCCTAGGCCTTTTTTTCTCCCCTTTGATATGATTGTATCTTTTTAGATAGGGGGGAAGAAATGGCCCAGGCCTTTTTTTCTCCCCTTTGATATGATTTTATCTTTTTAGATAGGGGGGGGGGGAAGAAATGGCCCAGGCCTTTTTTCTCCCCTTTGATATGATTTTATCTTTTTAGATAAGGGGGGGGGGGGAAGAAATGGCCCAGGCCTTTATTCTCCCCTTTGATATGATTTTATCTTTTTAGATAGGGGGGGGGGAGAAATGGCCCAGGCCTTTTTTATACGCCCGAAGGGTCGTATTATGTTATGGTCTCCATCGTCTGGCCGTCTGGCTGGGTGTCTGTCTGTCCGTCCGTCCGTTAGCAAATTCGTGTCCTGGCTATAACTTACTCATTTTTTCTCCGATTTTCAAAATTCTTTCACACAAATGTTCAGTATCACTTGAAGGTGTGTCGCGTACAAAACCCAATTGTGAACTTTCAAGGTCAAGGTCACAAATAGGGCGTTAGCAATTTTCGTGTCCTTGCTAAAACTTACTCATCTTTTCACCAATTTTCAAAATTCTTTCACACGTATGTTCAGTATCACTTGAAGGTGTGTCGCGTACAAAACCCAATGGTGAACTTTCAAGGTCAAGGTCACAAATAGGGCGTTAGCAATTCTGTCCGTCCGTCCGTTAGCAAATTCGTGTCCTGGCTATAACTTACTCATTTTTTCTCCGATTTTCAAAATTCTTTCACACAAATGTTCAGTATCACTTGAAGGTGTGTCGCGTACAAAACCCAATTGTGAACTTTCAAGGTCAAGGTCACAAATAGGGCGTTAGCAATTTTCGTGTCCTTGGTAAAACTTACTCATCTTTTCACCAATTTTCAAAATTCTTTCACACATATGTTCAGTATCACTTGAAGGTGTGTCGCGTACAAAACCCAATGGTGAACTTTCAAGGTCAAGGTCACAAATAGGGCGTTAGCAATTCTGTCCGTCCGTTAGCAAATTCGTGTCCTGGCTATAACTTACTCATTTTTTCTCCGATTTTCAAAATTCTTTCACACATATGTTCAGTATCACTTGAAGGTGTGTCGCGTACAAAACCCAATTGTGAACTTTCAAGGTCAAGGTCACAAATAGGGCTTCAGTATCACTTGAAGGTGTGTTGCATACAAAACCCAATTGTGAACTTTCAAGGTCAAGGTCACAAATAGAGCGTTAGCAAATTTTGTGTCCTGGCTGTAGCTAACTAGACCTACATCATTACCTTTAAGGTCAGTCATATTTGAAGGTGAAAGGTTAAACGCACTTATGTCACGTTCGGTTTAAACTTTCTCGACTTTTTTTCCAAAGTTCAAAAAAGTCTGAAAGTCTGAAAATGATTGCTATGTACACTGTTCTTACCATGCTCATATCTTGGATATTTTTCATTCTGGAGTTATTGCCCTTTGATAGTTTCGGGTAGCAATTTCTTGTGCAACTAACTGCTCCTTTATTTTTCAACATAATTTTATAGAACAGCATTCGGGCGTATATTGCCCCGTCTTGCGGTGCTCTTGTTCTCCCCTGTGATATGATTTGATCTTTTTAGAAAGGGGATGGGGAAGAAATGACCCAGGCCTTTTTTCTCCCCTTTGATATGATTTTATCTTTTTAGAGGGGGGGGGAAGAAATGGCCCAGGCCTTTTTTCCCCCCTTTGATATGATTTTATCTTTTTAGATAGGGGGGGGGGGGGGGGAAAGAAATGGCCCAGGCCTTTTTTTCTCCCCTGTGATTGTATCTTTTTAGATAGGGAATGGGGAAGAAATGACCTAGGCCTTTTTTTTCTCCCCTTTGATATGATTTTATCTTTTTAGATAGGGGGGAAGTAATGGCCCAGGCCTTTTTTTCTCCCCTTTGATATCATATCTTTTTAGATAGGGGGGGAAGAAATGGCCCAGGCCTTTTTTTCTCCCCTTTGATATGATTTTATCTTTTTAGATAGGGGGGGGGGGAAGAAATGGCCCAGGCCTTTTTTCCCCCCTTTGATATGATTATATCTTTTTAGATAGGGGAGAAGAAATGGCCCAGGCCTTTTTTTCTCCTCTGTGAATTGATTGTATCTGTTCGGATAGGGGATGGGGAAGAAATGGCCTAGGCCTTTTTTTCTCCCCTTTGATATTTTATCTTTTTAGATAGGGTGGGGGGAAGAAATGGCCCAGGCCTTTTTTTCTCCCCTTTGATATGATTTTATCTTTTTAGATAGGGGGGGGGGGAAGAAATGGCCCAGGCCTTTTTTCTCCCCTTTGATATGATTTTATCTTTTTAGATAGGGGGGGGGGAAGAAATGGCCCAGGCCTTTTTTCTACCCTGTGATTGTATCTTTTTGGATAGGGGATGGGGAAGAAATGACCTAGGCCTTTCTTTTCTCCCCTTTGATATGATTTTATCTTTTTAGATAGGGGGGGGGGGGAAGAAATGGCACAGGCCTTTTTTTCTCCCCTTTGATATGATCATATCTTTTTAGATAGGGGGGGAAGAAATGGCCCAGGCCTTTTTTTCTCCCCTTTGATATGATCATATCTTTTTAGATAGGGGGGAAGAAATGGCCTAGGCCTTTTTTTCTCCCCTTTGATATGATTTTATCTTTTCGGATAGGGGATGGGGAAGAAATGGCCCAGGCCTTTTTTTCTCCCCTTTGATATGATCAGATCTTTTTAGATAGGGGAGAAGAAATGGCCCAGGCCTTTTTTCTCCCCTGTGAATTGATTTTATCTTTTCGAATAGGGGATGGGGAAGAAATGGCCTAGGCCTTTTTTTCTCCCCCTGTGAATTGATTTTATCTTTTTAGATAGGGGGGGGGGAAGAAATGGCCCAGGCCTTTTTTTCTTCCCATTCATATGATCATATCTTTTTAGATAGGGGGGAAGAAATGGCCTAGGTCTTTTTTTCTCCCCTTTGATATGATCATATCTTTTTAGATAGGGGGGGAAGAAATGGCCCAGGCCTTTTTTCTCCCCTTTGATATGATTTTATCTTTTTAGATAGGGGGGGGGGGAAATGGCCCAGGCCTTTTTTTCTCCCCCTGTGAATTGATTTTATCTTTTTAGATAAGGGGGGGGGGGAAGAATTGGCCTAGGCCTTTTTTTCTCCCCTTTGATATGATTGTATCTTTTTAGATAAGGGGGGGGAAGAAATGGCCCAGGCCTTTTTTTCTCCCCTTTGATATGATTTTATCTTTTTAGATAGGGGGAGGGGGGAAGAAATGGCCCAGGCCTTTTTTCCCCCCTTTGATATGATTATATCTTTTTAGATAGGGGAGAAGAAATGGCCCAGGCCTTTTTTTCTCCTCTGTGAATTGATTGTATCTGTTCGGATAGGGGATGGGGAAGAAATGGCCCAGGCCTTTTTTTCTCCCCTTTGATATTTTATCTTTTTAGATAGGGTGGGGGGAAGAAATGGCCCAGGCCTTTTTTTCTCCCCTTTGATATGATTTTATCTTTTTAGATAGGGGGGGGGGAAGAAATGGCCCAGGCCTTTTTTCTCCCCTTTGATATGATTTTATCTTTTTAGATAGGGGGGGGGAAGAAATGGCCCAGGCCTTTTTTCTCCCGTGATTGTATCTTTTTGGATAGGGGATGGGGAGGAAATGACCTAGGCCTTTCTTTTCTCCCCTTTGATATGATTTTATCTTTTTAGATAGGGGGGGGGGGAAGAAATGGCCCAGGCCTTTTTTTCTCCCCTTTGATATGATCATATCTTTTTAGATAGGGGGGGGGAAGAAATGGCCCAGGCCTTTTTTTCTCCCCTTTAATATGATCATATCTTTTTAGATAGGGGGGAAGAAATGTCCTAGGCCTTTTTTTCTCCCCTTTGATATGATTTTATCTTTTCGGATAGGGGATGGGGAAGAAATGGCCCAGGCCTTTTTTTCTCCCCTTTGATATGATCATATCTTTTTAGATAGGGGAGAAGAAATGGCCCAGGCCTTTTTTCTCCCCAGTGAATTGATTTTATCTTTTCGAATAGGGGATGGGGAAGAAATGGCCTAGGCCTTTTTTTCTCCCCCTGTGAATTGCTTTTATCTTTTTAGATAGGGGGGGGGGGAAGAAATGGCCCAGGCCTTTTTTTCCCCCTTTGATATGATTTTATCTTTTTAGATAGGGGGGGGGGGAGAAATGGCCCAGGCTTTTTTTTCTCCCCTTTGATATGATTTTATCTTTTTAGATAGGGGGGGGGGGAGAAATGGCCCAGGCCTTTTTTTCTCCCCTGTGAATTGATTGTATCTTTTTAGATAGGGGGGGAGAAATGGCCTAGGCTTTTTTTTCTCCCCTTTGATATGATTGTATCTTTTTAGATAGGGGGGGGGGGAAGAAATGGCCCAGGCCTTTTTTTCTCCCCTTTGATATGATCATATCTTTTTAGATAGGGGAGAAGAAATGGCCCAGGCCTTTTTTCTCCCCAGTGAATTGATTTTATCTTTTCGAATAGGGGATGGGGAAGAAATGGCCTAGGCCTTTTTTTCTCCCCCTGTGAATTGCTTTTATCTTTTTAGATAGGGGGGGGAAGAAATGGCCCAGGCCTTTTTTTCCCCCTTTGATATGATTTTATCTTTTTAGATAGGGGGGGGGGGAGAAATGGCCCAGGCTTTTTTTTCTCCCCTTTGATATGATTTTATCTTTTTAGATGGGGGGGGGGGGAGAAATGGCCCAGGCCTTTTTTTCTCTCCTGTGAATTGATTGTATCTTTTTAGATAGGGGGGGAGAAATGGCCTAGGCTTTTTTTTCTCCCCTTTGATATGATTGTATCTTTTTAGATAGGGGGGGGGGAAGAAATGGCCCAGGCCTTTTTTTCTCCCCTTTGATATGATTTTATCTTTTTAGATAGGGGGGGGAAAGAAATGACCCAGGCCTTTTTTCCCCCCTTTGATATGATTTTATCTTTTTAGATAGGGGGGGGAATAAATGGCCCAGGCCTTTTTTTCTCACCTGTGATTGTATCTTTTTGGATAGGGGATGGGGAAGAAATGACCTAGGCCTTTTTTTTCTCCCCTTTGATATGATTTTATCTTTTTAGATAGGGGGGGGAAGAAATGGCCCAGGACTTTTTCTCCCCTTTGATATGATCATATCTTTTTAGATAGGGGGGGGGGGAAGAAATGGCCCAGGCCTTTTTTTCTCCCCTTTCATATGATCATATCTTTTTAGATAGGGGGGAAGAAATGGCCAAGGCCTTTTTTTCTCCCCTTTGATATGATCATATCTTTTTAGATAAGGGGGGGGGAATAAATGGCCCAGGCCTTTTTTCTCCCCTTTGATATGATTTTATCTTTTTAGATAGGGGGGGGGGAAGAAATGGCCCAGGCCTTTTTTCTCCCCTGTGATTGTATCTTTTTGGATAGGGGATGGGGAAGAAATGACCTAGGCCTTTCTTTTCTCCCCTTTGATATGATTTTATCTTTTTAGATAAGGGGGGGGGGGAGAAATGGCCCATGCCTTTTTTTCTCCTCTTTGATATGATCATATCTGTTTAGATAGGGGGGGAAGAAATGGCCCAGGCCTTTTTTTCTCCCCTTTGATATGATCATATCTTTTTAGATAGGGGGAAGAAATGGCCTAGGCCTTTTTTTCTCCCCTTTGATATGATCATATCTTTTTAGATAGGGGGAGAAGAAATGGCCCAGGCCTTTTTTTCTCCCCCTGTGAATTGATTTTTATCTTTTTAGGGGATCATCGATACTTCATTCGAATCACTCAAGGAATGTCTGGACACATGGAAGAGTAGTGTGGAGGAGAAGGGCCTCAGGGTCAATATGAGTAAAACCAAGGTCATGATCGCTGGTCCTAACCTCAACTTACTGAGGAAATCAGGAAAACACCCTTGTGCTGTATGTCTGAGCGGAACAGGCAGTAACTCAATCCTATGCACCCACTGTTCAGGATGGGTCCACAAAAAGTGTAGCGGTATAAAGGGCTCCCTCAAAGAAGACCCACACTTTAAGTGTTCACGCTGTACAGGAGCAGCTAGACCAATAGATGGGAGACCACTGACAGAGGTTGATATTGGTGGTGACAAGGTCGAGGTAGTGACAGACTTCTGTTACCTTGGAGACACGCTCTCATCAGATGGTGGCTGTGAACTCGCTACAGCTACACGCTGCAGGACTGCCTGGAAACAGTTTAGAGAGCTTCTACCAATTCTGGCAAACAAGCACCTACCAACAGCTACAAGGGGTCGCATCTATTCCTCTTATGTCAGAAGTGTGCTACTGTATGGCTCTGAAACCTGGGCTGTCTCAGCCAGCATACTGAAGAAACTAAAACGTAACGATAAAGCCATGATCAGATGGACCTGTTTAGTTAAGCCCGAAGAGAACATTCCATTTGCGTCCCTCCTTGCTAAAGTCAACCTGGAGAACATCGCAGACATCATGCAGAAGAGAAGACTGCGTTGGTTGGGGCACATAGAGCGCAGCACTGGCTGGATTGCTCAAGTTAGACAAATGAATGTACCAGCAGAAAGGACCACCGGTAGGCCTAAGTTGTCTTGGGAAGAACTTGTAAAGCGCGATAGGAAAACCCTGGGTATGGATTCCAGCAACCCTCAGAACAGACAAGAATGGAGAGGACGACTTCGATCTAGACTGGGCAGTCAGGCCCCACCCTCATCAGAGGATTAATTGTTGGCCTGATCAACAAATAAACCGGATAGTGAGTGAGTGAGTGAGTTTTTAAATAAGGGGGGGGGGGGGGGGGGGGGAAGAAATGGCACAGGCCTTTTTTTCTCCCCTTTGATATGATTTTATCTTTTTAGATAGGGGGGAAGAAATGGCCTAGGCCTTTTTTTCTTCCCTTTGATATGATTTTATCTTTTTAGATAGGGGGGAAGAAATGGCCTAGGCCTTTTTTTCTCCCCTTTGATATGATTGTATCTTTTTAGATAGGGGGGGAAGAAATGGCCCAGGCCTTTTTTTCTCCCCTTTGATATGATTTTATCTTTTTAGATAGGGGGGGGGAAGAAATGGCCCAGGCCTTTTTTCCCCCCTTTGATATGATTTTATCTTGTTAGATAGGGGGGGGGGAAGAAATGGCCCAGGCCTTTTTTTCTCCCCTGTGAATGTATCTTTTTATACGCCCACCTAATAAAGGTGGTCGTATATTGTCGTGGCCTTGTCCGTCCGTCCGTTCGTTCGTTCGTTCGTTCGTTCGTTCGTTCGTTCGTTCGTTCGTTCGTTCGTCGTACGTTCGTTCGTTCATTCGTCCGTCAACATTTTGTTTGTCCGCTGTTTTCTGGGAAAACTATTTGACAGATATTAATGAAACTTCACACAAATGTTTAATGCATCAAGATCTGAAGCTGAGTTGATTCTGAGGTTCATTTGATTTTTCATTTCAGAGTTATGGCCCTTGTCCTAAAAAATATGCAAATAGTTTGTCCGCTGTTTTCTGGGAAAACAATTTAAGAGATATTTATGAAACTTCACACAAATGTTTAATGCATCAAGATCTGAAGCTGACTCGATTCTGAGGTTCATTTGATTTGTTGTTTCGGAGTTATGGCCCTTTTACTTAAAAAATACTGCAAATACATGCAAATAGTTTGTCCGCTTTTTTCTGGGGAAACTATTTGACAGATATTAATGAAACTTCACACAAATGTTTAATGCATCGAGATCTGAAGCTGTGTTGATTCTGAGGTTCATTTGATTTTTTATTTCAGAGTTATGGCCCTTGTCCTTAAAAAATATGCAAATAGCTTGTCTGCTGTTTTCTGGAAAAACTATTTGAGAGATATTAATGAAACTTCACACAAATGTTTAATGCATCAAGATCTGAAGCTGAGTCAATTCTAAGGTTCATTTGATTTGTCGTTTCGGAGTTATGGCCCTTGTATTTAAAAAATAATGCAAATAGTTTGTCTGCCGTTTTCTGAGAAAACTATTTGAGATGTTTAAGATGTGGCCCTTGTCCTTAAAAAATAATGCAAATACATGCAAATAGTTTGTCCGCTGTTTTCTGGGAAAACTATTTGAGAGATATTAATGAAACTTCACAAAAATGTTTAATGCATCAAGATCTGATGCTGAGTCGATTTTGAGGTTTATTTGATTTGTCGTTTAGGAGTTATTGCCCTTTTACTTAAAAAATAATGCAAATATATGCATATAGTTTGTCCGCTGTTTTCTGGCAAAACTGTTTGACAGATATTAATGAAACTTCATACACATGTTTAATGCATCAAGACCTGAAGCTAAGTCAATTCTGAGGATCATTTGATTTGTTGTTTCGGAGTTATGGCCCTTGCACTTAAAAAAATAATGCAAATCTATGCAAATATGAGGATGGCCATAACTTTTTCATTTGAAATGATATTTACTTCAATTTTTTTATATGGTTAAACCTTAATGTGAATTTTCACATATATTGCGGGGTTTTGATATGTCATTTTATTCTAAAGTTATGGTACTTGAACTTTGTGTGTTCGTTGCTTTGTTTGTCAGTCAACTTTTAGTTTGTCTGTTGTTTTCTGGGAAAACTATTAAAATGATATAAATGAAACGTAACACAGATGTTTTAAGCAACAAAATTTGAAGCTGAGTTTATTTTGAGGTTCATTCAGTTTGTCTTTACAGAGTTATGGCCGTTGCACTTTACAAAATCTGCAAAAATGAGGATTAGCTGTAACTTTTATATTTAATAAGATATTTACTTCATTTTTTTTAAAAATAATATCACCTTAATATGGAAATCAAGATCTGAAGCACAGATTAGAAAATGTCAACACTTATAAGGCATGTTGAATCAGAGAAAGTTTGCAAGTGGGCGTATTATGTACCGTATGCGGTACTCTTGTTGGATAGGGGATGGGGAAGAAATGACCTAGGCCTTTTTTTCTCTCCCCTTTGATATGATTTTATCTTTTTAGATAGGGGGGAAGAAATGGCCCAGGCCTTTTTTTCTCCCCTTTGATATTATCATATCTTTTGAGATAGGGGGGGGGGGGGAAGAAATGGCCCAGGCCTTTTTTTCTCCCCTTTGATATGATCATATCTTTTTAGATAGGGGGGAAGAAATGGCCTAGGCCTTTTTTTCTCCCGTTTGATATGATCATATCTTTTTAGATGGGGGGGGGGAAGAAATGGCCCAGGCCTTTTTTTCTCCCCTTTGATATGATCATATCTTTTTAGATAGGGGGGAAGAAATGGCCTAGGCCTTTTTTCTACCCTTTGATATTTTATCTTTTCGGATAGGGGATGGGGAAGAAATGGCCCAGGCCTTTTTTTCTCCCCTTTGATATGATCATATCTTTTTAGATAGGGGGAGAAGAAATGGCCCAGGCCTTTTTTTCTCCCCTGTGAATTGATTGTATCTTTTCGGATAGGGGATGGGGAAGAAATGGCCCAGGCCTTTTTTTCTCCCCTTTGATATGATTTTATCTTTTTAGATAGGGGGGAAGAAATGGCCTAGGCCTTTTTTTCTCTCCTTTAATATGATTGTATCTTTTTAGATAGGGGGGAAGAAATGGCCCAGGCCTTTTTTTCCTCCCCTTTGATATTTTATCTTTTTAGATAGAGGGGGAAGAAATGGCCCAGGCCTTTTTTCTCCCCTGTGATATTTTATCTTTTTGGATAGGGGATGGGGAAGAAATGACCTAGGCTTTTCTTTTCTCCCCTTTGATATGATTTTATCTTTTTAGATAAGGGGGGGGGGGGGAAGAAATGGCCCAGGCCTTTTTTTCTCCCCTATGATATGATCATATCTTTTTAGATAGGGGGAGAAGAAATGGCCCAGGCCTTTTTTTTCTCCCCTGTGAATTGATTTTATCTTTTTGGATAGGGGATGGGGAAGAAATGGCCCAGGCCTTTTTTTCTCCCCTTTGATATGATCATATCTTTTTAGATAAGGGGGGGGGGAAGAAATGGCCCAGGCCTTTTTTTCTCCCCTTTGATATGATTTTATCTTTTTAGATAAGGGGGGGGGGGAAGAAATGACCCAGGCATTTTTTTCTCCCCTTTGATATGATTTTATCTTTTTAGATCGGGGGTGAGAAGAAATGGCCCAGGCCTTTTTTTCTCCCGTGTGAATTGATTGTATCTTTTTAGATAGGGGGGAAGAAATGGCCCAGGCCTTTTTTTCTCCCCTGTGAATTGATGGTATCTTTTCGGATAGGGTGGGGGAGAAATGGCCCAGGCCTTTTTTTCTCCCCTTTGATATGATTTTATCTTTTTAGATAAGGGGGGGGGGGAAGAAATGGCCTAGGCCTTTTTTTCTCCCCTGTGAATTGATTGTATCTTTTCGGATAGGGGATGGGGAAGAAATAGCCTAGGCCTTTGTTCTCCCCTTTGATATGATTTTATCTTTTTAGATAGGGGGGAAGAAATGGCCTAGGCCTTTTTTTCTCCCCTGTGAATTGACTGTATCTTTTCAGATAGGGGATGGGGAAGAAATGGCCTAGGCCTTTTTTTCTCCCCTTTGATATGATTTTATCTTTTAAGATAGGGGGGGGGGGGAAGAAATGGCCCAGGCCTTTTTTTCTCCCCTTTGATATGATCATATCTTTTTAGATAGGGGGGGGGGAAGAAATGGCCCAGGCCTTTTTTTCCACCCTGTGAATTGATGGTATCTTCTTAGATAGGGGGGGGGAAGAAATGGCCCAGGCCTTTTTTTCTTCTCTTTGATATGATCATATCTTTTTAGATAGGGGGGAAGAATTGGCCTAGGCCTTTTTTTCCCCTTTGATATGATTTTATCTTTTTAGATAGTGGGGGGGGGGTTGAAGAAATGACCCAGGCCTTTTTTTCTCCCCTGTGAATTGATGGTATCTTTTTAGATAGGGGGGGGGAAGAAATGGCCCAGGCCTTTTTTTCTCCCCTTTGATATGATTTTATCTTTTTAGATAAGGGGGGGGGGAGAAATTGCCCAGGCCTTTTTTTCTCCCCTTTGATATGATTTTATCTTTTTAGATAGGGGGTAAGAAATGGCCTAGGCCTTTTTTTCTCCCCTTTGATATGATTGTATCTTTTTAGATAGGGGGGGAAGAAATGGCCCAGGCCTTTTTTTCTCCCGTGTGAATTGATTTTATCTTTTCGGATAGGGGGGAAAAATTGGCCCAGACCTTTTTTTTCTCCCCTTTGATATGATTTTATCTTTTTAGATAGGAGGAAGAAATGATCTAGGCCTTTTTTCTCCCCTGTGAATTGATTGTATCTTTTCAGATAGGGGATGGGGAATAAATGGCCTAGACCTTTTTTTCTCCCCTGTGAATTGATTGTATCTTTTTCAGATAGGGGATGGGGAAGAAATGGCCCAGGCCTTTTTTCTCCCCTTTGATATGATTTTATCTTTTTAGATAAGGGGGGGGGGAAGAAATGACCCAGGCCTTTTTTTCTCCCCTTTGATATGATTTTATCTTTTTAGATAGGGGGTGAGAAGAAATGGCCCAGGCCTTTTTTTCTCCCGTGTGAATTGATTGTATCTTTTTAGATACGGGGGAAGAAATGGCCCAGGCCTTTTTTTCTCCCCTGTGAATTGATGGTATCTTTTCGGATAGGGTGGGGGAGAAATGGCCCAGGCCTTTTTTTCTCCCCTTTGATATGATTTTATCTTTTTAGATAAGGGGGGGGGGGAAGAAATGGCCTAGGCCTTTTTTTCTCCCCTGTGAATTGATTGTATCTTTTCGGATAGGGGATGGGGAAGAAATAGCCTAGGCCTTTTTTCTCCCCTTTGATATGATTTTATCTTTTTAGATAGGGGGAAAGAAATGGCCTAGGCCTTTTTTTCTCCCCTGTGAATTGATTGTATCTTTTCAGATAGGGGATGGGGAAGAAATGTCCTAGGCTTTTTTTACCTTGTGAATTGATTGTATCTTTTCAGATAGGGGATGGGGAAGAAATGGCCTAGGCCTTTTTTTCTCCCCTTTGATATGATTTTATCTTTTAAGATAAGGGGGGGGGGAAGAAATGGCCCAGGCCTTTTTTTCTCCCCTTTGATATGATCATATCTTTTTAGATAGGGGGGGGAAGAAATGGCCCAGGCCTTTTTTTCTCCCCTGTGAATTGATGGTATCTTCTTAGATAGGGGGGGGGGAAGAAATGGCCCAGGCCTTTTTTTCTTCTCTTTGATATGATCATATCTTTTTAGATAGGGGGGAAGAATTGGCCTAGGCCTTTTTTTTCCTTTGATATGATTTTATCTTTTTAGATAGTGGGGGGGGGGGGTTGAAGAAATGACCCAGGCCTTTTTTTCTCCCCTGTGAATTGATGGTATCTTCTTAGATAGGGGGGGGGAAGAAATGGCCCAGGCCTTTTTTTCTCCCCTTTGATATGATTTTATCTTTTTAGATAAGGGGGGGGGGGAGAAATTGTCCAGGCCTTTTTTTCTCCCCTTTGATATGATTTTATCTTTTTAGATAGGGGGTAAGAAATGGCCTAGGCCTTTTTTTCTTCCCTGTGAATTGATTGTATCTTTTCTGATAGGGGATGGGGAAGAAATGTTATAGGCCTTTTTTTCTCCCCTGTGAATTGATTTTATCTTTTAAGATAGGGGGTAAGAAATGGCCTAGGCCTTTTTTTCTCCCCTTTGATATGATTGTATCTTTTTAGATAGGGGGGGAAGAAATGGCCCAGGCCTTTTTTTCTCCCGTGTGAATTGATTTTATCTTTTCGGATAGGGGGGAAAAATTGGCCCAGACCTTTTTTTTGTCCCCTTTGATATGATTTTATCTTTTTAGATAGGAGGAAGAAATGACCTAGGCCTTTTTTCTCCCCTGTGAATTGATTGTATCTTTTCAGATAGGGGATGGGGAATAAATGGCCTAGACCTTTTTTTCTCCCCTGTGAATTGATTGTATCTTTTTCAGATAGGGGATGGGGAAGAAATGGCCTAGGCCTTTTTTTCTCCCCTTTGATATGATTTTATCTTTTTAGATAGGGGGGAAGAAATGGCCCAGGCCCTTTTTTCTCCCCTGTGAATTGATTGTATCTTTTCGGATAGGGGATGGGGAAGAAATGACCTAGGCCTTTTTTTCTCCCCTTTGATATGATTTTATCTTTTCAGATAAGGGGGGGGGAAGAAATGGCCTAGGCCTTTTTTTCTCCCCTGTGAATTGATTGTATCTTTTCGGATAGGGGATGGGGAAGAAATAGCCTAGGCCTTTTTTCTCCCCTTTGATATGATTTTATCTTTTTAGATAGGGGGGAAGAAATGGCCTAGGCCTTTTTTTCTCCCCTGTGAATTGATTGTATCTTTTCGGATAGGGGATGGGGAAGAAATGACCTAGGCCTTTCTTTTCTCCCCTTTGATATGATTTTATCTTTTTAGATAGGGGGGGGGGAAGAAATGGCCCAGGCCTTTTTTTCTCCCCTTTGATATGATCATATCTTTTTAGATAGGGGGAGAAGAAATGGCCCAGGCCTTTTTTTCTCCCCTGTGAATTGATTGTATCTTTTGGGATAGAGGATGGGGAAGAAATGGCCAAGGCCTTTTTTTCTCCCCTTTGATATGATTTTATCTTATTAGATAGATAGTGGGGGGAGAAATGGCCCAGGCCTTTTTTTCTCCCCTTTGATATGATTGTATCTTTTTAGATAGGGGGGGAAGAAATGGCCTAGGCCTTTTTTTCTCCCCTTTGATATGATCATATCTTTTTAGATAGGGGGAGAAGAAATGGCCCAGGCCTTTTTTTCTCCCCTGTGAATTGATTGTATCTTTTGGGATAGAGGATGGGGAAGAAATGGCCAAGGCCTTTTTTTCTCCCCTTTGATATGATTTTATCTTATTAGATAGATAGTGGGGGGAGAAATGGCCCAGGCCTTTTTTTCTCCCCTGTGAATTGATTGTATCTTTTTAGATAAGGGCGGGGGGGGGGAAGAAATGGCCCAGGCCTTTTTTTCCCCCTTTGATATGATTTTATCTTTTTAGATAGGGGGGGGGGAAGAAATGGCCCAGGCCTTTTTTTCTCCCCTTTGATATGGTTTTATCTTATTAGATAGTGGGGGGAGAAATTGCCCAGGCCTTTTTTTCTCCCCTTTGATATGATTTTATCTTATTAGATAGTGGGGGGAGAAATGGCCCAGGCCTTTTTTTCTCCCCTGTGAATTGATTGTATCTTTTGGGATAGGGGATGGGGAAGAAATGGCCAAGGCCTTTTTTTCTCCCCTTTGATATGATTTTATCTTATTAGATAGTGGGGGGAGAAATGGCCCCGGCCTTTTTTTCTCCCCTGTGAATTGATTGTATCTTTTTAGATAAGGGCGGGGGGGGAAGAAATGGCCCAGGCCTTTTTTTATACGCCCGAAGGGTCGTATTATGTTATGGTCTCCATCGTCTGGCCGTCTGGCTGGGTGTCCGTCTGTCCGTCTGTCTGTCTGTCTGTCCGTCCGTCCGTTAGCAAATTCGTGTCCTGGCTATAACTTACTCATTTTTTCTCCGATTTTCAAAATTCTTTCACACAAATGTTCAGTATCACTTGAAGGTGTGTCGCGTACAAAACCCAATTGTGAACTTTCAAGGTCAAGGTCACAAATAGGGCGTTAGCAATTTTCGTGTCCTTGCTAAAACTTACTCATCTTTTCACCAATTTTCAAAATTCTTTCACACGTATGTTCAGTATCACTTGAAGGTGTGTCGCGTACAAAACCCAATGGTGAACTTTCAAGGTCAAGGTCACAAATAGGGCGTTAGCAATTTTTCATTCTGGAGTTATTGCCCTTTGATAGTTTCGGGTAGCAATTTCTTGTGCAACTGTTGTAAAGAAAATGTTTCTTTGTTATTCCTTTTACCTGCTACTTTTTTTTTCAAAATAAATGCTCCTTTTTCAGCTTTCAGTAGGCCCAAAGACAAATAAAAGATTACTATTACAATAAGCAGTTTTACTCTCCTTGCTATTGCCTTAGCCCTAATAGACCTCATATGCGCAACTTCTGAAGGTTCACACATTGTGTAAATAGAACAGCCTTCGGGCGTATATTGCCCCGTCTCGCGGTGCTCTTGTTCCCCCTTTGATATGATTTTATCTTTTTAGATAAGGGGGGGGGGGAAGAAATGGCCCAGGCCTTTTTTTCTCCCCTTTGATATGGTTTTATCTTATTAGATAGTGGGGGGAGAAATTGCCCAGGCCTTTTTTTCTCCCCTTTGATATGATTTTATCTTATTAGATAGTGGGGGAGAAATGGCCCAGGCCTTTTTTTCTCCCCTGTGTATTGATTGTATCTTTTTAGATAGGGGGGGAAGAATTGGCCTAGGCCTTTTTTTCTCCCCTGTGAATTGATTCTATCTTTTCAGATATTGGATGGGGAAGAAATGGCCTAGGCCTTTTTTTCTCCCCCTGTGAATTGATTTTATCTTTTTAGATAGGGGGGGGGGGAAGAAATGGCACAGGCCTTTTTTTCTCCCCTTTGATATGATTTTATCTTTTTAGATAGGGGGAAGAAATGGCCTAGGCCTTTTTTTGTCCCCTTTGATATGATTGTATCTTTTTAGATAGGGGGGGGGGAAGAAATGGCCCAGGCCTTTTTTTCTCCCCTTTGATATGATTTTATCTTTTTAGATGGGGGGGGGAAGAAATGGCCCAGGCCTTTTTCCCCCCTTTGATATGATTTTATCTTTTTAGATGGGGGGGGGGGGGGAAGAAATGGCCCAGGCCTTTTTTCCCCCCTTTGATATGATTTTATCTTTTTAGATAGGGGGGGGGGGAAGAAATGGCCCAGGCATTTTTTTCTCCCCTGTGAATTGATTGTATCTTTTCGGATAGGGGATGGGGAAGAAATGGCCTAGGCCTTTTTTTCTCCCCTTTGATATGATTGTATCTTTTTAGATAGGGGGGAAGAAATGGCCCAGGCCTTTTTTTTTCCCCTTTGATATGATTTTATCTTTTTAGATAGGGGGGGGGGGAAGAAATGGCCCAGGCCTTTTTTCTCCCCTTTGATATGATTTTATCTTTTTAGATAAGGGGGGGGGGGGGGAGAAATGGCCCAGGCCTTTTTTCTCCCCTGTGATATGAATTGATCTTTTTGGATAGGGGATGGGGAAGAAATGACCCAGGCCTTTTTTCTCCCCTTTGATATGATTTTATCTTTTTAGATGGGGGGGGGAAGAAATGGCCCAGGCCTATCTTCCCTCCTTTGATATGATTTTATCTTTTTAGATAGGGGGGGGGGGAAGAAATGGCCCAGGCCTTTTTTTCTCCCCTGTGATTGTATCTTCTCGGATAGGGAATGGGGAAGAAATGACCTAGGCCTTTTTTTCTCCCCTTTGATATGATTTTATCTTTTTAGATAGGGGAAGAAATGGCCCAGGCCTTTTTTTCTCCCCTTTGATATTATCATATCTTTTTAGATAAGGGGGGGGGGGAAGAAGTGGCCCAGGCCTTTTTTTCTTCACATTCATATGATCATATCTTTTTAGATAGGGGGGAAGAAATGGCCTAGGCCTTTTTTTCTCCCCTTTGATATGATCATATCTTTTTAGATAGGGGGGAAAGAAATGGCCCAGGCCTTTTTTCTCCCCTTTGATATGATTTTATCTTTTTAGATAGGGGGGAAATGGCCCAGGCCTTTTTTTCTCCCCCTGTGAATTGATTTTATCTTTTTAGATAGGGGGGGAAGAAATGGCCTAGGCCTTTTTTTCTCCCCTTTGATATGATTGTATCTTTTTAGATAGGGGGGGGGGAGAAATGGCCCAGGCCTTTTTTCCCCCCTTTGATATGATTATATCTTTTTAGATAGGGGAGAAGAAATGGCCCAGGCCTTTTTTTCTCCTCTGTGAATTGATTGTATCTGTTCGGATAGGGGATGGGGAAGAAATGGCCCAGGCCTTTTTTTCTCCCCTTTGATATTTGATCTTTTTAGATAGGGTGGGGGGAAGAAATGGCCCAGGCCTTTTTTTCTCCCCTTTGATATGATTTTATCTTTTTAGATAGGGGGGGGGGGGGAAGAAATGGCCCAGGCCTTTTTTCTCCCCTTTGATATGATTTTATCTTTTTAGATAGGGGGGGGGGAGAAATTGCCCAGGCCTTTTTTTCTCCCCTTTGATATGATTTTATCTTTTTAGATAGGGGGTAAGAAATGGCCTAGGCCTTTTTTTCTTCCCTGTGAATTGATTGTATCTTTTCAGATAGGGGATGGGGAAGAAATGTTATAGGCCTTTTTTTCTCCCCTGTGAATTGATTTTATCTTTTAAGATAGGGGGGAAGAAATGGCCTAGGCCTTTTTTTCTCCCCTTTGATATGATTGTATCTTTTTAGATAGGGGGGGAAGAAATGGCCCAGGCCTTTTTTTCTCCCGTGTGAATTGATTTTATCTTTTCGGATAGGGGGGAAAAATTGGCCCAGACCTTTTTTTTCTCCCCTTTGATATGATTTTATCTTTTTAGATAGGAGGAAGAAATGACCTAGGCCTTTTTTCTCCCCTGTGAATTGATTGTATCTTTTCAGATAGGGGATGGGGAATAAATGGCGTACACCTTTTTTTCTCCCCTGTGAATTGATTGTATCTTTTTCAGATAGGGGATGGGGAAGAAATGGCCTAGGCCTTTTTTTCTCCCCTTTGATATGATTTTATCTTTTTAGATAGGGGGGAAGAAATGGCCCAGGCCCTTTTTTCTCCCCTGTGAATTGGTTGTATCTTTTCGGATAGGGGATGGGGAAGAAATGACCTAGGCCTTTTTTTCTCCCCTTTGATATGATTTTATCTTTTCAGATAGGGGGGGGGGGGAAGAAATGGCCTAGGCCTATTTTTCTCCCCTGTGAATTGATTGTATCTTTTCGGATAGGGGATGGGGAAGAAATATCCTAGGCCTTTTTTCTCCCCTTTGATATGATTTTATCTTTTTAGATAGGGGGGAAGAAATGGCCTAGGCCTTTTTTTCTCCCCTGTGAATTGATTGTATCTTTTCGGATAGGGGATGGGGAAGAAATGACCTAGGCCTTTCTTTTCTCCCCTTTGATATGATTGTATCTTTTTAGATAGGGGGGAAGAAATGGCCCAGGCCTTTTTTTCTCCCCTTTGATATGATTTTATCTTTTTAGATAGGGGGGGGGGGAAGAAATGGCCCAGGCCTTTTTTCTCCCCTTTGATATGATTTTATCTTTTTAGATAAGGGGGGGGGGGAGAAATGGGAAGAAATGGCCCAGGCCTTTTTTTCTCCCCTTTGATATGATTTTATCTTTTTAGATAAGGGGGGGGGGGGGAAGAAATGGCCTAGGCCTTTTTTCTCTTTGATATGATTTTATCTTTTTAGATAGGGGGGGGGGGGGAAGAAATGGCCCAGGCCTTTTTTCTCCCCTATGATTGTATCTTTTTGGATAGGGGATGGGGAAGAAATGACCTAGGCCTTTCTTTTCTCCCCTTTGATATGATCATATCTTTTTAGATAGGGGGGAAGAAATAGCCAAGGCCTTTTTTTCTCCCCTTTGATATGATTTTATCTTTTCGGATAGGGGATGGGGAAGAAATGGCCCTGGCCTTTTTTTCTCCCCTTTGATATGATCATATCTTTTTAGATAGGGGGAGAAGAAATGGCCCAGGCCTTTTTTTCTCCCCTGTGAATTGATGGTATCTTTTCGAATAGGGGATGGGGAAGAAATGGCCTAGGCCTTTTTTTCTCCCCTTTGATATGATCATATCTTTTTAGATAGGGGGGGGGGAAGAAATGGCCCCGGCCTTTTTTCTCCCCTTTGATATGATTTTATCTTTTTAGATGGGGGGGGGGGGGAAGAAATGGCCCAGGCCTTTTTTCTCCCCTGTGATTGTATCTTTTTGGATAGGGGATGGGGAAGAAATGACCTAGGTCTTTCTTTTCTCCCCTTTGATATGATTTTATCTTTTTAGATAAGGGGGGGGGGGGAGAAATGGCCCAGGCCTTTTTTTCTCCCCTTTGATACGATCATATCTGTTTAGATAGGAGGGGAAGAAATGGCCCAGGCCTTTTTTTCTCCCCTTTGATATGATCATATCTTTTTAGATAGGGGGAGAAGAAATAGCCTAGGCCTTTTTTTCTCCCCTGTGAATTGATTGTATCTTTTCGAATAGGTGATGGGGAAGAAATGGCCTAGGCCTTTTTTTCTCCCCCTGTGAATTGATTTTATCTTTTTAGATAGGGGGGGGGAAGAAATGGCCCAGGCCTTTTTGTCTCCCCTTTGATATGATTTTATCTTTTTAGATAAGGGGGGGGGGAGAAATGGCCCAGGCCTTTTTTTCTCCCCTTTGATATGATTTTATCTTTTTAGATAGGGGGGGGGGGAAGAAATGGCCCAGGCCTTTTTTTCCCCCTTTGATATGATTTTATCTTTTATGATAAGGGGGGGGGGGAGAAATGGCCCAGGCCTTTTTTTCCCATTTGATATGATTTTATCTTTTTAGATTGGGGGGGGGGGAAGAAATGGCCCAGGCCTTTTTTTCTCCCCTTTGATATGATCATATCTTTTTAGATTGGGGGGGGGAAGAAATGGCCCAGGCCTTTTTTTCTCCCCTTTGATATGATCATATCTTTTTAGATAGGGGGGGAGAAATGGCCCAGGCCTTTTTTTCTCCCCTTTGATATGATCATATCTTTTTAGATAGGGGGGGAGAAATGGCCTAGGCCTTTTTTCTCCCCTTTGATATGATTTTATCTTTTCGGATAGGGGATGGGGAAGAAATGGCCGAGGCCTTTTTTTCTCCCCTTTGATATGATCATATCTTTTTGATTGGGGGGGGGGAAAGAAATGGCCCAGGCCTTTTTTTCTCCCCTATGAATTGATGGTATCTTTTCGAATAGGGGATGGGGAAGAAATGGCCTAGGCCTTTTTTTCTCCCCCTGTGAATTGATTTTATCTTTTTAGATAGGGGGGGGGGAAGAAATGGCCCAGGCCTTTTTTTCTCCCCTTTGATATGATTTTATCTTTTTAGATAGGCGGGGGGGGAAGAAATGGCCCAGGCCTTTTTTTTCCCCTTTGATATGATTTTATCTTTTTAGATAGGGGGGAAGAAATGGCCTAGGCCTTTTTTTCTCCCCTGTGAATTGATTGTATCTTTTCAGATAGGGGATGTTGAAGAGTTGAAGAAATGGCCTAGGCCTTTTTTTCTCCCCCTGTGAATTGATTTTATCTTTTTAGATAAGGGGGGGGGGAAGAAATGGCACAGGTCTTTTTTTCTCCCCTTTGATATGATTTTATCTTTTTAGATAGGGGGGAAGAAATGGCCTAGGCCTTTTTTTCTCCCCTTTGATATGATTTTATCTTTTTAGATAGGGGGGGGGAAGAAATAGCCCAGGCCTTTTTTTCTCCCCTTTGATATGATTTTATCTTTTTAGATAGGGGGGGGGGGGGGAAGAAATGGCCCAAGCCTTTTTTTCTCCCCTTTGATATGATTTTATCTTTTTAGATAAGGGGGGGGGGGAGAAATGGCCCAGGCCTTTTTTTCTCCCCTGTGATTGTATCTTTTTGGATAGGGGATGGGGAAGAAATGACGTAGGCCTTTTTTTCTCCCCTTTGATATGATTTTATATTTTTAGATAGGGGGTAAGAAATGGCCCAGGCCTTTTTTTCTCCCCTTTGATATTATCATATCTTTTTAGATAGGGGGGGGGGGGGGAAGAAATTGCCCAGGCCTTTTTTTCTCCCCTTTCATATGATCATATCTTTTTAGATAGGGGGAAGAAATGGCCTAGGCCTTTTTTTCTCCCCTTTGATATGATCATATCTTTTTAGATAGGGTGGGGGGAAGAAATGGCCCAGGCCTTTTTTCTCCCCTTTGATATGATTTTATCTTTTTAGATAGGGGGGGGGGAAGAAATGGCCCAGGCCTTATTTCTCCCCTGTGATTGTATCTTTTTGGATAGGGGATGGGGAAGAAATGACATAGGCCTTTCTTTTCTCCCCTTTGATATGATTTTATCTTTTTAGATAGGGGGGGGGGGGGAAGAAATGACCCAGGCGTTTTTTTCTCCCCTTTGATATGATTATATTTTTTTAGATAGGGGGGGGGGAAGAAATGACCCAGGCGTTTTTTTCTCCCCTTTGATATGATCATATCTTTTTAGATAGGGGGGGGGGAAGAAATGGCCCAGGCCTTTTTTTCTCCCCTTTGATATGATCATATCTTTTTAGATAGGGGGGAAGAAATGGCCTAGGCCTTTTTTTCTCCCCTTTGATATGATCATATCTTTTTAGATAGGGGGAGAAGAAATGGCCCAGGCCTTTTTTTCTCCCCTTTGATATGATCATATCTTTTTAGATAGGGGGGAAGAAATGGCCTAGGCCTTTTTTTCTCCCCTTTGATATGATTTTATCTTTTCGGATGGGGATGGGGAAGAAATGGCCCAGGCCTTTTTTCTCCCCTTTGATATGATCATATCTTTTTAGATAGGGGGATAAGAAATGGCCCAGGCCTTTTTAGCTCCACTTTTTCAAAAAGTGGAGGTATTGTCATGACCCTCTCGTCGGCGTCGGCGTCGGCGTCGGCGTCGGCGTTGGTTAACCTTTTTGTTAAGGTCCTTTTCTCAGAAACCATCAAAGATATTGGGTTCATATTTGGTATGTATGTTTACTATCACAAGAGGAAGCCATTTCACAAGAGTAGGTAACTCTAAAATTAATTTTGCCATAGTTATGCCCCTTTTTCGACTTAGAATTTTCATTGTTGGTTAAGTTTTATGTTCAGGTCCATGTCTCAGAAACTGTCAAAGATATTTGGTTCATCTTTGGTATACATATTAACTATCACAAGGGGAACCCATTTCACAAGGGTAGGTAACCCTAAAATTAATTTTGCCATAGTTATGCCCCTTTTTCGACTTAGAATTTTCATTGTTGGTTAAGTTTTATGTTCAGGTCCATGTCTCAGAAACTGTCCAAGATATTTGGTTCATCTTTGGTATACATACTAACTATTACAAGGGGGACCCATTTCACAAGGGTAGGTAACCCTAAAGTTAATTTTGCTGTTGTTATCTCCCCTTTCTGACTTAAACTTCCACTACACTATCCAGCACTAAAGAAAGTGGAGCGCGCTGTCTGCGGACAGCTCTTGTTTTCTCCCCCTGTGAATTGATTTTATCTTTTTAGGGGATCATCAATACTTCACTCGAATCACTCAAGGAACGTCTGGACACATGGAAGAGTAGTGTGGAGGAGAAGGGCCTCAGGGTCAATATGAGTAAAACCAAGGTCATGATCGCTGGTCCTAACCTCAACTTACTGAGGAAATCAGGAAAACACCCTTGTGCTGTATGTCTGAGCGGAACAGGCAGTAACTCAATCCTATGCACCCACTGTTCAGGATGGGTCCACAAAAAGTGTAGCGGTATAAAGGGCTCCCTCAAAGAAGACCCACACTTTAAGTGTTCACGCTGTACAGGAGCAGCTAGACCAATAGATGGGAGACCACTGACAGAGGTTGATATTGGTGGTGACAAGGTCGAGGTAGTGACAGACTTCTGTTACCTTGGAGACACGCTCTCATCAGATGGTGGCTGTGAACTCGCTACAGCTACACGCTGCAGGACTGCCTGGAAACAGTTTAGAGAGCTTCTACCAATTCTGGCAAACAAGCACCTACCAACAGCTACAAGGGGTCGCATCTATTCCTCTTATGTCAGAAGTGTGCTACTGTATGGCTCTGAAACCTGGGCTGTCTCAGCCAGCATACTGAAGAAACTAAAACGTAACGATAAAGCCATGATCAGATGGACCTGTTTAGTTAAGCCCGAAGAGAACATTCCATTTGCGTCCCTCCTCGCTAAAGTCAACCTGGAGAGCATCGCAGACATCATGCAGAAGAGAAGACTGCGTTGGTTGGGGCACATAGAGTGCAGCACTGGCTGGATTGCTCAAGTTAGACAAATGAATGTACCAGCAGAAAGGACCACCGGTAGGCCTAAGTTGTCTTGGGAAGAACTTGTAAAGCGCGATAGGAAAACCCTGGGTATGGATTCCAGCAACCCTCAGAACAGACAAGAATGGAGAGGACGACTTCGATCTAGACTGGGCAGTCAGGCCCCACCCTCATCAGAGGATTAATTGTTGGCCTGATCAACAAATAAACCGGATAGTGAGTGAGTGAGTGAGTTTTTAGATAGGGGGGGGGGGAAGAAATGGCACAGGCCTTTTTTTCTCCCCTTTGATATGACTTTATCTTTTTAGTTAGGGGGGAAGAAATGGCCTAGGCCTTTTTTTCTCCCCTTTGATATGATTGTATCTTTTTAGATAGGGGGGGGGGAAGAAATGGCCCAGGCCTTTTTTTCTCCCCTTTGATATTATTTTATCTTTTTAGATAAGGGGGGGGGGAAGAAATGGCCCAGGCCTTTTTTCCCCCCTTTGATATGATTTTATCTTGTTAGATAGGGGGGGGGGGGGAAGAAATGGCCCAGGCCTTTTTTCCCCCCTTTGATATGATTTTATCTTTTTAGATAGGGGGGGAAGAAATGGCCCAGGCCTTTTTTTCTCCCCTTTGATATTATCATATCTTTTGAGATAGGGGGGGGGGGGGGAGAAATGGCCCAGGCCTTTTTTTCTCCCCTTTGATATGATCATATCTTTTTAGATAGGGGGGAAGAAATGGCCTAGGCCTTTTTTTCTCCCCTTTGATATGATCATATCTTTTTAGATAGGTGGGGAAGAAATGGCCCAGGCCTTTTTTTCTCCCCTTTGATATGATCATATCTTTTTAGATAGGGGGGGGGGGAAGAAATGGCCCAGGCCTTTTTTTCTCCCCTTTGATATGATCATATCTTTTTAGATAGGGGGGGGGAGAAATGGCCCAGGCCTTTTTTTCTCCCCTTTGATATGATTTTATCTTTTTAGATAGGTGGGGAAGAAATGTCCCAGGCCTTTTTTTCTCCCCTGTGAATTGATGGTATCTTTTTAGATAGGGGATGGGGAAGAAATGGCACAGGCCTTTTTTTCTCCCCTTTGATATGATTTTATCTTTTTAGATAGGGGTGGGGGAAGAAATGGCCAAGGCCTTTTTTCTCCCCTTTGATATGATTTTATCTTTTTAGATAGGGGGGGGGGGGGAGAAATGGCCCAGACCTTTTTTCTCCCCTGTGATTGTATCTTTTTGGATAGGGGATTGGGAAGAAATGACCTAGGCCTTTCTTTTCTACCCTTTGATATGATTTTATCTTTTTAGATAGGGGGGAAGAAATGGCCCAGGCCTTTTTTTCTCCCCTTTGATATGATCATATCTTTTTAGATAGGGGGTGAAGAAATGGCCCAGGCCTTTTTTTCTCCCCTGTGAATTGATTTTATCCTTTTTGGATACGGGATGGGGAAGAAATGGCCCAGGCCATTTTTTCTCCCCTTTGATATGATCATAATTTTTTAGATAGGGGGGGGGGGAAGACATGGCCCAGGCCTTTTTTTCTCCCCTTTGATATGATTTTTTTTTTTAGATAGAGGGGGGGGGGGGGGAGAAATGGCCCAGGCCTTTTTTTCTCCCCTTTGATATGATTTTATCTTTTTAGATAGGCAGGGGGGGGGAGAAATGGCCCAGGCCTTTTTTTCTCCCGTGTGAATTGATTGTATCTTTTTAGATAGGGGGACAGAAATGGCCCAGGCCTTTTTTTCTCCCCTGTGAATTGATGGTATCTTTTTAGATAGAGGCGGGGAAGAAATGGCCCAGGCCTTTTTTTCTCCCCTTTGATATGATTTTATCTTTTTAGATAGGGGGGGGGGGGGGGGAGAAATGGCCCAGGCCTTTTTTTCTCCCCTTTGATATGATTTTATCTTTTTAGATAGGGGGGAAGAATTGGCCCAGGCCTTTTTTTCTCCCCTTTAATATGATTTTATCTGTTTAGATAGGGGGGAAGAAATGGCCTAGGCCTTTTTTCTCCCCTTTGATATGATTGTATCTTTTTAGATAGGGGGGGAAGAAATAGCCCAGGCCTTTTTTTCTCCCCTTTAATATGATTTTATCTTTTAAGATAGGGGGGGAAGAAATGGCGCAGGCCTTTTTTTCTCCCTTTTGATATGATTTTATCTTTTTAGATAAGGGGGGGGGGGGGAAGTAATGGCCCAGGCCTTTTTTTCTCCCGTGTGAATTGATTTTATCTTTTCGGATAGGGGGGAAAAATTGGCCCAGACCATTTTTTTCTCCCCTTTGATATGATTTTATCTTTTTAGATAGGGGGAAGAAATGACCTAGGCCTTTTTTCTCCCCTGTGAATTGATTGTATCTTTTCGGAGAGGGGATGGGGAAGAAATAGCCTAGGCCTTTTTTTCTCCCCTTTGATATGATTTTATCTTTTTAGATAAGGGGGGGGGGGAGAAATGGCCTAGGCCTTTTTTTCTCCCCTTTGATATGATTTTATCTTTTTAGATAGGGGGGGGGGATGAAATAGCCCAGGCCTTTTTATGCCCCCCAGATCAAATCTTGGGGGCATATTGTTTTTGCCCTGTCTGTTTGTTTGTTTGTCTGTTTGTCGGTTTCATAAAGCCGCACATTTTGAGGGGTGACATGTCAAGGTCAAGGTCATCATACATGTATAAGGTCAGAGGTCAAATATATGGGTCAAATCACTGACTTTAACATTGGCCATAACTTTTGGACCAGTAGAGATAGAGACTTGATATTTGGCATGCTTGTGTATCTTATGAAGCTGCACATTTTGAGGGATGACATGTCAAGGTCAAGGTCATCCTTCAAGGTCAAAGGTCAAATTATCTGTTTTTAGCTCACCAGAGCACAAAGTGCTCAGGGTGAGCTTTTGTGATCGCCCGTTGTCCGTCGGCGTGCGTCGTCCGTCGTTCGTCGTCCGTCGTCAACAATTTGAACCTTTAAAATCTTCTCCTCTGAATCTACAGGGATCTCAACTTTCATCTTTGGCACATAGCATCATATTCAGGTCCTCTACAAAAGTTATATAAATTATGCCCCTGGGATCAAAATTGGCCCCGCCCCAGGGGTGCCTTGTTTTCGATAGAAACATATAGTAAAACTTTGAAAATCTTCTCCTCTGAAACCAGAAGCTTCTCAGCTTTCATAATTGGCACATAGCATCATGTTCAGGTCCTCTACAAAGGTTATATAAATTATGGCCCTGGGGTTAAAATTGGCCCCGCCCCAGGGGTGGGCAGTTTTCAATAGAATCATATAGTGCAAACTTTGAAAATCTTCTTCTCTGAAACTGGAAGGCTTTCAGCTTTCATATTTGGCACATAGCATCATGTTCAGGTCCTCTACAAAAGTTATATAAATCATGGCCCCGGGGTCAAAATTGGCCCCGCCCCAGGGGTGGGCAGTTTTCAATAGAAACAAATAGTGAAATCTTTGAAAATCTTCTCTTCTGAAACTGGAAGGCTCTCAGCTTTCATATTTGGCACATAGCATCATGTTCAGGTCCTCTACAAAAGTTATATAAATTATGGCCCCGGGTCAAAATTGGCCCCACCCCAGGGGCGGGCAGGTTTCAAAAGAAACAAATAGTGAAATCTTTGAAAATCTTCTCCTCTGAAACTCGAAGGTTCTCAGCTTTCATATTTGGCACATAGCATCATGTTCAGGTCCTCTGCAAAAGTTACATTATTTATGGCCCGGGGTCAAAATTGGCCCCGCCCCAGGGGTGGGCAGTTTTGAATAGAAACAAATAGTGAAATCTTTGAAAATCTTCTTGTCTGAAACTGGAAGGTTCTCAGCTTTCATATTTCGCACATAGCATCATGTTCAGGTATTCTACAAAAGTTATATAAATTATGGCCCCGGGGTCAAAATTGGCCCCGCCCCAGTGGTGGGCAGGTTTCAAAAGAAACAAATATTGAAATCTTTGAAAATCTTCTCCTCTGAAACTCGAAGGTTCTCAGCTTTCATATTTGGCACATAGCATCATGTTCAGGTCCTCTACAAAAGTTATATTATTTATGGCCCCGGGGTCAAAATTGGCCCCGCCCCAGGAGTGGGCAGTTTTCAATAGAAACAAATAGTGAAATCTTTGAAAATCTTCTTGTCTGAAACTGGAAGGTTCTCAGCTTTCATATTTGGCACAGAGCATCATGTTCAGGTCCTCTATAAAAGGTGTATAAATTATGGCCCAGGGGTCAAAATTGGCCCCGCCCCAGGGGTGGGCAGTTTTCAATCGAAACAAATAGTGAAATCCTTGAAAATCTTTTCCTGTGAAACTGGAAGGCTCTCAGCTCTCATATTTGGCACATAGCATCATGTTCAGGTCCTCTACAAAAGTTATGTAAATTATGGGCCCTGGGGTCAAAATTGGCCCCGCCCCAGGGTAGGGCAGTTTTCAATAGAAACAAATAGTGAAATCCTTGAAAATCTTTTCCTCTGAAACTGGAAGGTTCTCAGCTTTCATATTTGGCACATAGCATCATGTTCAGGTCTTCTACAAAAGTTATATAAAGTATGGCCCCGGGGTCAAAATTGGCCCCGCCCCAGGGGTCGGCAGTTTTCAATAGAAACAAATGGTGAAATCTTTGAAAATCTTCTTCTCTGAAACTGGAAGGCTCTCAGCTTTCATATTTGGCACAGAGCATCATGTTCAGTTCCTTTACAAAGTTATATAAATTATGACCCTGGGGTCAAAATTGGCCCTGCCACAGGGGTAGTAGACAGTTTTCAATAGAAACATATTGAGAAAACTTTGAAAATCTTCTTTACTGAAACTGGAAGGTTAATCTCAGCTTTCATATTTGGCTCATAGCATCATGTTCAGGGTCCCCTACAAGTTTTTCTAAATTATTCCCTTGGGGTCAAAATTGGCCCGCCCCAGGGCCGGCTAGTTCTCTATAGAAACATATAGTGAAAACTTTGAAAATCTTCTCCTCTACTTGTCTGGTGAGCGCTTCAGGGCCATTCTGGCCCTCTTGTTTGGCTGTAACTTTAACGCAACTTTAACATTGGTCATAACTTTTGACTCAGTACAGATAGAGATTTAATATTTGGCATGCATATGTATCTCATGAAGCCGCACATTTTGAGGGCTAATATGTCAAGGTCAATGTCATTCTTCAAGGTCAGAGGTCAAATATATTGGTCAAATCACCTACTTTAACATTGGCCATAACTTTTGGACCAGAAAAGATAGAGACTTGATATTTGGCATGCTTGTGTATCTCATGAAGCCTTACGTTTTGATGGATGACATGTCAAGGTCAAGGTCATCCTTCAGGGTCAAAGGTCAAATTGTCTGTAACTTTAACATTGGCCATAACTTTTGAACCAGTACAGATAGAGACTTGATATTTGGCATACTTGTGTATCACATGAAGCTGCACAGTTTGAGGGGTGACATGTCAATGTCATCCTTCAGAGTCAACGGTCACCAACTTCAAATTGGCCATAACATTTGAACCAATAGAGATATAGTCTTGATATTTGGTATGCATGTGTATCTCATGAAACTGCACATTTTGTGCGGTGGCATGTCAAGGTCAAGGTCATCTTTCAGGGTCAAAGGTCACATACTTTAACATTGGCCATAACTTTTGAATCAGTAGAGATACACACTTGATAGTTTGTATATATGTGTTTCTCATTTGGCTGCACAGTTTCAGGGGTGACATGTCAAGGTCAAGGTCATCTTTGAAGGTCAAAGGTCATTAACATTGGCCATAACGTTTGAACCAGTAGATATACAGCCTTGGTACTGGTATGCATGTGTATATCATGAAGCCGCACAGTTTGAGGGGTGACATGTCAAGGTCAAGGTCATATGTCATGGTCAAAGGTCACCAACTTTTAACATTGGCCATAACTTTTGAACCATTAAAGATACAGACTTGATATTTGGTATGCATGTGTACCCCATGAAGCTGCACAGGTAGAGGAGTGACATGTCAAGATCAAGGTCATCCTTCAGGGTCAAATATCATATTGAGGGGGCATAGTGTTTCACAAACACATCTTGTTTCTCCCCTGTGATTGTATCTTTTCGGATAGGGGATGGGGAAGAAATGGCCTAGGCCTTTTTTTCTCCCCTTTGATATGATTTTTTCTTTTTAGATAGGGGGGAAGAAATGACCTAGGCCTTTTTTTCTCCCCTTTGATATGATTTTATCTTTTTAGATAGGGGGGGGGGGGGGGGAAGAAATGGCCCAGGCCTTTTTTCTCCCCTAAGATTGTATCTTTTCGGATAGGGGATGGTGAAGAAATGGCTTAGGCCTTTTTTTCTCCGCTGTGAATTGATTGTATCTTTTCGATAGGGGATGGGGAAGAAATGGTGTAGGCCTTTTTTCTCCCCTTTGATATGATTGTATCTTTTCGGAGAGGGGATGGGGAAGAAATGGCCTAAGCTAGTTTTTCTCCCCTGTGAATATGTTGATATTGTTCAAAGAATAAATCATATTACAAACAATAGATCGAGTTCATACAAATTTTAAAACAAAGCTTTCTGATCAGGTTCTACTTTGTTAGCTCAATACAATTAATGAATATTCATTAGGTAAAGCACATATCACTGTATATACAACAAGCATATTGTATGACCACAATTAATTATTACACAAACCGTTCCCTTTTTCTAATTCCTTATCTAAACTTCCAAACAGGGAATACCCAAATCAAAATTACAGCTATATGATTCTTTCCCATCCCCTATCTGAAAAGATACAATCAATTCACAGGGGAGAAAAAAAGGCCTGGGCCATTTCTTCCCCCCCCCCCCCTTATCTAAAAAGATAAAATCATATCAAAGGGGAGAAAAGAAAGGCCTGGGCCATTTCTTCCCGATCCCCTATCCGAAAAGATACAATCAATCCACAGGGGAGAAAAAAAGGCCTAGGCCATTTCTTCCCCATCCCCAATCCGAAAAGGTACAATCAATCCACAGGGGAGAAAAAAAGGCCTGGGCCATTTCTTCCCCCCCCCCCCTATCTAAAAAGATAAAATCAATTCACAGGGGAGAAAAAAAGGTCTGGGCCATTTCTTCCCCATCCCCTATCCGAAAAGATAAAATCAATTCACAGGGGAGAAAAAAAGGCCTGGGCCATTCTTCCCCGCCCCCCCTATCTAAAAAGATACAATCAATTCACAGGGGAGAAAAAAAGCCCTGGGCCATTTCTCCCCCCCCCCCCCCCCCCCCTATGTAAAAAGATAAAATCATATCAAAGGGGAGAAAAGAAAGGCCTAGGCCATTTCTTCCCCATCCCCTATCCGAAAAGATACAATCAATTCACAGGGGAGAAAAAAAGGCCTGGGCCATTTCTTCCCCCCCTATCTAAAAAGATAAAATCATATCAAAGGGGAGAAAAAAAGGTCTGGGCCAATTATTCACCCCTATCCGAAAAGATAAAATCAATTCACAGGGGAGAAAAAAAGGCCTGGGCCATTTCTTCCCCCCCCCCCCTATCTTAACAGATAAAATCATATCAAAGGGGAGAAAAAAAGGCCTAGGCCATTTCTTCCCCCCCTATCTAAAAAGATACAATCAATTCAGAGGGGAGAAAAAAAGGTCTGGGCCAATTCTTCCCCCCTATCCGAAAAGATAAAATCAATTCACAGGGGAGTTAAAAAGGCCTGGGCCATTTCTCTCTCCCCCCCCCCCCCCCTTATCTAAAAAGATAAAATCATATCAAAGGGGAGAAAAAAAGGCCTGGGCCATTTCTTCCCCATCCCCTATCCGAAAAGATACAATCAATTCACAGGGGAGAAAAAAAGGCCTAGGCCATTTCTTCCCCATCCCCAATCCGAAAAGATAAAATCAATTCACAGGGGAGAAAAAAAGGCCTGGGCCATTTCTTCCCCCCCCCCCCCCCCTATCTTAACAGATAAAATCATATCAAAGGGGAGAAAAAAAGGCCTAGGCCATTTCTCCCCCCCTATCTAAAAAGATAAAATCATATCAAAGGGTCCCCAATCCGAAAAGGTACAATCAATTCACAGGGGAGAAAAAAAGGCCTAGGCCATTTCTTCCCCCTATCTGAAAAGTTAAATCAATTCACAGGGGGAAAAAAAAGGCCCAGGCCCATTTTTCCCCAAGGCTGGGGAGGGGGGAAAAACTGGACTAGGGGGGGAAGAAACTGACTAGGCCTTTTTTTCCCCGGGGAAAAATAGGCCTGGGCCTTTTTTTTCCCGGGGAAAAACTGGCCAGGGGGAAAGATAGGACTGTTACACCGGTAATCTGTTTTAATACTTATGATTATTTTTATATTCCTCCATGATTTTGTTTTTGCACTCGTTTATATATTTGCCAGATATGAATCTCAGTGCTAGTTCCTTTAAACTATAACCATAAAAGACTGAACCTGGGCTCTGCTTTTCTCTGTTCTGTATAAAACTGTGTCAAAGTCCACTGGACTGTCTTGCAGATCCTCAGTAAATCTTTGCACACGTAACAGTGGACTTTGTCATCGGCAAATTTTATTGTCGCTCTAGTCACTCTGTCTGTCAAACAAGTTTGCGGGGGTATAATGAATCTTAATGTTTATCCTGACTTTTTTTTTAACTCTTTGCATACTAGGTCGGACGTAAAACCCAACTCACTCACTTCAGTGTAGAAAATGGTTGTCAGCTACTATTCGCAAAATACTTTTCATATAATTCATATAATTATTTCTCGTAAACCTTTACTCCATAAATACGCTTTTCTACACCCTTGCAACCATAGTAGACCCAGATCAGACGGCTCCTATAGGATCCCCCCTGATCAAGGTCTACTCTGTTTGCTTATGATATAATATAGATATGATTCTTCAGTTTCTGCCATGGCTAAAATTCCTGCATTCAGTTGCAATCTGAAAAAATTAATCTTAATATCAATGACAACATTATTTCTTTAACTATAACTTGTCTCATGCGGGTGCCGTCTGCATATAACTGAAATACTGTTGGTCGGACGTTAAACCCAACTCACTCACTCTTTCGTGAATATTCTTGGAATAAAGGGTTAAAAATAGTGTCAAACTGATTGGACCCTGATTGGATACTGATTGGACCCTGATTGGATGGTGATTACCTCATTGTCTCTCTGGACCCATACTACAGTATTTATGACAAACTGTGATAAAGCGAATTTCCGCGTATAGCGAACTAAATTTCGTTCCCCGTCGATATCTTCATTAATTCTACACAGACTTAAATGTTTAGTATGAAGTTGGTTAGAGTGAAATTTCGCTTATGGTGAACTGATTTTCTAGTACCTTTATTCACAAAACACTTTAAAATGCCTTCGCTAAAGTGAAGTGTCACCTTGCTACTGTCTTCAATCACGTGTGTATGTCGCACGATTAACACCATGTCGCATAGGTGTTAAAGCACACAAGTGTTGGGGTGAACTGTGAATTGATCCGTAAACACGTATTCTCTGTGGTAGGGTAAAATTAACATTGTGTAGTGGTCAGGTATAATTAAATACCATTAGCGGCGGGGGCATACATGCACTTAGCAAAACATCTTTAAGATCTGATGCTCATTTTTTTTTCTTTTCAAAATAAATACTTCTCAGTCTTTTGGATTTGTTATTCCCTCCCTGTTCGCATATTAGTTTTGTATGCTGTGTGATACGGATACATGTGTACAATGGAGACCCCACCTAAAAAATGGAAAGCAATTTCTTTGGATACAAAGTATCAGATAATAAAAGTGTTGACGACAGTGGAAAATCGAAAAAAATATTGCTGCTTATTTTGAAATATTGCCAAATACGCTGAGCACTATCTTGAAAAAAAGGATGAAATTATTAAATCGTACGAAACATCCAGCATTTTTACCGTGCGTAAAAGGCAAAGGCATTCGTCTAATAACCCTGACCTTGACAAAGCCATGTTCGAGTGGTTTAAGGAACAAAGATCCCAAAACGTTTCTATAAGCGGACCTTTACTTCTCCGGCAGTCGGAGAAAATGGCAAAAAAACTAAGAAATGGTGATTTTAAGTCCACAGTGGGCTGGCTTGATGGATTTAAGTGCCGCTTTGAATTGTGCGTAGAATCAATCCAGAAGTCGAACAAGTTCAAAACTACCAACCCTTTTAAAAGAGTACAAACCAAGTGACATTTTTAATGTTGATGAAACCAGTCTGTTTTATAAAGCTATGCCAACAAAAACTCTGCAGTTAAAAGGTGAGAGTTGCCATGGTGGTTAACACTGTAAGGACAGATTAACAGCCCTCTTAGGTCTCAATATGGATGGCACCGAAAAACTTAAACCTCTGGTTATTGGAAAATTTCAAAACCCAAGGTGTTTTAAAGGAGTGAAATCCCTGCCAGTACATTACAGATGGAGTAACAAAGCCTGGATGACTTCAGAGATCTTTGTTGATTGGCTAAGACTCATTGACAATTTTGTTGATTGGCTAAGACTCATTGACAAAAAATTCAAGCGTGAAAAACCCAAAGTTCTTTTCCTTATGGATATTTGCGGCTAAAGTACAGACAGGAGCTGATTGACTACAAACTACAGGTTAGCGTACAGTAAAAAATCTATTCTCCGTATCACACAGTAGAAATTGCTGTGTGTTTATTCTATCAGCTAACAAAATTTAAATTAGTTTGCATCCAGATTAAACGCAGAGTTGACAAAATCTATTTTAGATCAGGCACCGGGAAACATAATGTGTGATCTGGGATAACTTGTCTTACATTTGGTAGATCGTCATTTCATAACTTTGTAGATCGTTTGAGAATTTAAGCAGACAACAATTTCAACCCAAAACACTGAATGAATGAATCTTAACCGTTTCCATGTCATATTAATCCCATCTAATTTGCTCATCAAATCATGCATAATATTCGTCTTCATAAAATGTCATCTGCAGGGTTGAAAACATGAACATAATTACGCCAACTCGAGCATAACGAAACCTCAGTATTTTTTCAGTGTCAGGAGAAGAAAGTAGAAGAAAATGTGCACATACTGAAAGCCATTCCTCTGCTGCACACATCCTGGCAAGGCATTTCTCCTCTTTGTATCAAAAACTGTTTCAAAAAAGCTGGATTTGTTCCATCGATAATGGCGTCAGCACTTTACGATGACAATGATGATTTCACTCTAGAGGAGGAAATACCGTTGTCAACTCTTGCATCCAGGCTGCAGCAAATGGCATGTGACGAATCGGCAACATAATATGTAAATATTGACTCAAGCCTCATTGTGACAGAAATTGATCGGACGATATCTTTTCAGTATTTTCTGTAAAAGGCTTATATTCCTTTGAAAGGTTGGGGGGACATATCCGCCGCCATCATTTCTTGGTGGATTGCGTCAACAGTTAGGAAGGCCTCAACAGTTAGGAAGGCCTACGCTTCCCTATCTGACAGGGACATGTCTTTACATCAGGTTAAAGCTCATGAATTGAGGGCTTTATCTACTTCCTGGGCTTTTGTTAATCACACATCCTTGGAAGATATTATTAAAGCTACTTCCTGGAGGAATCCCACAATTTTTTCCTCATTCTATTTGAGAAGCTTCTCTTCCCAGCTTGATAACTTATACTGGGTCCTATGGTAGCTTCTCAATCTGTTATTGCTTCTAACAATACTAACACTGCTCAGTTTGCATCACAACAACAGTTATAGTATTTGAGCATTGCTGTCGTCACATTATTTTTGGAGAATTACCTTCCTACCATGGCTACAAAGGCAGCATACTATAACAGGTATCATATTGCTTCTAACAATACTAACACTGCTCAGTTTGCATCACAACAACAGTTATAGTATTTGAGCATTGCTGTCGTCACATTATTTTTGGAGAATTACCTTCCTACCATGGCTACAAAGGCAGCATACTATAACAGGTATCATATTTATGCTATTAAAATAATTGTTTATTTGTAAAATAACTTTTTATTAGTAAATACTTACCTGTTATGGTGAGAGTCCCACCTCCCTCCCCGCTTCTCCACCTCCCTCCCCGCTTCCCACCTCCCTCCCAGCCTCTACTTCAGTGGGAAGAGAAGGAATTAAATGCGGACTCGCCGTTGTGCGGTACTGTCTGGGTTTATGCGGCAGACTCTGCGGGACTTCCTCAGAAAACTTTCAGGATAGTGTAAATTGGGGAAGAGAGTACCATACCATAACAGGTAAGTATTTACAAATTAAAAGTAATTTTACATTTGAAGAATTATTTTGATGTTTGACGATCGAAGCAAAATAATAAAAAAACTGACACAGATCCCTCACTGACACCATGCTTTTTGATATGCCGAAAACTGCATGAAATTCAAACACACATTGCAGAAGTTATGCTTGTTTGAAAAAGCCGACTCCTTTAATTTGCATCTGTCAAAAACATGAAAAAACAATCAAATGACTCCCATTGTGTTGTGTAATCTGATATTTATCTATAGTTTTCAATCACATTTATATCCAATGGAGAGCTTATATGTGTGAAATTTTCCACTAAGCTCCTCCCCCTTTCTTCCATCCGATTAATTAAAAAAAGCTAATTTTATTGCTCGTTTCCCATAAATAACTCATCAGAAAGCTTATCTAGTCATGTGTACCTACATAGTTTGAGGCTACCAAGAGTGAAATACGACTAAGTAGCCCTTATTGTTTTATCATGTGTGTACCCTAATTATCAGTTCCCCCCTATGTGCCCACGATAAGCCCTTCTTTGTAAATGGCTAACTGGTCAAGTCAGAGAAAAGCTTGATGGCAATAATGTAAAAGGGTTTACATGTCTTTTGTGGTATATCTTTATTGCAATGTGTAGAATAGATTATTGGTTGTTCATTAGTACAAAAATTAAAAAAAATTGTTTTTTTATGATTCTTGACTACTGTGGAACCTTAAAATTCTTGCAAGCAAATAGAGCAGACCCTGGTCAGACATCTCCTATTGGAATTGTCGGATCTGAATCATTGTACTTTGTTTGCAAATGCATGAAAATTTGTTTATATGAAAGAAAGGGTTAGGTAGGGGGTCAGTGGTGTCCCATTTGTCTTGTGGGTTCAGCAAGATAAGAAATGGCATGCCTTGCACAGAGTTACAGATATTGGTGCGTACCCAAATACTAGAATCATCATTTCTTTCGAAGAGACGATTCTAATGAGTGGTCACAGTATAGGGTTTGGCCGAGAAATGAAGGAGTAATTCTTGAAAATGTTTTAATTGATGCATCTTATCTGGAGCACTACTTGAATGATCCAAAACTCACTTTTCATTTGTAGTATGGCTTCAGATTGATGTTGTACAGGAGCATTCTGATGTTGCTGGAAAACTCACTGTGTAGAATCAGTAGATCCAGATAGATGATGTAGTTGCCAAGATGTCCTATCATTATCTTTCTGTCTTTGAAGTGTCCTGGGCCAAAGATAAGGTTTCTCCTCTTCCCTGGATGGCTGATCTGGCTGAAAGTATGATCTGGCTTCAATAGCATGCTGTTTAGTATCAACTGCTACTTAGTTCCTCTTGAAGAGATGTATAGATGTTTTGTTTCCCCTCCACCACGGATATGCAAGTAAGGAAAACATTACGCTAGCAGAATTTTAACAACATGTCTAACAATTACTGGTAGCATTTTGAATCTGCTCAGTTTAACCCTTTCCCTCATATAATCGCTTTTTCACACATTGCAAACAGAGTAGACCCAGATCAAACGGCTCCTATAGGAGCTGTCTGATCTGGGTCTACTCTGTTTGCAAGGGCGTAGAAAAGCGTATTTAAGGAGTAAAGGCTTAATGCCTTTTCATAAGTGTAGGCCTAGTTCAGATGGATTCTGTATTGAGAGCCACCTGATCAAGAGTCTGCTCTGTTTGCTTATTATCTGATTCTATGGGTTCAGGACCAAAGTTTACTCTAATATTCATGATGTGAACAATTATTACATTAATATGGAGTAAAGGGCTATTGAATACTAATAAGTTGTATGTAAAGATTTGTCTGTAACCTGCCCAAGTCCATAGAGGAGCTGCAGTCTGCCCAAGTCCATAGAGGAGCTGCAGCCTGCCCAAGTCCATAGAGGAGCTGCAGCCTGCCCAAGTCCATAGAAGAAAAGCAGACTTGTGAGGAACTGATGGTAATTGATGATATCACTGAGGCATGCTGGAGATACTGAGGTAAAATATTAGAAATGCAGTTGAGAGCATTGACTTCAGGGTCAGGTCTATTATGACTTCATAAGCAAACAGCAGACCCTGATCAGATGGTACATACAGAAGTCATCTGATCTGGGTCTACTCTCTTTGCAAAAGCATGAAAAAGTGTTTGTATGAAGAATAAGGTTAAAGAAGATTGTGAAAGGTGGAAAATAGTAAAATGAACAAGTCATTCTTTTCTGGATAAAAGCGATATATTCAACCAATAAATAAATGAATGTTAAATCTCATTAATTTATGTAAAAATTATATACTGTATAAGTAATCGTAATCAATACTATATAAATAACAGTAGTTACACTATCTTCATAGAGGTTATTGGAGGTTTAGTGCTTCAAAGCATTTTTCAGCAGCATTTTAAACTTTTCAATTCCAGAAATGTAGTGGAAAATAATATTTCTTTCTGATGATGTTTTTTTTTTACGTAGATGAGTAAGTGAAGTTACAAAAGGTATAAAGAGGAAAATGGGGAAATAAATCCAAATTTTAATTATGTAATTATTTATATATTATATTGTGGGGATCCAACTCACAAAACAAACAGAAATGTTTACAGTAAAACCCCTCTAAACCAGACATTAAATTTAGTATCAGTATATGTCTTAGAGACAGGTAGCAGCTTCATGCATGGTGAAAGTCACAAAGGAGCTTTCTGCACTATTTTCACACAGCATTTACCGGCTGTGTGGCTCAGTGGTAGAGCGTCCGCCTGAGGTACGGAAGGTCGTGGGTTCGATCCCCGGCCGCGACAGACCAAAAGTCGTTAAAAGTTGGTACTAGTAGCTCCCCGTGTCAGGATAATGTGACTGGGTGGGGTGCCCTTGCCATGTGCCCGCGGCAGGGGCATTCTAGTGAGGCAACACTATAACTTGTCTCAAGCGGGTGCCGTCTGCAAATAACTGAAATACTGTTGGTCGGACGTAAAACCCAACTCACTCACCTCATTCACACAGCATTTAGCAGTCAAATGCTTTAAAGTATCTAAATTCTTCTGTACTAAAATTCCGGTTAAGTAAATTTCTATTTTAATGCAATGAAGATATGATCCCCTTACTCATGATATCATCTAACAGTAAAAGTAAATGTGGAATTACGAGCATGAGAATATTTATATGTTCTGTTTTGCTTGATTTTGAAGAATCAGTGTGTTATGACTGGTCTGAAACTAACTATTATTGTATGATCTTCTGCAGAACTATTTGTGGAGCTTGATGGCTTGGAAGATGTGCATGTTGTATGTTGCAAATGTTGACATCCAGAAAGAAGGTATTGTGTACTTACTTTTGAAAGTAATGAACATTTACTTGGGTCATGTCCTAGTTATGTCTGCCCCAGATTTGGGTAGACATTGATTTTACCAGAGTTGTCTGTCTGTCTGTTACAACTTGTGTCGCTCGTATCTCTGAAACCACTAGAGCTAGAGTAGGAATGTTCACCAGCATGAGTTGTTGTGCACCTAGGGTTTTTGAATTGTCTCCCCCTGATAATTGTTGAGTTATTGCCCCTGATATGAACACTTTAATTTAGACAAACTGTGTCATGCGTATCTTTGAAACCAGCAGAGCTAGAGTCACCAAACTTTAAAGGAATGTTGACCAGCATTTGTTGTGCACTTGATTTTTATACCCCGACAAATGAATGTAGCAGATGTAGGTTTTACTAGTTTTTTACGTCATGCATATTCATTATCCATGTATAGTTAGTACTATTCAAATTATCTCTTTTTGCATGTGAAAAGCGTTTAGTTACAGAAATACCAGATATAGCCCTGGTATTAGGATATGTGAAATCTTCGGTTGTCTTCGGAGTTTTGTCGAATGGTTTCTGTTGGCTGCTTGATGTATTTTGGGGGTCACATGGTCTTTCCGAACTTTGACATGGGTTGCGCGGTTATTGTAGGCTTGTCACTTTCCAAGTCACTTGTCAAGCGAGAGGACCTTCAGAATATTGCTTGCTACGAATTGTATTGCTTGAAGGCCATGCTTCTGCTCTTGCAGATTTATACTGGTTAGTATTTCCATTGGTTGCATTTGAATTCATTTCGCTACAGTAGTCGCTTTGTCCCGGTTAATGTCCGTTCGTTTCACGTTTGCCATTGAATTTACGCCCTTCGCAAGACTGTCTATTGTTTCCATCTAATAGAGTGCATGTTTTTAGCTCACCAGAGCACAAAGTGCTCAGGGTGAGCTTTTGTGATAGCCTGATGTCTGTCGTCCGTCGGCGTGCGTCGTCCGTCGTCCGTCGTCGGTCGTCAACAATTTGAACCTTTAAAATTCTTCTCCTCTGAATCTACAGGGGTCTCAGCTTTCATCTTTGGCACATAGCATCATCTGTAGGTCCTCTACAAAAGTTATATAAATTATGTCCCTAGGGTCAAAATTGGCCCCACCCCAGGGGTGCATTGTTTTCTATAGAAACATATAGTGAAAACTTTGAATATCATCTCCTCTGTAACTGGAAGGTTCTCAGCCTTCATATTTGGCACATAGCATCATGTTCAGGTTCTCTACAAAAGTTATATAAATTATGCTCCTGTGGTCAAAATTGGCTACACCAGAAGGTGGACAGTTTTCTAGCAAACTTATAGCTGACTGCCATTTTAAGCATCTTCTCTTTGCTCATAAATAGGTCATCCAGTCAAGCAGTGGGATAGATGACCAGTGGCTATTTTTAGGTCACCTGTATCTGGTGCTGGAGCTCTGTGCCTTAACCCTTTGCCTGTTCTGTGTTTATTATTAATTTGAATGCCTACTGCATATTCATGAACAAAATAGTTAAAATGAAGTATGGAAGGTGGAACATTGTAGTCATTTTTTCCCAAATTTCACAACCTACTGAATATTCATCTACAAAATAGTTATAATGAAATATAGTAGGTGGAACATATTGTAGCCATTTTAGAAACTTAAGGAACAGATGTATAAAATTCCATTTACAAACACAGCAGGCCCTGATCAGATGGCTCCTATAGGAGGCATCCAATCTGGGTCTACTGTTTTCAAAAATGTGAAAACACGTTTGTATGAGGGAAGGGTTAATTAATAATAGTGATTGGCATTATGATATTATTATAACCTGCCCTGCAGTTCAGAAGAAGGGTAAATCATGTAAAGACTCCAGAATGCCAAATTAAAGATTTCAAATAAATTATGAAATATTTTTTAACATGAAATTGTATTACTTGAAACTATTAATTTAGACTTATGATTATGCAATTATTATGTAATAATTTATAATAATATTCAAATGCAAAAAATCAGTTTGGAATGCAAGGGTACACATACCTGTTCAGAAGAACAGTTGATCGCCTTTAGTCAGAACTTTGTATGGCCTTGTTTAAATTATGCCCCTGGGATTAAAATTGGCCCCACCCGAGGGGTGGTCAGTTTTCAATAAAAATATATAGTAAAAACATTGAAAATCTTCTCTGAAACTGGAAGGTTCATAACTTTCATATTTGGCACATAGCTTCATGTTCAGGTCCTCTACAAATGTTATATGAATTATACCCCTGTGGTCAAAATTGGCCCTGCCCCAGGAGTAGCCAGCTTTCAATAGAAACATAAAGTGAAAACTTTGAAAATCTTCTCCTCTGATTGTCTGGTGAGCGCTTCAGGGCCATTCTGGCCCTCTTGTTTTATGGTATTGGTATTTCTTGCAGCTACTAACCAGAGCACCGCACGTGTGACCGTTACAGAGAGAGAGAGGTGATTTCGGGTTCACAACCCGTTAAGATGTTAAAGGTGTGTAAATAATAGTTTTGGAAAAGAAAGTCAAAAGAGAATAGTGTTAAGCACAGCAGAATTTTATCTATTCTATTCATATCATAATTAATCGCATTTCTTTTCTGATGATATATATATTAAACAATGTTAATTGTTATATAAGTACCTGTTCGTAGATATTCACAGCAATTATACATGATATCAATATATGTTAGGAAACACATATTTATGTCTCCCCCCATATTTATATGGGGGAGACATATTGTTTTCGTGAGAGTTGTCTGTGTCCGTCTGTCCGTCTGTCCGCACTCACGAAAGGGTAGTTGTGTGACTTTTTTTAACTAGTCCCACAAGTAAAATCATTAACCTGGCCATCTCTTGTGACATTAACCTGGCCATTTCTTGTGACATTAACCTGGCCGTTGTGGGACATAGGGTTAGGGTTAGGGTTAGCTTCCAGATCATTCTTTTCCAAAGTTAGAGCCAAAAATAGTTTTTCTTGTGGGACTAGTCACACAAGAAAAGATCAAAGGAAAAAGTCACACAACTACCCATCCGTTAGTACGTCCGTCTGTCTGTCACACTTTTTGTCCGGACGATAACTTCAATATGCCTGATGCCAGTTGATTGAAACTTCATATATGGAAAGAGCATAATGAGAGGAAGTGTCATGCACAAGGTCCATAACTCTGGCTTCACTAATATTGGAGTTATTGCCCTTTGTAAAAAAAATCACACTTTTTTGTCCGGACGATAACTCCTATATGGCTCATGCCATTGGATTGAAACTTCATATATGGAAAGATCATGACGAGAGGAAGTGTCATGCACAAGGTCCATAACTCTGGCTTCACTAATATTGGAGTTATTGCCCTTTGTAAAAAATATCATAATTTTTTGTCCGGACAATAACTTCAATATGCCTGATGCCAGTTGATTGAAACTTCATATATGGAAAGAGCATAATGAGAGGAAGTGTCATGCACAAGGTCCATAACTCTGGCTTCACTAATATTGGAGTTATTGCCCTTTGTAAAAAATATCATAATTTTTTGTCCGGACAATAACTTCAATATGCCTGATGCCATTGGATTGAAACTTCATATATGGAAAGATCATAAGGAAGTGTCATGCAGAAGGTACATAACTCTGGCTTCACTAATATAGGAGTTATTGCCCTTTGTAAAAATTGCCCTTTGTAAAAAAATCTCACTTTTTTGTCCGGACGATAACTTCTATATGGCTCATGCCATTGGATTGAAACTTCATATATGGAAAGATCATAACGAGAGGAAGTGTCATGCACAAGGTCCATAACTCTGGCTTCACTAATATTGGAGTTATTGCCCTTTGTAAAAAAAATCACACTTTTTTGTCCGGACGATAACTTCTATATGGCTCATGCCATTGGAATGACATTTTATTTTTGGAAAGAGCATGATGAAAGTAAGTGTCATGCACAAGGTCCATAACTCTGGTATCAGTATTTTTGGAGTTATTAGCTGTTATCATTTTCTTCTTGAAAAATGTAGTGTGGAAAACGCATAATGAGGGGAAGTATCATTTATCAAGACCATAACATTTTTAGTGATTTCCCTTTACATATTGTTTTTATTAGAGGGGAGACATCCGGTTTTTTGACAAAAACCTCTAGTTTGAATATGTATTTGCAGGAATCCTGTTATAGACCATTTGTTGTCAGGGGAAATAAATCACTAAACGATACAACTGAGTTAGTTGTGGCTCAGACCAAAGTATTTGTCAGAAAAAACCCGGTCTGCGACACAAAATTTTTGGGGAAGGGGGGGGGGGGGTTATACTGGAGTCACCATGTCTGTCCGTCTGCTCATCCGTTCGTACGGCCATCCAGCCGTACGGCTTGTCCGTATCATAACTTCCAAAGTATAAAAGCTATTGACTTCAAACTTCATATATAGATAGATCACATTGACCACAAGTGCAGTGCACAAGGTTTGTAACTGTCTTTAGTATTTTTGGAGTTATTGCCCATTGTTATTTTTCTCAAAATCTGGCTTGTCCAGATCATAACTTTCAAAGTATAAAAACTAGGGGGGGGGGTCACGATATCTGTAAATCATATCGCGATATATTGCAATATATTTTAATTTATCACGATATATATTGCGATATATTGCCTTTTCAAGTTCCTATGCTTATATAACAATTTGTATAAGAAAAGGTTCTTAAATCATTTCTAAAACATTTTCCTTTTAGGTGGGAATTGAGTACACTTAACAAAAATCAACTTTTCATGTAGATTTGTAATCAAGTAATGAAACGATGTCAAGTGTTAAATTCTTAATTTCACCTTCAAAAGAATCAAAATCCTATCTTTTCATTATTTGTTCGGAGTTTTTATTTTATTTGAGAGTTTTTGTAGAGAAATATTCACGCTTATCTAGAATATTGCTGATTATAATGATACATTTATTATCATTAAATATACTATAACTGTATCCCTACAATCTGTATCTGAATAAAGGTTAACCCGTTTCATCTTCAAAGGATGATGATTTGTCATGTGCGAACGGAGGTTCGAAGTCCCACCCTTAGTGTTTACCATTTCATCACAGTGCTTCCAATGGCCACATTTGCTAATGGCTGTTGGGAATTATTCTCAACTTTAATTGAAAAGTGATCCTAAATACATGTACATTTTTGTATTTTTGTTCTGAATAGATTTGAACTTCGCGTCGTCTGTCATTACTAAGGCACCCGGTGTCAACGTACACTATGTATGTCAACACCGGTTGGGATCGGTATAATAATCTGACTAGGTCGAATTTGGATAACGTTATCACTGAAAACGGAAGAAACAGGCTCAGCTATAGTTTATTAAATACATTTTGACGGTGTTACATATTTCCATTTAAATTAGTGTACGTTTATATGCACTAACATGTATATTTTAACCTCAATGTAACACTCGTCATTCCGGATTGATTTTCATAGAAGGGTAAGAGGTTTATACTATACCACTGAAAACATCCAAGACCCATACGCTGTTGACTCGGCCATTGTTGTGTAATATGTAAAATTATGTTTAATCATCATTCCAATGTGTTTTTCACATTAGAGTTAAGAGTTTGACAGTAAATTAACTAAGAAACACGACCAGTGCTTGAATACCGTCAAACACCGGTATGTAATTTCAATTTCGCGATATTTTATTGCAGAGTTAAATATTGCAATATATCGGTATACCGGTTTATCGCAACACCCCTAATAAAAACTATTGACTTCAAACTTCATATACAGATAGAACACATTGACCACAAGTGCAGTGCACAAGGTCCATATTCTTCAGTATTTTGGGAGTTATTGCCCTTTGTTGTATTTGTCAAAATCTGGTTTGTCCGGATCATTACTTCAAACGTATAAAAGCTATTCACTTATAACTTGGTATACTGATAGATGACATTGACCACAAGTGCAGTGCACAAGGTTTGTAACTCTGTTTTCTGTATATTTGGAGTTATTGCCATTTGTTATTTTTCTCTTAATCTGGCTTGTTCAGATCATAACTTTCAAAGTCTAACAACTATTGACTTCAAACTTGATATACAGATAGACAACATTGACCACAGGTGAAGTGCACAAGGTCCATAACTCTGTCTTTAGTATTTTTGGAGTTTCTTGCTTATTTTAATAAATGAATTTTTTTTCTGACCTTTTCTCTGTCATACCTCAACAAAAATATTTTAAATTTTGTAGTATTGTTGAACAGCATTTGAAGTTCTGCACCTGGGATAAAGGTTTTGATTTTTGATTTGTGCATGAATGAATGATCTCCCTTTTCGTAATTTAACAAATGAAAATTCAGTGGTCGGGAGCTTTATTTCTATAACCCCATCTTTGTGTCAAAATGTGCTAGTGGGGGTATTAATCACCTTCAGTGGTAGTTCTAGTTTTGTCTCCCCTGATAACTTTGGAGTTATTGCCCCTGATTACTTAAAATTAGACAAACTAGAGTCACCAAACTTCACAGGAATGTTGAACAACATGAGTTGTTGTGCACCTGGGTTTTTTTAGCTCACCAGAGCACCTTTGTGAAATTTGAAACCAGATTTCAACTCGTCTCTACAAATCTTTTCCAACGATACATGACTTGCAATGATTGAAGAAATTTCATTTTTTGAATGATTCGACATATCCGGATATGTCCAACATGGGTGAAATTCTCCAAAAACATATTTTCGCACAATCTTCACATATATTAGAGATAAGTTACCTCTCTGGTTCTTTTAGATGCCAAGTGTAAAGCACCGATACATCGGACCTCAGTTTATAAAGTCAAAGTCTCTTCTGAAGGACTCTTTAATGTGTGAAGGAGAATTGTCATTCAACAGGTGAGTGTACTTCATTCCAGTCAGAGCTCAACACATTCACATATTCCTTCATATTGACACCTTTTGACGCCGCTGTAAAAGTCTCTTTTTTTTTTTTAACCTTTGTGATAAATAGAGCATTTGCTCCATATTTATCACAATGGTCTCAAAACCACACACATTTTAAAATATTCCTTTTCTATAGTTAATGCTCGTTTTCGGTAGATTTATTCAAATAGGTTGAATTTAAAAATAGCTTATGAGGGGATTCAGTTAAGAAATATCAAGTTTTTCAGTACAACATTTTTGTAGAATGGGCAATATGACCAGCTTCCAGCTTACATATTGTTGAACAGACAGTCAAGCATCTTTTATCAAAAGCTTCCAAATTTGCTCAATGTTCTTTTTTGTTGTCCCTGATCTTGGTCTACCACTTTTCAGTTGCTGTGTTCACTGTGTGCGTCAGTCAGACTTCATATTTTTAGCTCACTTGAGTATGCTCAGGTGAGCTTTTGTGATCACCCATTGTCCAGCGTCCATCTGTCTGTCCATCAACAATTGCTTTAAACGACATCTCTGAAACCACATAGCAGAATGTGACCAAACTTTACAGAAATGATCTTTGCATCATGCCCTATCAAAATCTGGATCAATGTAAATCCATGGTTGCCATGGTAACTAAAAGAAACAGCTAAACATCACCATAACTAGCGGTCAGAATTGAATTATATTTAACCCTTTCCCTGTTCAATGTTTATTCCAAATTTCAATACCTACTGCATATGCATGGACAAAATAGTTACCCTGAAATATGGAAGAAAAAACATTGTAGCCATTGTAAAGAAACAAATCTGTCAAATTCCATTAGCAAACAGAGCAGACCCTGATCAGATAGCTCCTATAGGAACTGTCTGATCTGGCTTTACAAACTGACCTGTTCCAGTATTTTTCAAAAGATTTCAAAGAAAGTTTATATATATGGTGTAAATTTAATGGTTTTCCTTTGCTACTCCAGGTTAACCCTTTCCTTCATATAAACATGTTTCCATGCATTTGCAAACAGAGTAGACCCAGATCAGATGGCTCCTATAGGATCCGTCTGATCAGGGTCTGCTCTGTTTGCCAATAGAATTTGAATGATCTGTTTCTTTAGTTTCTAAAATGGCTTCAATGTTCCACCTTCCATATTTCTTTGTAACTATTTTGTCCATGAATATTCTGCAGGTATTGAAATTTGGAATAAACATAGAACAGGGAAAGGGTTAAATGGAGTTACCTTCCCTTGAACTTAGATGTAATAGTTTATTGTTGTAATTGGGTAACTGCGGTATGAACTATTTCTACAGTTTTAGTAGCAAAATACGTTACCTGCTGTGAAATCTGCCTTTGGCTATAATCATTTACCTTCGACCGAAAAAAGTACTCAAGTACCGCATGGCATGCCCGCAGCCATGCCTTTATTAGCTCACCTGGCACAAAGTGCCAGGTGAGGCATTGTGAGGGGGCTGGCTCCGGCGTCCGGCGTCGTGCGTATGTGCGTACGTGCGTATGTGCGTCGTGCGTCGTCAACAATTTACTTAAACATCTTCTTCTCTGAAACCACAAAGCCTAGAGCTTTGATATTTGGTATGTAGCATCATCTAATGGTCCTCTACAAAGATTGTTCAAATTATGTCCCCCGGACCAAAACTGGCCCCGCCCTGGGGCTTATCAGTTTTTCTTAGGAAAATCTTTAAAAAATCTTCTCCTCTGAAACCGTAAGGCCTAGACCTTTGATATTTGGTATGTAGCATGATCTAATGGTCCTCTACAAAGATTGTTCAAGTTGTGACCCCCGGACCAAAAATGGCCCCGCCCCGGGGCTTATCAGTTTTTCATAGGAAAATCTTTGAAAATCTTCTCCTCCTAAAATGTAAGGCATAGACCTTTGAAATTTGGTATGTATTATCATCTAATGGTTTTCTACCAAGATTGTTCAAATTATGACCCCTGGACCAAAATGGCCCCGCTCCTGGCTTATCAGTTTTTCATAGGAAAATCTTTAAAATCTCCTTCTGTGAAATTGTAAGGCCTGGAACTTTGAAACTTATATGAAGCATCATCTAATATTCCTTTATTTAGATTGTTCAAATTTTAAACTCCAGGCGTAAAATGATGGCCCCTGGTTTCATAATTGGCCCCAATCTGAAGCTGACTTATTTTTACATAGAAATACAGTGTATGCATATGTCTATAGTAACCAGGTGAGCGATTTAGGGCCATCATGGCCCTCTTGTATTAACTTGCCCCAGGATGCCATGTTTCTACATCGGTTATTTTCCGGTCAGCCATTTTAGCTTTGCAATAAACGCCTTTCGGATTTTCACCTACCTTGACTGTTTCAAACACTATTGAATTAGTTCTACGTCTCACCGGATTTTCAGGGCAGTATAACACTGTATCTGTATCTGTAACACTGTATCTGTGTATGTAAAATTGTCTAATTTTTAGCCTGTAAACAATGCCCAAAGGACAGCGTAAAGTTTCCTGCGGGAACTTTACAGCGGAGTGGGATACTCGGGCTAAGTGTCTCACCTGCTGAGGGTGTTCTTGTCTCTCCAAGTGCCCTACCACCGTCTGTTGGAGTGAAGAGACTTCCGACAAGTATAAAGAGAGGCGCCAGTCCCTTTCACCCTCAAGGTCTTCGGAGCCTCCTACTTCTAAGAGTTCGGTCAGCTCCAAGCCTGTTAGCTCTATGGCATTGGTTTTTATACGCCCGTTTGAAAAAACGGGACGTATTATGGAATGGCGCTGTCTGTCCGTCTGGCTGTCTGTCCGTCTGTCAGTCTGTAACATCTCTAACTCAAGTTCCGCTTGGCGGATCCTTCTCAAATTTAACAACAATGTTTATCTAGACATGCTACAGTAGCCTGCCAAGTCCCGGTTTGTTTATCCAAGGTCAAGGTCACACAATTGGACTTAGAATTTGCGTTTAGCAAAAATGTTAACCGGTCTGTCTGTCTGTAACATCTCTTAACTCAAGTTCCGCTTGGTGGATCCTTCCCAAATTTGACCAAAATGTTTATCTATTTATGTGGAACAAGTCCACTTATTTACATAACACTTTGTGATAAAGCTTTGAAACTTGGAACACTTGTTCACCGTCACAACCTTCACCTGTAGGCAAGAGTAAATAACTCTGTCAAGTATTTTGACCCAATTATGCCCCTTTTTAACTTAGAATTTTTGGTTAAAGCTTTGTTATAGTCCATTTATTTACATAACCCTTTGAGATAAAGCTTTTAAACTTGGAACACTTGTTCACCATCACAATCTTCACCTGTAGACAAGAGTACATAACTCTGTCAAGCATTTTGACAGAATCATTCCCCTTTTTAACTTAGAATTTTAGGTTAAGGCTTTGTTAAAGTCCATTTATTTACATAACCCTTTGAGATAAAGCTTTTAACCTTGGAACACTTGTTCATCATCACAAGCTTTACCTGTAGGCAAGAGTATATAACTCTGTCCAACATTTTGACAGAAGTATGCCCCCTTTTAACTTAGAAATTTTGGTTAAGGTTTTGGTTAAAGTCCACTTATTTACATAACCCTTTTAGATTAAGCTTTTAAACTTGAAACATTTGTTCACCATCAGAAGCTTCATCTTCATCTCAAGCATTTAGACACAGTTATGGCACTTTTTAATTTAGAATTTTTGGTTAAGGTTTTTTGTTAAAGTACATGTATGCCTATTTACAACCTTGAAACTTGGTCGCAAAATTGGACTTAGAATTTGAATTTAGCATATACGTTAACCCCAGTTTATGTTGAACAAAACCTTGACGGGCGTATATTGTGCCTACTGGCACTCTTGTTGTCTCTAAGAGAGTTGCTACCAATCAGACGGTTTAAACTTCGGTATTTAGAGCTACTATTGGTCCCCCTACTGGCCGGCCGGTACAGTTCAGACCGGTGCAGGTGTCTTAAACACTGGCGAATTTAGCTCTACGGAGCTTTATTCATTTTCACTGGTTGCTGACATCAATCTTGATGACTTTTCAGCATCTTCTGCCGGTAGTTTTGCAAACGGAACCGGCTGGTCTGTTGGTCTTTTACCGGCAACAGAGCTTGGCAGACAGTCATTAATGATTAGTCAGCCCTCTCTTTCCGGTCTTCAGTTTCTTGACTGTTTCGTCCGGTATCTCTGTCTTTGCTTCCAGTCTTCAGCCTGTTTCGACCGGCAAAGTGCCAATTTTCAACGGCAAATCATCGGCTCCAGACCCGCTGGTGACAATGTATGGCCCTCCGACTGATAATTTGTACACAGTGTCAATTTTGCTGGTCCGATCTCGGCCCCAGGTCTTCTCGACCCGTCCAGGTCAGTCATTCTGAGGGGTCTTCGCCACACCCTGTGGTTAACAGCTCTGGGTCTTAGGACTATCGCCGGGGCCATTCCTATAGACGCCGTCGGGGATATTCGTCTAGTTCTACAGACAGCTCTTTGAGCCGTCACAGGCGTAGCCCTTCCCTTTCCTTTTCAGAAAATAGGCATGCATGCCGTTCTTGGGGTCGGTACTCACGCCGTCACCCAAGGAGATGATATCGCTCCTCTTCTTCTGAGTTGCCACCGGCACACTTCCGCTGACCGGCACACCGCTCTAAATATGTGGTTTCTGAGAGAAATTCTCCTTCACGGAGTAACTTTTCTCAGTTTAATTTGCCCTCTAAACAACTCCGTCCTTTTCCGGACGCTGTTGTTACTCATGTTATAGAAGGGAGCATTGCTACTTCTGTGACCTCTAAAACAGTTTCTCCTGTGTCTGGTCCACCTCCTCCCTGTGTCCCTCCGACGGCTACGGTTAGTAGAGCTCCGTCCGATTCAGACAGGGAAGATACTTTGTCTGTTATGGCCCGCCTGACGATTCTTTTCTTTGAAAATCTGAGCAGAAGGCCCAGTTCTCAAACGTGAAAGAATCCCTTTCTTCTGTCAAAGAGGAAACAAATACTCCTTCCTTTTCTTTTGAGAGGGCCTGTCAGGACTGTTTTTCAATCTTCCCCTCTTCTGTCTGTCCCAGACCTCAGGTACCTGTCTGTAGAGACACTAGGCTCTCTACTTGGCAGCATATGCAAGCTGAGCATGGTGAGCTGCGTTCTTCTATTAAGAACACTTACTTACCTCCCTCTCTCTTGGGGTGTCACTTGCCGCTTACCAGATCTGGACACTGAATTCCACGCAAGACCGGCGGCTGGTTGGTCGGCTTCGTCTAGGATGATGAAATCCTTCCCCAACCCGTCATCCTTAAAGATCCCAGCCTCACCTGAATCCCACCCGGGTCTGCTGGACAAAATCCCTCCTGGATTCAGACAGCTCTCAAGTGTGGATCAAGACTAGGTCTCCCGCTATTTCTATGACTTGTTTAGAGAAGTGGGAGCTGCGCCAAAGGCAGCAGATTGTCATTGCATCTAATATAGATTTGCTATCTGCTGCTCTTTCGGAAGAGCTCTCTCATGAGAGTCCCTCTTCCGAAGTCATCCAACGCCTGGTGTTCCAGCTTGGGCTTTCAGCCCAGCTATTCCTTGGCTTGGGTTTAGGTTCCACAGCAGAAATGCTATGCGCTAGGTGCAATAGCTTTCTACAGCGGCGTCCATCCTTCATTGAATCAAGAGTCATCTAAAGATGAACTCTGTTCTCTCCCCTTTTTGTCTGAGCTCCTTTTTGGAGCTCAGATCAGGGCAAAGGGGGAAGCTGATAGGAACCTGGCCTTGAGTGCCATCTCTCAAAGCACTTCGGCTTGGAAGATTCCTAAGATCCCCGCCTCTGGCAAATCGAAAGCTTCTTCAAATCCAGGGTCTAAGAAGGCCTCGGTCCTCATCAGAGACCCTCTGCCAAGAGCTGCCTAGGGCCTACCTATCCCTCCTCTCCGTCCTCGGGGCCGTGGCCGAGGTTCAGGACAGGGTCATCAAGGTCCCCCCTTGCTCACTTCTCATAAGAGACCGGGGTCCTCGAATCGTCAGCTCTAGTGACTCGCCCTTTCTGCCTCCCCAGTGATCCGACCCTCTCTTCCTGTGGGCGCCAGGCTTCTACACTTTGCCTCAGTCTTAGTAGGGGACAAAAGCCTGATTTTGGCAGATTTTGTTACCGGATTCACAATAACTCCATATTTTACATATATATCTGGCGCAACATCACTCAAGACCCTTGGACTCTCTCTGTCATAGAGTCAGGCTATCGTATTCCACTGAATCGACAGCCTCCTCTTTCAAGGGTTCCCATTCAATAGTCGTCGGATCATCCCCACATGCAAGACGCCGTGGCGTCTCTTTTGCTCAAGGGGGTGGTAGAAAGGGTGTGGAATGAGAATTCCCCCGGGTTTTTGCAGCTGGCATTTTCTCGTTCCAAAACAAATTGGCGCCTTTGGCCCTATCATTGATCTTTCCACTCTAAACGAGTTTGTAAAGATTGAACCCTTCAAGATGGAAACGGTCTCTTGCATTCGTTGGACCGTAAAGCCAAATCATTGGGCCATTTCTATGGATCTGTATGATGCGTACTTTCACATTCAGATACATCCATCAGACTGACACCTTATGCGCTTTTGCCATCAAGGAGTCATCTATCAGATCAAGGCTCTGCCCTACGGCCTGCCCAAAGTTTTCACCAAGTTCATGGGAGTTGTGGCAGCCTTTCTCCACCAAAGTGGTATTTCTCTCATTCAGTATTTCGACGATTGGCTGTTTCATCAGCTCATTTGTCTTTCCTTTCTACAGTCTCCACTACTGTTGGATGATTGTTTTGGTAAAGTTCTTCAGTATCTTACATATAGGAGTTATCAGTACTTGCATTTGCAATCAAGGCTGCCTTGTGGGGGTATTTAATGGGCTGCCAAAGGCAGCCCATACTTTTACGGCTTAGAAAAAGGTGCATAATTAACCGCGGTCCTGTGTTTCTATAACTGCCGACTGCTACTGATCTCGTCTTTTCTAAAATTCACGAAAATTATGTTGTTGTTTTTTCAAAAATTATGACGTACCCATTTATTATTGTTTAAACTCTGCATGATGCTTTTGCATTTTAATTTCTTCGAAAGCGGTTTTTCAAATGCTAGTGATATAGCTATAATTGAAACACAATTTTAGTATAAAGCACAGTGGCGTAGGGGTAGCGCGTTAGCCTAGAAACCAAGGGTACACGGGTTCGATCCTAGGTAGAGAAGAATTTTTTTTTTCTTTTCGTATGTCAATTGTTTCTTTTTATTTCTTATTTCGACATTAACATGCTTTTGTTTTAAATTCGTTTTATATTAGCACCATGTCATTAAATATCCACACATCGTCCCATATGTAGAACCTACTCCACACACGAATGACACCTTAACTCTGATTTGCTGATGAAATGACGTCAACAAGTTAACAAGTGAATAACTGATTAACTGTCAGTTGAATTTGGTAACTAGTTGAAGACAAACTTTTTATTATACCCCCACAAACAGAGTTTGAGGGGGGTATACTGGAATCAGCCTGTCGGTTGGTTGGTCGTTGGACGTCGGTCTGTCCGCAAAATCTTGTACTTTCAACTCCTCCTTCAGTTTCAACCCGATTCATTTGATACTTGGCATAAATGTTACTCAGGTGTAGTAGATGTGCAAGACACAAATTTCAGGTCTCTGTGACCTTGACCTTGACCTTTGGCCTTGAAATTGGTCTTGAAATTGGCAGGCAAAAGCTTGTACTTTGAACTCCTCCTTCACATTCGACCTGATTCACTTGATATTTGGCATAAATGTTACTCAGGAGTAGTAGATGTGCAAGACACAAATTTCAGGTCTCTGTGACCTTGACCTTGAAATTGGTCTTGAAATTGGCAGGCAAAATCTTGTACTTTGAACTCTTCCTTAAATTTCAACCTGATTCACTTGATACTTGGCATAAATGTTACTCAGGAGTAATAGATGTGCAAGACACAAATTTCAGGTCTCTGTGACCTTGACCTTTGGCCTTGAAATTGGTCTTGAAATTGGCAGGCAAAATCTTGTACGGCGAACTCCTCCTTCACTTTCAACCTGATTCACTTGATACTTGGCATAAATGTTACTCAGGAGTAGTAGATGTGCAAGACACAAATTTCAGGTCTCTGTGACCTTGACCTTGACCTTTGGCCTTGAAATTGGCAGGCAAAATCTTGTACTTTGAACTCCTCCTGCAATTTCAACCTGATTCACTTGATACTTGGCATAAATATTACTCAGGAGTAGTATATGTGCAAGATACAATGTACTAATTTCAGGTCTCTGTGACCTTGACCTTGACCTTTGTCCTAAAAATTGGTCTTGAAATTGGCAGGCAAAATCCTGTACTTTGAACTCCTCCTTCACTTTCAATTGATTCACTTGATATTTGTTTTGGCTTCTAATATGGGGAGTTGGTGTCGCAAACTCCTCCTTCAGTTTTAAAGTTACTGAATTTATATTTGGGATACGTAATAGTCACAAATAGCAGATGCGCAAGACTCAATTTTCATGTGTTTACGGTTAGCCATTGTAGAATTATCCCCCCCTGAACTTTGAATATTTTTTGTCATTTTTGCATGAAACATGGGGAGTTGGTGTCACAAACTCCTCCTTCATTTTGAAACTTATTAAATTGATACTTGCCATACATACTAAACACGAATAGTACATGTGCAAGACACAATTTTCCTGTGTTCTAAGTGTTTGCCATTACAGAATTTTCTCTATTTGAACTTTGGGTATTTTTGTTATTTGGTCCTGTTACATGTTCAAAACTTGGATTTGCAATCAAGGCTGCCATGTGGGGGTATTCATCACCTTTAGTGATAGTTCTAGTTTCAAAGTTACTTTGCATAATAAAAATGCAAACACAACAAAACCTCTCAAACACGAAAGGTTAATAAGTGTTATACATGTATGTTCTTTCTCTAATTTCCATTCATTAACAAGCCCCCCCCCCCCCCCCCCCAATTGGTTTTTTCTGCAAGTACACTATATAACCCGCTTCTTATTATACCCCCACAAACAGAGTTTGAGGGGGGTATACTGGAATCAGCCTCTCGGTCGGTCGGTCTGTCTGCAAAATCTTGTACGGCGAACTCCTCCTTCAGTTTCAACCCGATTCACTTGACACTTGGCATAATTGTTAATCAGGAGTAGTAGATGTGCAAGACACAAATTTCAGGTCTCTGTGACCTTGACCTTGACCTTTGGCCTTGAAATTTGTCTTGAAATTGGCAGGCAAAATCTTGTACTTTGAACTCCTCCTTCACATTCAACCTGATTCACTTGATACTTGGCATAAATGTTACTCAGGAGTAGTAGATGTGTAAGACACAAATTTCAGGTCTCTGTGACCTTGACCTTGACCTTTGGCCTTGAAATTGGTCTTGAAATTGGCAGGCAAAATCTTGTACTTTGAACTCCTCCTTCACTTTCAACCTGATTCACTTGATACTTGGCATAAATGTTACTCAGGAGTAGTAGATGTGCAAGACATAAATTTCAGGTCTCTGTGACCTTGACCTTGACCTTTGGCCTTGAAATTGGTCTTGAAATTGGCAGGCAAAATCTTGTACTTTGAACTCCTCCTTCAATTTCAACCTGATTCACTTGATACTTGGCATAAATGTTACTCAGGAGTAGTAGATGTGCAAGACACAAATTTCAGGTCTCTGTGACCTTGACCTTGACCGTTGGCCTTGGAATTGGTCTTAAAATTGGCAGGCAAAATCTTGTACTTTGATCTCCTCCTTCACTTTCAACCTGATTCACTTGATACTTGACATAAATGTTACTCAGGTGTAGTAGATGTGCAAGACACAAATTTAAAATCTCTGTGACCTTGACCTTTGGCCTTGAAATTGGTCTTAAAATTGGCAGGCAAAATCTTGTACGGCGAACTCCTCCTTCACTTTCAACCTGATTTACTTGATACTTGGCATAAATGTTACTCAGGAGTAGTAGATGTGCAAGACACAAATTTCAGGTCTCTGTGACCTTGACCTTTGGCCTTGAAATTGGCAGGCAAAATCTTGTACTTTGAACTCCTCCTTCAATTTCAACCTGATTCACTTGATACTTGGCATAAATTACAGAATTTTCTCTATTTGAACTTTGGGTATTTTTGTTATTTGGTCCTGTTACATGTTCAAAACTTGGATTTGCAATCAAGGCTGCCGTGTGGGAGTATTCATCACCTTTAGTGATAGTTCTAGTTTTATTTATTTATTTATTTATTGACATTGAAGGTCTTGGTTTACACTGCTGATCTTGCCACCTGATACATGTTAGGCAGCCATTTTACACTTGCGTAAAACCTCGCTTGTTACCTTTAGTGCTAGTTCTAGTATAGGTTAGGGAGGTGGGAGTTGAGGAGGGGGCATATGTTTTCTTTTAACCCTTTCCCTGTTCTATGTTTATTACGATTTTCAATACCTACTGAAACCGACTATAAACCGAGGTCCGATGTATCAGTGCTTTACACTGGGCGTCTAAAAGAACCAGAGAAACTCAGTCGATAATAAGAGTAGGGCATCGCGCCCGGGTTTCTCTGTATCCTCTCCCCTCTCTCTTGGGCGTCCAATTAGCCCTTAGTGAGCAGAAACGGATGTTAATCAACACAAACAAAACAGCTACTGAATACTCATGGACAGAATAGTTAAAATGAAATATGGAAGGTGGAACATTGTAGCCATTTTAGAAAGTAAAGACACAGATGTTTGAAATTTTATTAGCAAACAGAGTACACCCTGATCAGACTGCTCCTGTAGGAGCTGTCGGAGCTGTCTGATCTTGGTCTACTCTGTTTGCAAATGCGTGAAAACACGTTTATATGAGGGAAAGGGTTCTACTTTACATTTGGTATTTTTCATTTCCTTCCTATTTGAGAATTTGGCTGCACAAACTGTCAATAGAATTACAGTAAAAACCCTCTAAACCAGATATTGAATTACAGTAAAAAACTCCTCTAAACCAGATATTGAATTACAGTAAAAACCCTCTAAACCAGATATTGAATTACAGTAAAACCCTCTAAACCAGATATTGAATTACAGTAAAACCCCTCTAAACCAGATATTGAATTACAGTAAAACTCCTCTAAACCAGATATTGAATTACAGTAAAACCCCTCTAAACCAGATATTGAATTACAGTAAAACCCCTCTAAACCAGATATTGAATTTAGTATAAATACAGGTTCTGGTGACGGGGCAGCTTAATGCAGGGTGAAATCATGCATGACTCACCCTGCATTAAACAGCCACCTGTATCCGAATGCTTCTCTACTAGAATCTGGTTTAGAGAGGTTTACTAGAAAATTTTGAATTAGGTGATCCACATAATGGTCTTTGTGGGGTGTTTGAAAGATCATTGTCCATTTGGAAGTCCAGCTTCCTAGTTTGGTATTGCATGACAAATGCTGATTAGTTGTTCAATTTGTACAAACAACACTGAATTATAAATTTGTGAGTTTTCAGACCAGAATACAGTAAAACTTCTCTATAACGGCCACTAAATTTTGTTAATTAGTTGATATGTTAGGGCAGGTGGCTGCTTTAAGCAAGGTGAAAGTAAAACAGAACGCTCCTATAGGAGCGTTCTGTGTTACTTTCATCTTGCTTTAAGCAACCGCCTGCCTTTAACATAACATACTTGATGTAATTTAGTGGCCATTATACAGAGGTTTTACTGTATATACACAAAATAAATAATAATTTGTATAGCATGCTTTTAAATTACTGAATTCGTATATAACCTGTAATGGCTGTATGCTAATGCCATTAGTTTAACATTTTACTTCATATAAACACCTTTTCTTTTGCAATCAGAGTAAACCCAGATCAGACAGCTCCTATAGGAGCTGTCTGGTCAGTGTCTGCTCTGTTTGCTTGTATGGTATATAATATAGATCTGATTCTACAGTATCTTTATCTATTTCTCCTATAGGAGCTGTCTGATCAGGGTCTGCTCTGTTTGCTTATAATATGATATACGAGGGGTGATTGATAAGTTCGCGGAATTACCTTATTAATGAAACCTGGAACAGAAAATGAAAAAACAAAATACATTACGAGACACGTTTAATCATGACTGATATAGAGCTCAAATATCATTTAGATACATTGAATAATAAAATTTACACGAAACATTGAACAACAGTAGTATGTAGTACTTGAAGCACGCTGACGTCAACGTTGGGTCATGCTGACGTTACTTAAACGTCAAACTTTAAGTCTAGTTTCCGGTTTACTTTCTCTGTGAGAATGCGAGGTACCCAACCTGCAACCACTTTCAACATATTCAGTTCGTCTATAAGAATATGTTGCACTTTGTAATACGAGAGATAGTTCCTCTGCAATACCTCGCAGTGTAAACCGTCTGTCATTATCTAACAGTTACTTCACTAACGCTGCGTTTCCAAGATTAACTGCTGATGTCAGCCGACTTGTTCTTTCCTCAACAAACACTCAGGCTCTACCGTCCATAAACCATTTGTGCCATTTGTAGAAACATGATTTTCCACCGGTTGATAATACATCCAAGTTTTTAATTTATTTTAATGTTTCTACCAGCGACATTTTGAGTCCCACACAAAATTTGACAACCGAACGCAACTCAATGTCCTCCGTTGATGTCATGCACCGTTTTGAAGCCATGGCCATAAAACGCTGCTTTAAAATAAGCACCCGGCACAATGTCTTCAAAATTTCCGAAAATGAAGTCGAAACGTAAGGCTAACTTCAGTAGCGTTTGCGCCAACTTTGCACTAAATTTGACTGGACACTAGCATGTGTAATGAATTCAGAATATGTGAAATATCAGCGTGCTTCAAGTCACCAAACAGTGGTTGCTATGGATACCATCTATTCTTAATAAATATAAAGTACCTATTCACCTACACGATAATAAAAGAGAAAATAAGTTGTTTTACTTGTATACGAGTTTTCATGTGATTTCAGCAAGAAATAAATTATTGAGAGGAGAATTCCGTGAATTTATCAATCAGCCCTGGTATAATATAGATCTGATTGTACAGTATCTGCTTCAGTCAAAAAGGGGTCTGACACATGTCTGGCTTTGATGCGGTTATTGAATTTTACTGATCATAATCTTTGCAAGAAAGATAACTCTGACCAACCATTTGATCTTAAAGAACTGCTTACCTTTCTTGTTTTAAGCAACTGCTACAGCTCTTGTAGATCTCATAACAAATTAAGAAATTCAACCCTTACAATGCGGGAAACGAGTCATGTATGTCTCTTTGTAAACAGTGTAGACCCATATGAGAGGTCTTTTAGAGGAGCCCTCTCATCAGGGTCTGCACCGTTTGTCATGTTACACTTTTCTTCAGAAAAATCTCTAAATATTCACTGTAAACTTGACCTGTTTGAATTTTTGAATAGTCCATTTGAAAATTCAGCATTGTAAAGTCTAACCCCTTTAGACCAAGTTTATTCCATATTTGGCTCTACAGTAGAACCTCTCATAAACAGCCATAAAAAGACATCTAATTATGGGTCTGTTAGGCAGGTGGTAGCTTAATGCAGGTCAAAAGTATTGCTAAAAGTTCCTATAGGAGCTTTCTGTATAACTTTTGACCTGCATTAAGCAACCACCTGCTTTTTAAGATTCCTCTGTTCAATAGATGAATGGCTGATAAGACAGGTTATACCGAAATTATTTTTTCAGTTTTCAATTTGATTTAAAATATACATGTGCGCTTAAAACCGTCTACATGCCTGATTGGCAATCATTAAAGGATCAGATTTGTTACATATAAACATACAGAGCAGACCCTGATCAGACAGCTCCTATACTGTCACCCAGGAGGTGTCTGATTTGGGTTTACTCTGTTTACAAAGGCTTAAAAAAGGTCAGGAATACCAAGAAAAGGGTTGTAACCTTGTCCCACATCCAAAGGATTAACCCTTTCCCTCATATAAATGTGTTTTCATGCATTTGCAAACAGAGAAGACTCTGATCAGACAGTTCCTATTGGAGCTGTCTGATCAGGGTCTGCTCTATTTGCTAATGGAATTTGATAGATCCGTTTCTTCAGTTTCTAAAATGGCTACAATGTTCCACCTAATAACTATTTTGCTTGTGAATATTTAGCAGGTATTGAAATGAGGAATAAACATAGAACAGGGAAAGTGTTAATCAACTTATTCCTGTCTTTACAGTTACAAAAAGTAGAATAAAAAAAAATCTTCTGCAAATAACTGAATGATAGAATCTCAGAAATGTGAAATTGAGTATGCCAATCAGAAGCCATGCAAAATGTCTTAACTTTGTGTGCACTTATGAAATATGTCAAGATGTTGGATAAAATGGTGCCATTCATGCACTGAACAATGATGACAATAGTCTGCAGGATCATCCAATAGTCTTGTTTGATGACATATTCATCTTTTTACCATTCGACTGTACAGTAAAACCTCTCTATAGCGACCACTAAACTACATCAAATATTTTGTGTTAAAGGCAGGTGGCTGCTTAAAGCAGGTGGCTCCTTTAGGAGCATTCTGTTTTACTTTCACCTTGCTTTAAGCAAACACCTGTCCTTAATGGTGTCGTTATAGAGAGGATTTACTGTACATTATGTATGACTATGGCAGAGACTGTAAATCCAGAGCTATGTAGTCTCATAACCAACAGGTAAGATCTGATCTTGGTCTACTCTGTTTGCAAATGCGTGAAAATGCGTTTATATGAAGGAAAAATTTAATAATCAAACTGGTATCAATAGAGGGGTGTTACTATATGCCTTTCTGTAGCAGTCATTTGTCCTATTCGGTCCCCTAATGAGCCTCAAAGTTGGTGGTCATTTTAACTTATCAAGAGTAAACATATGCTCGGTCAAGGTGGGGTCAGCGTGGTGAAATAGGGCTTTTTCTTTTGAATTCTGCAGACACCAAGGTCAAATGAAGTGCATTACTCAATTTGTCCTAAAAGGAAATAACAATGTATTTTCACAATTATTTGCTTGATGATCCCGACTTCTTGCACTTTTGCAAACAGAATGCCCACCTCTGTCAGCTCTTGTTTCTGATCAGGGTCTGCTCTGTCTGCTTATAATCATGTTACAAATGCAAACCGTAGAGGATCAGATCTGTGATTCTGTCACAAATTTTCTAATTTTATGTTATAATCCTTTACTCTATTACAGAGTTAATTGATCCAGGCTAGACGGCTCATGTAGGAGCTCTGTTTGTTTAACCCATTCCTCCATAGGCTATTTTTATGCCCCCAAAGCTAGGCTTTGGCGGCATATAGTGATCGCACCGTGCGTGTGTGTGTGTGTGGGTGGGTGGGTGGGTGTGTGTGTGTGTGTGTGTGTGTACCTTTTGTCCGGAGTATATCTCCTTTGTCACATCAGCTACGGATACCAAATTTGGTGTGTGAGTTCATCTTGGGATGGGGGAGTGTCACGTACCATTTTCATGTAACCGTGACCTTGACCTTTGACCTTGATTTTACAAAAAGCTTGTCCGGAGCATATCTCCTTTACCTTACCAGCTACAGATTCCAAATTTGGTGTGTGAGTTCATCTTGGGATGGCGGAGTGTCGCGTACCATTTCCAGGTCACTGTGACCTTGACCTTGACCTTTGACCTCGATTTTAAAAAAAGCTTATACCTTACCAGCTACAAAAAGCTTGTCCGGAGTATATCTCCTATACCTTACCAGCTAAGGATTCCAAATTTGGTGTGTGAGTTCATCTTGGGATGGAGGAGTGTCGCGTACCATTTTCAGATCACTGTGACCTTGACCATGACCTTTGACCGATTTTACAAAAAGCTTGTCCGGAGCATATCTCCTTTACCTTACCAGCTACAGATTCCAAATTTGGTGTGTGAGTTCATCTTGGGATGGCGGAGTGTCGTGTACCATTTCCAGGTCACTGTGACCTTGACCTTGACCTTTGACCTCGATTTTAAAAAAAGCTTATACCTTACCAGCTACAAAAAGCTTGTCCGGAGTATATCAACTATACCTTACCAGCTAAGGATTCCAAATTTGGTGTGTGAGTTCATATTGGGATGGAGGAGTGTCGCGTACCATTTTCAGATCACTGTGACCTTGACCTTGACCTTTGACCGATTTTACAAAAAGCTTGTCCAGAGCATATCTCCTATACCTTACCAGATACGGATTCCAAATTTGGTGTGTGAGATCACCTTGAGATGGCGGAGTGTCGCGTACCATTTTCAGGTCACTGTGACCTTGACCTTGACCTTTGACCTCGATTTTACAAAAAGCTTGTCCGGAGCATATCTCCTATACCTTACCAGCTACAGATCCAAAATTTGGTATGTGAGTTCATCTTGGGATGACTGAGTGTCGCGTATCATTTTCAGGTCACTGTGACCTTGAACTTTGACCTCAATTTTACAAAAATCTTATACCTTACCAGCTGCAAAAAGCTTGTCCGGAGTATATCTCCTATACTTTACCAGCTACGGATTCCAAATTTGGTGTGTGAGTTCATCTTGGGATGGAGGAATGTCGCGTACCATTTTCAGGTCACTGTGACCTTGACCTTGACCTTCGACCTCGATTTTACAAAAAAGGTTGTCCAGAGAATATCTCCTATACCTTACCAGCTACGGATTCCAAATTTGGTGTGTGAGTTTATCTTGGGATGGCGGTGTGTCGCGTACCATTTTCAGGTCACTGTGACTTTGGGGGCATTTGTCACCCGTGACGACTCTCGTTAGATTCAACGACTGAATAAATCTACCAAAAAGGAGCATTAACTAGAGAAAAGGAAAATTTAAGAATTTTGTAGTTATGAAACCATTGTGATAAATAGAGCATTTGCTCCTTAGGAGGAAATGCTCTATTTATCACAATGGTTTCAAAAAGTGACTTTTACAGAGGCATAGAAGGCGTATTTATGGAGGATAGGGTTAACCCTTTACTCCATTACAGAGTTGATCCAGACTAGACGGCTCCTGTTCATGTGCCATTATAAGTCATCACAAATTCAGCATGCCCTGACCACCCGCGTAGCTCGGAGTGGTAGAGCGTCTGCCTGCGGTATGGAAGGTCGTGGGTTTGATCCCCAGCTGTGACAGACCAAAAGTCGTTAAAAGTTGGTACTAGTAGCTCCATTGTCTACGCTTGACATTAAATGGGTGGTTCTAGGACTGGTCGGCCCGATGTCAGGATAATGTGACTGGCTGGGGTGCCCTTGCCATGTGCCGGCGGCAGGGGCATTCCAGCGAGGCAGTGCTATAACTTGTCTCAAGCAAGTGCCGTCTGCAAATAACTGAAATACTGTTGGTCGGACTAAAACCCAACTCACACACTCACTCAGCATGCCCAATATAAGCAAACAGAGCAGACTGGGATCGGACAGTCCCTCCTCTCTTTGCAAAGGCATAAAAAGGCAGCATTAAACAGGAGATGATGTTTGTAAAATATGTGTTACCTCCACCCAAACAAGAATACACCACACATAAAGGAAAGAAAGGCTGATTGTAGTGTTCATAGCCAACCTCCGTACCAAACCCAGAATAGAGGGCTCGTCTAGGAGCTCTCTGATCTGGGTCTACATTGATTACAAATGACAGTCAGCTTTACCACATTTAAAGGGTGAAGAAAATAGCAACCTGATTTTGTAATAACTCTACAACCTTTTCCATACTGAACTTTCAGAGTGGAATGGTTCAGTATTGTTTAACAAACATGTTTTCACAGATTTACAGAGTAGACCCAGATCAGACAGCTTATGATATGATATATATATGATTCTACAGTTTCTGCCATGTCCAACATAGCATGTGTCCATGTGCTACTATAACAATTAATCTAATTAATATTCATGATGTCATGTTTTTACATGAATATTCATGGAGTAAATGGTTAATTATACTCTCCATTCAACATGAAAGGGTACACAATGGTAAGTGGATTTCGAAATGACAAATGGCGCAGACCCTGTTCATTCTAAATCCTGTGGCAAATTTAGCCATTCATCCTGAAAAGCTTATTATTCTTTCCTACGAACATCTTTTCATGCTTTTATAAACAGTTTAGACCCAGATCAGACAGCTCCTGTATAAACTAAGGAGCAATATAACCAGAGTTTACTTTGTTTGCTTAACCCTTTCCTTCATACAATCGCGTTTTCATGCATTTGCAAACAGAGGACCCAGATCAGACGGCTCCTAGAGGAGCCGTCTGATCAGGGTCTGCTCTGTTTGCTAATATAATTTGAAAGATCTGATTCTCTAGTTTCTAAAATGGCTACAATATCCAACTTTCCTTATTTCATTATAACTATTTTGTCCATGGATATTCAGTAGGTATTGAAATTTGAAACAAACATAGAACAGGGAAAGGGTTAAAGCATTATTGTAGATCTGACTGTAACGTTTCTACCATTACCAAAAGCTGTAGTGTACATAAGCCATTATAAAAATTCAGCTGATAAAAATATTCTTTTTTATGTCATTATTTCTTACATGAATATTCAACAGGGAAAGGGTAAACTAAGAATTTCATCTTGATCAAAACTGTCTTCAAAGGGTAATTTGACCATAATTTGCTAAAGGTAATTCTAGAAAGTTTATGTCGGTACACTGGGAAGGGGGTCATTCAGGGTCATCAAGGAATATTAAGGCCCTGGTCAAAACGAGGTAAAGTCACTTCAGAGGTCACGATGAGCAGGTGGGTTGAAAGTAACATTAGTAATGAAAACTTATCCCTTACAATGCTGAATTTTCAAATGGGCTATTCTGAAATTCAAACAGGTCAAGCTTAATATGGTGAATATTTAGGGATTTTTCTAAAGAAAAGTAACATGACAAACAGTGCAGACCCTGATGGGAGGGCTCCTCACTCTTATCTGGTCTGCCATGTTTGCAAAGGACATTAATGACTTGTGTACCGCACTGTAAGGGTGATACAAAATTGCCATCATAGCTTGAGTTTCAAAGTACTAAGACTAACTCTTTGCCAGCTATGTTATAAAAGTCTGCAAAAATTGTCGTCTGCTGCAACCCACAGTTTCTTCCATTTCTTTTAAAAATAAACAGTGTCATAGTCAAGCAATTTAGAGTTTGAAAGGATCGAGGAAATCACTTTAAGGTAAAGGTTTGGTAAGCCCTTTCCCTCATATAAACACTGTTTACACAATCATGTAAACACTTTTTACGCATTTTCCAACAGGGTCTGCTCTGTTGTTGATTAAATCATAAAACTTGAGATCTGCCATGCATGCAGCCAGCCTGAGTTATCTTGAAAGGGGCCAACTGATGTGGATGATTCTCCTGCACCTGCATGTTGCACGTAAAATGGTGTTATTATTTCTTACATGAATATTCATCAGGTAAAGGGTTAAAAAGTACAGGAGAAATTCAGCTTTATCCCTGTAAGGAATAATGACATGAATATTTATTAGCTGATTTTTAGCTCCACTTTTTCAAAAGTGGAGCTATTGTCGAGGTCGAGGTCAAATGACTTGGAAATTTTACGTGCAGTTGTCACATTTACGTGCAGTTTTTTGTCATTTTTTTCATTGTCTTTTATCTCCCTACCCACTGTAGCTATTGCCATCGAATTGCATATACACATTAAACACCATTCATACTTTCATTGCACACCCTTACCCATGCTGCCCACAAGCCCACGGTCAAGGTCAAATGACTTGGAAATCTTACGTGCAGCTAGGCAATCACCTACACGGGGGCATCACTGTGTCTTACAGACACAATTTTCTAGTTTGCCCCTGCTGTTATATTAGATGACGACGGGGCATTAAGTTTTACCCTTGTCCGTCTGTACGTCCGTCCTGTAAAATTTTCGTCAAAGATTTTTTGGCTTGTATATGCTGGAATGATTTGATATTTGGTGTCAAGCATCATGATAGTGAGTTGTACCGGGTCTCTCCTTTTCAGGTCTGACATTCATCTAATTCCTGTTTGCCGACACTTTCTTTGAATATTGGTGATTGTTTAATGACAAACATTTCTTGTCTTGTCGGCGCGAAAGCATTAGCTTTCGCGTCTATATGTAACGCATTAGGTTGAATTTCACTGGTAGGAGGGCTGATTTATCAAGACTTGTGAAACTATTGTGGAATTGTAATTTGTGGTTTATGAGTGTAAAAACAGTAAGGCTGGAATAATACAATTATATGTAGTTGGAAATGACATATTTGTTTCCACTGTATAATTGTATGTATTTTGGAAATGAAAATGTTAGAAAATGATTTCCCCTATGGTCGGGGCTAATACAAAATGTATATACCGCAACGGCAAGATCATCAAGGATAATCACCGAGGAAATGACTAAGATGTTGCGAAACCGAGTATGCCTAAAAGACGAAAGGGTGGCTTTGGGCGAAAGGAGGCGAAAGGAGGATTAAAAATTAATGACGGCTATTTATTAGTTATTATAAATGATATGTACATAATTTTTATATTTTAAATTTATTCGGCATTAATATACTGATAGAAGCCTGAATATATGAACACATCATTAATATATTGATGACATTTACAAGGAAAACGGATTACTTATTCCTTTCGCCACAGTAATCCCTCGAAAGGAGTGTAATTGAGTGAATAATTGGGTGCGGGTTATTAATTAATAATATGTAATAATTAGTGTTTTTAATTAATATATACACATAGTTTATGCTAGAGCATGATTTAAGACCCAGGCACAACATTTTACTTCATAGATACATCTTTGCAAAAAGGGTAAACCTAGAGTGGACTCAAAATTAATGGTCCCGGGTCGTTTTGGACGCAATCCGTTTTGGCATCGGTAGTTTCGGCCACGATTGGAACCGAAACGACCAAGGAATACGTGGAATATATCAGTAACTGACATCAAATTTTATTTAAGCAAAATATGTTCTCTGTCGGAAAATGGACCCTTGACAAGAAATAAAGAATGCGAAGAGAAATACAGTCAGATTTGACAGTTCCTAAATGTCAACTATTGCACTTAGTTATTCCTCAACAGTCCCATCTGTTTCCACTGTAAATGACGAAAATAAACCCACGAGAATAAAGTATTTGATGTTTGCTTAAAAATGCTGCAAATATTGATAATTGCTTAAATTTGTAGTCGGTAGTCAAAGATTTTACAGAATCAACGATATAGACAGTAGATAATGGTTTAATTGTAATTAAAATATAACCTTTATAAGTATCAAACAAACAAAATCAATCGCTGTTTGAATTATGTTGTAATAGCAAATTACTGTTAATGGTGGTACCTGTTTGCACTAGTGTCATCAGAGATGTTTATAGCTGCGACAGTTTGTACTAATTATTTAATTGGTTATTTCTTTGATGATGTATCACTCAATTTAACGGCATGTATGATCGGATTAATTTTAATTATGGGTGCACATTTTTGGTTGAAAGTTGTTTTTTTACACAAATTTTCACCCGCTATATGCAAGCAAGGTGCCAAACAGTTTGGATCTTGATAAGAAACTGAGTTACTCAACATATCATCTGGACCCAAAGTGTTTGCAAAAATAATAATTCATCCGCCAGCAACAGGCTTAAGGCTAACATCTAACAACAACACATGTCCTTATTTTTTATTGGATTCATTTCTGCATATATCATATCACAATTGCCATTTATATATGGCTCCTACTGAATCTTCTCTGTTTACTTATGAAATAATATAGACACTCCTTGGCTTTTCATTTAGACATACAGTTGAACTTTGCTATCTCGAATTGGATAATATACAGTATGAAATGAATACTATTATGTCTAAAAATCTACAGGAGTTGTCAGCATAATACTTTAGACCTGCAATAAGCTGTGAACTTAAGAAATTGTTCAGATTAGAAATTAAATATTTGTGTGCTCATGCCATTATAAAAGGTGGGATAATAAATATGATGTCATTATTTCTTACATGAATATTGAACCTGAAAAGGGATAAGGGGTCCAGTGTGAGACTGAAAGGGTATAACTAGGGTCACCCGACTGAAATGGCTGCCGATTCAAGGGCCCTTTGTGATGAAACTGATGATTTTTTTAAGTTACTAAGGCCATATGAGTAGTCTAAAACATTTAGACATTTTTTGACATTACTTAAATATTATATTAAAAAAATATGACGTCACTTCCACTTTGTTATGTCCTGATGAAGATGTAAATCGAAACATGTATGCAGTAAAATAAAAAAAAAATGTTGGTTGTTACTTTACCCCATATTTAAATATTATATAAAATAGGTTTGATTATTATTCAGTAATACGCGCCTTTTGATGCTTCGCATCAATGATTTTCTTGTTTACACTGGAATGAAGTTATATTTGGTCTGAAGCATAATGATAATGAGTTGTACTGTCTCCCCTTTTCAGGTCTGTCATTCATCTACTTCCTGTTTGCCGACACTAAGTCTTTGAATATCGGTGTTTGTTTAATGACAAAAATTTTCGTCAAAGATTTCTTGGCTTGTGTATGCTGGAATGATTTGATATTTGGTCTGAAGCATAATCATAGTTAGTTGTACCGTGCCTCCCCTTTTAAGGTCTGTAGTTCATCTACTTCCTGTTTGCCGACACTTTGATTGAATTTTGGTGATTGTTTAATGACATTAACATTCTTCACTCGTGTGTGCTGGAATGATTTGATATTTGGTCTGAAGCATAATAATAGTTGTACTGTATCTCCCCTTTTCAGGTCTGTTGCGGGTGCATCCTTGTCCCATGCACACATTTTCTTTTATTAACCCTTTCCCTGTTCTACATTTATTCCAATTTTCATTACTTACTGAATATTCATGGATAAAATAGTTATAATGAAATATGGAAGGTGGAATATAGTAGACATTTTAGAAAGCAAAGAAACAGATCTATCAAATTCTATTTGCAAACACAGCAGACCCTGATCAGACGGCTCCTCTAGGAGCCGTCTGATCTGGGTCTACTCTGTTTGCAAGTGCGTGAAAACACGTTTATATGAGGGAAAGGGTTAAAATAACGGTATACAGAGGTCCGGATAAGATGTGTAAATATAAACATTTTCAAGAATAGCTCCTTTACTTCTACTGTGACCACACTTTAGAATCCTCTCTTCAAGGTCTGGAGAGTGGTCACAGTCTAGGGTTTGGCGGAGAAAAGACGCTTTCATTATTTGGGTATGCACCTTTCTCTGTAGCTCTGAGTGGCTCCAAACTGTTCACAAATGTGGCTCAGATGGCAGTTATCCCAAATTTACCAGTAGAGTGCTGACACTTGGACATATTTTACAGATAATTACCAGCCCTGGGTTTAGAAATGTTGTGATTGTAGCAGTAATGCAACATTTTGGTTTTTAAGATTTGCAAAAAAGTGCATAAAACTGCTGTAATTTCAACACTATTTCCCCTTTGAACCCTTTACTCCATGAATATTCATGTAAGAAATGATGACATCATGAATATTAATTAGTTTAAGTTTTTAAATAGCATATTAACACAAAAGCAGAAACTGTAGAATCAGATCTATTATTATTCCATAATCAAATGGAGCTGTATGATCTGGGTCTACTCTGTTTGCTAAGGCATAGAAAGGCGTATTCATGGAGTAAAGGGTTAATATTTATGTAAGAAATAACGACAATCCGAATATTTTGTACCCGCCTTTTTTAACACCATTTTTAACAAAAAATTGTTTTACCGTGTCAGAAACTGAAGAAACCTAATGATACTATCCCTTTACTCCATGAATATGTCTTTCTACGCCTTTGCAAACAGAGTAGACCCAGATCAGATGGCTCCTATAGGAGCCATCTGATCAGGTTCTGCTCTGTTTGCTTATGATATAATACAGATATGATTCTACTGCTTCTGCTATGGCCAAAAATTCCTCTGCCAATGTGCTATTATAGCAAATTAATCTAAATTATATTCATGACGTCATTATGGCTTACATGAATATTCATGGAGGAATGGGCAAACAGTTTGAGAAGTAGGCTGGAATCATCCTGGTGACCGGTCGTTAGGTTGGTCGATCTGGTGGTCTGTTTGTCAGGTGGGCGGTTCATGTGTTTAGCACCAGGCATTGCATAATTATCTCCCCTGGAAATACTTTGTCATTTTAGCATGTAACATGGGTACTTGGTGTTTCAAAACTCCTCCTCCTTCAATATGAAAGTTATCAAGCCATACATAATAACCATGAATAGTAGACACAATTTTCATGTGTTTAGAGCCAGACATTACAGGGTGTTTTTTTTTTTTTTATCATTTTGATGTATAACATGGACCTTGGTTGCAGTGTTGGGGTATTCAACACCTTTAGTGATAGTTCTAATTACACCTGTTTACATCTTTACAAACATGTCTAATCAGGGTCTGTTCTGTTTGTTATCGAATAATTAGAAGATTAAACGAGACTTACCTGTAAGTTGAAGTTTGATCGAGATTCTCCGAAGCACAAAGTCATGATGATGAGCATATCTATGAACACAATATTACTGTCATCTGCAAATATTTAGATCAGGATCAAATTCTAAGAATATCATTTTTCTTCCACATCTTTAAAGAAGTGGTCTATAATGTCAAATGGTTTGGATTTTTATTAACCCTTTCCCTGTTCTGGGTCTACTCTGTAAATGTGTGAAAAGGCATTTATATGAAGGGAAGGGTTTAACTAATTCACACTTTAGTCAAAGGTTATTTTATCCATACTTTGCGGCAAGAGATACTTGAAAATGTTTTAACCCTTTTCTTCATATAAATGGCTTTTGACTCATTTGCAAACGGAGTAGACTTAGATCAGACAGCTCTTAAAGGTTCTCTGTAATTTGAAAAATCTGTTTCTTTACTTTCTGAAACAGCAACAGTTCCATATTTCATTATAACTATTTTGTCCAGGAATATTCAATAGGTACTGAAATTTGGAATAAATATAGAACAGAAAGGGTTAAAGGAGAGGCTTGCTGGAATGTTTACAAATCCTTTCTGTCTGGCAGTAACCTGAGACAATATAAACGCTCAACAAAATGCCCAAGGCATTTCCAGTGAACTCCAATTGGTCAAATTAAAGATTGACCAGGTGAATGAACTTATGGCTTGTTATTGTAGCAAATGTATTTTTTTTGCTGATCTAATTTCCTGCTTACAAATCCAAGTGCACAAAGAGTTTGAAAATAATTGGACTGAACTGTCAAATATTGGTTTAACCATTTACTCCATAGTTTCACCTTTTAACACTTTGCAAACAAAGTAGACCCAGATCAGACAACTCTTGAGTGTTGAGGTAAAGGTCAAAGTCACAGTTAACCCTTTCCTTCATATAAATGCCTATTCACGCATTTATAAACCGAGTAGACCTAGATCAGATGGCTCCTATAGAAGACGTCTGTTCAGGGTCTGCTCTGTTTGCAAATGGAAATTTGATAGATCTGTATTATTAGATTTGTTTCCATATTTCATATAGTGTTGAGGTCAAGGTCAATGTCACAGTTACTAAAAGTATAAAATCTCAATAACTTCATTAAGGAAAAATATATTTAGACTAAATTTGCTGTACACGTAGCATGCATGTAAACAAAACTTTGGACTGTATTGAATGGTCTTGGGTAAATGCAGAAAATAGACGATTTGTTTCCTCTTCATAACTTTAGCTTGCATTGATCAAAATTTGTGCACATACAGCTAAAGGTCTCAATGGTCATTTTTAGCTCCACTTTTTCAAAAAGTGGAGCTATTGTCATGACCCTCTCGTCGGCCTTGGCGTCGGTGTCAGCGTCAGCGTTGGTTAACCTTTTTGTTAAGACCCTTTTCTCAGAAACCGTCAAAGATATTTGGTTCATATTTGGTATGTATGTTTACTATCACAAGGGTAACCCATTTCACAAAGGTAGGGGTAGGTTACCAAAAAACTAATTTTGCCATAGTTATGCCCCTTTTTCGACAAAGAATTTGTCATTGTTGGTTAAGTTTTATGTTCAGGTCCATGTCTCAGAAACTGTCCAAGATATTTGATTCATCTTTGGTATACATATTAACTATTACAAGGGGGACCCATTCCACAAGGGCAGCTAACTCTAAAATGAATTTTGCTGTTGTTATCTCCCCTTTCTGACTTAGACTTCCACTACACTATCCAGCACTAAGAAAGTGGAGCGCGCTGTCTGCGGACAGCTCTTGTTATTGTCACTGTTACTGATTGTAGAAAAAACATTTTTTTAATTACATAAGATAGGATAGACATTGTGATCAAACTTATTGTTCAGGCAATTTGTATAGAAATTTCTTGGGACAAGGTTTTGGTCATTTGTACTAAAATTACATGTATAGCTTTTGCTAAATAAAGTTAGACAAAAATAGTTATGTCTCCCCCATTTATGGGGAGATATATTGTTTTTGCCAGAGTTGTCTGTCTGTCCATCCGTCCGTCTGTCTGTCTGTCTGTCCGTCACAAACTTGTGTTGTTGGAGTTATTCCCCTTTTCATATTTTCTTGTCCCGTTAATAACTCTTTATGTACTGGTTCAATTGATTTGAAACTTCTCATATGGAACAAGCGTGATGAGATGTAGTGTCATGCACAAGGGCAATAACTCTAGCATCAATATTTTTGGAGTTACTCCCCTTTTTCATATTTTCTTGTCGGGACAATAACTTTTTATTTACTGATTCAATGTATGAAAGTAGGTATTAATACCATTCAGGTGGTCATGTATATACCATGGTCAACCACACCATGGGTGGGTGGGGTGGGGAGAGTGGAGGTTTTTTCAGTCTGGTGGGGGACTCATGTCTTGCATAGCAATACAACATGCCCTTGTTTTCTCAGGTTTAAAGTCACGCTCGGTTTATGCATAACACAAACCTGAGCACTTCCCGCAATATACATGTACATAGTATTTGAGAAGGTAATTGCAGCCATGAGCTGATAGTTGTAAACAATGTAGAAATACACATGTGACATTTGAACATCTGTGACATTTCTTGTGCGCAGAAACGTATCAATATTACCACCCAGGTGATGAGAATTATGAGCATATATCCATAATAACTGGTCATTTATATTGCTCTTTCATCATAATTTTGTTGATATATGCAATCACATTTGAGTACAAAGTTATTCTGCCGAAATAACTGATTTGATTATTTCATTGCAATAATTCTAGTTTAATACCTTGCGTTCAGTTCCGTATGAAGCAAGTGTAGATGATACTGTGTTGGGAGAGAAAAACAATTAACAGTTTTGCTTTTGTTTCCATCCCTTTTTCCTTTGTGTTTGTACAATTTTCATGCAAATATTTACATATAGAATGTTTAAACCAAAGATTTACAGTGTACCCAGGTTTGAATGATTGTATGACAGCTGCGATTAACCGGTTAATCGCGATTATTACTCCCGATTAACCAGTAAATTTCCAGTAACAGTTTCAGTACTAGTTTGGTCAGAAGATCAAGAAATAATGATATCATGTTTATCGTTTAGATGAACTTTAACCCTTTCCTCCATAGGCTATTTTTAGATCCAACCTCTTTGAATTAATCTACCCAAAAGGAGCATTTTAGAATTTCGTAGTTTGAAACCATTGTGATAAATAGAGCATTTGCTCCTATAGGAGCAAATTCTCTATTTATCACAATGGTTTCAAGAAGTGGTTATTACAGAGGCGTAGAAAGGCGTATTTATGGAGGAAAGGGTAAAATTGGCATATGTACTGAAGATTTTTTGCTATAGCGGAAACTTGTAGAACGGGATATTTATTATTCCATAAGCAGTATACAGAGCAGACCCTGATCAGATGGCTCCTATAGAAACCATCTGATCTAGATCTACTGTCTGCAAAGGCATTAACCTTTTCCTCCATAAATACCCCTTTCTACAACTGTAAAAATCACCTGTTGAAACCATTGTTAACCATTCTCTAGTTATTGCTCCTTTTGGGTAGATTCAATCAAAGAGGTTGGGTCTAAAAATAGCCTATGGAGGAAAGGGTTAAAGGGTTAGGATTATGTCCCTCAACTGAATTGGGGATACATATTGTGTTTTCTGCATTTCTTATTGTTACTTTTATTTACTATTTCGTCTTTTTCTTCTTGTTTTTCTTCATCTTCTTCTTCAACCATGAACATTTCTGACAAATTTTCTCTGTCAGTAATAGTCCAATTTCAATGAAACTTCATATGAACATTTCCAGTTATGTGTAGATGTGCATTGCAGTTTTGTAACCGAAAGTTGGTCTCTGATAGGTCAAAATTCAGATATAGCTTGATTTTGCTGAGAATTGGTATGAAAGTGTTTTTTATGCCCCCATTGACGATAGTCGGGGGGCATATTGTTTTTGCCCTGTCTGTCTGTCTGTCTGTCTGTCTGTTTGTCCGTTTGTCTGTTTGTCTGTTTGTTTGTCAGCAACTTTAACATTGGTCATAACTTTTGAGCCAGTATAGATAGAGACTTGATATTTGGCATACATATGTATCTCATAAAGCCGCACATTTTGAGGGGTGCCGTGTCAAGGTCAAGGTCATCCTTCAAGGTCAGAGGTCAAATATATGGGTCAAATCGCCAACTTTAATATTGGCCATAACTTTTGGACCAGTAGAGATAGAGACTTGATATTTGGCATGCTTGTGTATCTCATGAGGCTGCACATTTTGAGGGGTGACATGTCAAGGTCAAGGTTATCCTTCAAGGTCAGAGGTCAAATATATGAGGGGGCATAGTGTTTCACAAACACATTTTGTTTTTGTTACCATGGTAAGCGAATGAAGGGCTCTGACTAGTCAAAATTTATTTTGCTGAAAATTGGTATGTTTAGGTATTTGGGTACCCGGAACATTAATGCAGTTTGAAAGGAAGCTTTATGCATGACTTTCACCCTCCTAAAAAGCCCTAAATTGTGCTATCATAATATTGCGTTTTAGAGGGGTTCTACTGCGCTTTACCTTGCTTACTATGTAGCACCTGTATTTCTTATGAATGTTTATTATCTTTCTTCATAGACTGTATAGTTCTGAGCTGTGACTGCACTTTTCTATTTATAGAAGTTGCAACCATTCCAATTTATGGGTAAGTGGACAATGGTTGCCACAAGAAGCTAGTAATAATCGTGCAGTATTAGTATATATAGCAAAACCTCTCAATACCTGCCACTAAATTAAAGTATTTTGTGTTAAAGGCAGGTGGCTGCTTAAAGCAAGGTGAAAGTGAGCGTTCTGTTTTACTTTCCCCTTGATTTAAGCTGCCACCTGTCCTAAATACCAACTTATTAACACAATTGTGTGGCCGTTATAGAGAGGTTTTACTGTATATGCTTATTACTTGTGTGTATAACCACAGGTAACTCCGGAACAAATACATGGTTTGTGGCGCGTTTTACCTCCACGGGTGGACTCGTCCTAAAGGTCACAGCTCATGGGTCAAAATCGAACTATAACTTTGTTACTTTATCGATCCTTATATTTAGAAATTATTATGCATAAAGGAAAACATTATGAGCAATATTGTTATTATTTATCTCGTAATTTACAAAAGATTTGTAATTTATGATGTCATTTTATTATGCCTGAAGGGTCCTTAACCCTCTACTCCATGAAAATTCATGTAAAAGTATTGAATTTATGAATATTAATTAGCTGATTTTTCATACTAGATAGATTTCGGTAAAAAGTGTACATCATATACATGTATAATATATACATGTAATCATAGGATTTTTTTCACCTTGGGAGAAAATATAGAATCAGATCTATATAATTTCATAACCAAACAGAACAGGCAATGATTAGACTACTATAGGGACTGTCTGATCTGGGTCTACTCTGTTTGCATTGGCATCAAAAGGCGTCATCACTATGGAGTAAAGGAATGAAGAGTAGCTTGACTGCATTCATAGAAAGTGAGATTGTGTGGTCACCCAGATATTGGAGATGATGTTGATGTTGTTGAAGGTTGGTTGTTGTGTTTGGTTGGTGCTGTGCTGGGGTTTGGGCTGGTGTTGATGTTGATATTTGGTTGGTGTTGGGTTGGTGTTGTTGTTGATCTTGATATTTGGTTGGTGGTGTTTTGGGATTGGGGCTGGTGTTGATATTGATAGTGGGTTGGTGTTGTGCTGGGGTTGATGTTGATATTGGGTTGGTGTTGATGTTGATATTAGGTTGGTGTTGGCTTGATGTTGATATTTGGTTGGTGTTGGGTTGGTTTTGGTGTTGATGTTGATATTTGGTTGGTGTTGTGCTGGGATTGGGGCCAGTGTTGATGTTGATGTTGGGTTGGTGTTGTGCTGGGGTTGATGTTGATATCCAGGGTAGGTGTTGTGTTGGTGTTGATGTTGATATTTGGTTGGTGTTGTGCTGGGCTTGGTGTTAGCGTTAGTGTTGTTGTTGATGTTGGGTTGGTATTTTGTCAAGTTGATGTTCGCACTAGTATTTGCAATTGTTTGTCTGTAGCATAATTCCAAGGGATCAATCTGATGGATATTGAGAGTAGGTTTAATGTACAAGAACCATAAATTTATCTTCAATTAATATTAATTAATTCCCCTTTTTTGTCCTCAATAAAATGGCCAAGGGCATATAACATTGTCTCTTGCTGTCATTCGAATCTTCCATCAACTAAATGTTCCCTTTTTATACGCCCACCTAATAAAGGTGGTCGTATATTGTCGTGGCCCTGTCCGTCCGTCCGTTCGTTCGTTCGTTCGTTCGTTCGTTCGTTCGTTCGTTCGTTCGTTCGTTCGTTCGTTCGTTCGTCCGTCAACATTTTGTTTGTCCGCTGTTTTCTGGGAAAACTATTTGACAGATATTAATGAAACTTCACACAAATGTTAAATGCATCAAGATCTGAAGCTGAGTTGATTCTGAGGTTCATTTGATTTTTCATTTCAGAGTTATGGCCCTTGTCCTTAAAAAATATGCAAATAGTTTGTCCGCTGTTTTCTGGGAAAACTATTTGAGAGATATTAATGAAACTTCACACAAATGTTTAATGCATCAAGGTCTGAAGCTGAGTCAATTCTGAGGTTCATTTGATTTGTCGTTTCGGAGTTATGGCCCTTTTACTTAAAAAATAATGCAAATACATGCAAATAGTTTGTCCGCTGTTTTCTGGGAAAACTATTTGGCAGATATTAATGAAACTTCACACAAATGTTTAATGCATCAAGGTCTGAAGCTGAGTCGATTCTGAAGTTCATTTGATTTGTCGTTTTGGATTTATGGCCCTTTTACTTAAAAAATAATGCAAATACATGCAAATAGTTTGTCCGCTGTTTTCTGGGAAAACTATTTGACAGATATTATTGAAACTTCACACAAATGTTTAATGCATCAAGATCTGAAGCTGAGTTGATTCTGAGGTTCATTTGATTTTTCATTTCAGAGTTATGGCCCTTGTCCTTTAAAAATATGCAAATAGTTTGTCCGCTGTTTTCAGGGAAAACTATTTGACAGATATTAATGAAACTTCACACAAATATTTAATGCATCAAGATCTGAAACTGAATTGATTCTGAGGATAATTTGATTTTTCGTTTCAGAGTTATGGCCCTTGTCCTTAAAAAATAATGCATATAGTTTGTCCGCTGTTTTCTGGGAAAACGATTTGAGAGATATTAATGAAACTTCACAAAAATGTTTAATGCATCAAGATCTGATGCTGAGTCGATTTTGAGGTTTATTTGATTTTTCGTTTCGGAGTTATTGCCCTTTTACTTAAAAAAAAATGCAAATATATGCAAATAGTTTGTCCGCTGTTTTCTGGCAAAACTGTTTGACAGATATTAATGAAACTTCATACACATATTTAATGCATCAAGACCTTAAGCTAACTCGATTCTGAGGATCATTTGATTTGTTGTTTCGGAGTTATGGCCCTTTTACTTAAAAAAATAATGCAAATCTATGCATATATGAGGATGGCCATAACTTTTTCATTTGAAATGATATTTACTTCAATTTTTTTATATGGTTAAACCTTAATGTGAATTTTCACATATATTGCAGGGGTTTTGATATGTCATTTTATTCTAAAGTTATGGTCCTTGAACTTCGTGTGTTCGTTGCTTTGTTAGTCGGTCAACTTTTAGTTTGTCTGTTGTTTTCTGGGAAAACTATTAAAATGATATAAATGAAACTTAACACAAATGTTTTAAGCAACAAAATTTGAAGCTGAGTTTATTTTGAGGTTCATTCAGTTTGTCTTTACAGAGTTATGGCCGTTGCACTTTACAAAAATCTGAGGATTAGCTGTAACTTCTTTATTTAATAAGATATTCACTTCATTTTTCAAAAAAAATAGTATCACCTTAATATGGAAAGCAAGATCTGAAGCACAGATTAGAAAATGTCAACACTTATAAAGCATGTTGAATCAGAGAAAGTTTGCAAGTGGGCGTATTATGTACCGTATGCGGTACTCTTGTTTTCTCCAGTGCTCAGATAAGAAAGAAAGAAAAGAAAGAAACCCTGTCAAAGCAATAAGGAACCCCTCTAAAGTGACCACTTAATAAACATGGATCTTTACAAGCAGGTGGCTGTATAATTCAGGATGAAAGTAACTAATGCAGTTCCTCCATTAAGCTGCCACTTGCTTCTATGACCCAGAATTAGAACTCTTTTGGTGGTCACATTAGAGGGGTTTTACTGCAGGTTTTTTAAAGAAAAACTCCAGAGGTATTGGGGAACCATGGATGCAGGAAAATACACTGCTGTCTTATCAGGGTCTGCACTGTTTGCTTATGAAATAGTATAGATCAAATTTAAAGCTACTGCCATGGTCAAAAATCCCTTATTTATAATGCTATTATGAAATTCAGCTGATCAATATTCATAAATTCATTATTACTCATGAATATTCATGAGGGGAAGGGTTAACCACAATTACTCAACTTAACCCTTTCCCTGTTCTGTATTTCGGCCATTTTTCAGTACCTACTGAATATTCATTAACAAAATAGTTATAAAGAAATATGGAAGGTGGAACATTGTAGACATTTTAGAAAGAAAAGAAACAGATCTATCAAATTCTATTTGCAAACAGAGTAGACCCTGATCAGACGGCTCCTCTAGGAGCCATCTGATCTGGGTCTACTCTGTTTGCAAATGCGTGAAAACACGTTTATATGAGGGAAAGGGTTAATATCATATGGAAGTGACCAGTTGTTAACCCTTTCCCTGTTCTACGTCGTTTATTCCAAGTTTCAAAACCTACCAAATATTCATGGAAAAAATAGTTATAATGAAATATGGAAGATGGAACATTGTAGCCATTTTAGAAAGTAAAGAAAAGTATCTTTCAAATTCCATTAGCAAACAGAGCAGATCCTGATCAGACGGCTTCTATAGGAGCCGTCTGATCTGGGTCTACTCTGTTTGCAAATTCCTGAACGCATGTTTATATGTGGGAAAGGTTTAAGATATTGGTAAATTGATACAGGTAACTGGAGATGAGTGTTTTACTCTTTACTTGATACAATCGCCTTTTTGCGTCTTTGCAAACATAGGAGACCCAGATCAGAAGTCTCCTGTAGCCTAGGAGTCTGCTCGGTTTGCTTATGGAATTATATATCTGATTCTACAGTTTCCGCCAATGTAAAAAGTTGCATTCATGTGACATTAATAGCTAATAAATATTCATGTGACACTAATAGCTAATAAATATTCATGATGAAGTATTATTGCTTAGGTGAACATTCATCAGGTAAAGGCAAAAACTTGCTTTAACCTTTTCACCACCAATGTCACATAAATGCACCACGACAAATAGTGCAGTCCCAGATCAGACGCCACCTTTTCAAGGCGGCGTCTGATCAAAGACTTCACTTTTTGTCGCAGTCTCTATTTCTATATTTGTGCTTTATTCCTTTGAAAGTTACATTTATTTAGCTTATTGCCTTATTGTACCGAATGATTTAATGAAATTCGATTGCAGACGACAATTAGAAATTTGGCGCCAAAAGGGTTGAAGTTTAATACTTAAAATCTTTTGTCTACAAAAATTGTTTTCTGCTTCAATTTTTCGAGTACAATTTTCTTTTTTCAAAATATTCCTTCATTTATAAACTTTGTTTTCACACCTTTTCAAACAGGATAGTCCCAGATCAGATGGCTTATGTAGGAGCCGTCTGATCAGGGTCATATCTATTTGCTCATGAAATTATAATAGATCTGATACTTCAGTTTCTACCAATAGCAAAACTTCATCTGTATATGTGCCAATATAACAGTTGAGCGAATAAATATTCATGATTTCATTATTTCTTACATAAAACTCAACAGGGAAAGTGTTAACCCTTTCGCTATTCTATATTTATTCAAATTTCAGTACCTACTGAATACTCATGAACAAAATAGTTATAATGAAATATAGAAGGTATTTTAGAAAATTAATCACAGGAACATGTATCAAACTCCATTAGCAAAAAAAGCAGACCCTGATCAGACGGCTCCTACAGGAGCTGTCTGATCAGTGTCTGCTCTGCTTGCAAATGCGTGAAAATGTGTTTACATGATCGAGGGAAAGTTTTAAGAGATCTTAAGGTACTCGACGTCTCGTCTGGATCAAAACTTTGTGTAAAGGTTTGACTGTTAGCGTGGAAAAAATGAATTTAATCTTTTTACTTTATGAATATTCATGTAAGAAATAATGACCTCATGAATATTAATTAATTGGAGTTTTATAATGAACATAGGAGTTTTTTGCAAATGGCGGAAACTGTAGAATCAGATCAATATAATTCCATAAGCAAAAATGTAGATCCTGATTAAATGGCTTTTATAGGAGCCATCTAATCTGGGTCTATATACGCTGTTTGCAATTTTAAAGTAATAAACACCTTTTCACACATTTTCAAACAGGTAGACCCAGATCAGATTGCTTTTGACATGATATAGATCGGATTCCACAGTTTTTATTAAAGCAAAAAAAATCCTTGAAAAATTTACAGCATAAAAATCCAGCTTATGAATATTCATGGTGTCATTATTTCTCACATGAATATTGAACAGGGAAAGGGATAAGCAAAATGAGCACGCCCTGATCTCAGGCAGCATCAGTCTGATCTGGGTCTACTCTGTTTGCCAAGGCATTAACGTTTTCCTCCATAAATATGCCTTTCCTATGCCTTTGCAAACAGAGTAGACTCAGATCAGACAACTCCTATAGGAGCTGTCTGATCAGGGTCTGCTCTGTTTGCTTCTGGAATAATACAGAACTGATACTATAAATTCTACTGTCACAAAAGATCATGTGTTAATATGCCATTTAAATTTTTTTATCTAATCAATATTCATGATGTCATCTTTTCTTACATAAATATTCATGGAGTTAAGGGTTAAAAAGGCGGGCTTATCAAGTAAAGGAAAGCCTCACTAATGCCAGTCATGGTCAGATAGGTAGGTATACACAAGCAAGCAAGGTCTATGAACTTTTGATATGCAAACCTGAACTTCACACTGACCGACAAAACTAGCCTCTTCCCATATGATTCACATATGCCTGACCTTAATATGCTCTCAAACCAGTGTTAGCTAGAAGTAAGCTGTTTGCAGGAATTTGAAAAGTGGAACATTTTTATTGGAGATATAATTAGATAAAAAACATTTTTGGCTCTTACTGAGTGCTGTGCTAGTTGGTGTAATTCAGTGTTCAAATCATTTAAAAAAATATATGTTAATATACAAAATGCCATATAAAAGATTTACTAATAGAACCTGTGCAGTTGCATGGAGAAAATAGGGGAAGTGCAATCTTTGTACATAAAAGTTAGTTTAAGCCTTTACTCTAAAGATGCACTTTTCTATGCCTTTGCAAATAGAGTAGAACCAGATCAGACAGCTCCTGTAGGAGCTGTCTGATCTGGTTCTACTCTGTTTGCATAATGATATCATATAGAACAGTTTCTGAATTGGACAAAAATGCCTGTGTTTAGTGTGCCATTATAACAATTATAACTCATTAATATTCATGATACCCTTATTTCTTGGATGAATATTCATGGAGTAAAGGGTTACATGTGGATAGATGACTCAGCATCTCATCAAGATCTAAACTTATGCCACTCTTTGTTTTCGAAAGAAATATAAGCAAAATGCACTTTCAGAAAAAGGCAACATTTTTTGCAAATAATGATTTAACCCTTTCCGTCATATAAATGCATTTTTAACAAATTTACAAACGCAGAACATCCAGACCAGACGGTTCCTATAGGAGCTGTCTGATCTGGGTCTGCTATGTTTGCTTATGACATGATATAGGTCTGATTATACATTTTTCGTCAAAGCAAAAAAATCCCTTAAAACTTTTACAATATAAAACTTTAATTGATAAATATTCATGGTGTAATTATTTCTTGCATGAATGTTGAACAGGTAAAGGATTAACTCTTTCAGGGCCGGACACGCATCACTTATGTCCTTAAAAAATGCAAACAGTAGAGACCCAGGCCTCCTAGAGGAGCCCTCTCATCAGTGTCTGCACTGTTTGTCATGATACACTTTTATTTTTAAATAAAGTCCCTGAATATTCATGGTAAGCTTGACCTGTTTGAATTTTGGAATGGTCCATTTGAAGAATCAGCGTTGAAAGGGTTAACTCAGCAAGCTAAGTATTCTGGGAAAGATTTTTAGAGCGGAGTTTTATTGTGTGCCTGCATCAACTTTAATGAACTAGGGATGCAAGCATACACATATAGTGAAATGTGGATACTGGTGATGTATAAAAGTTGAAAAAAAAGTTGTTCAATTGGAAGATACCAGCAGGTGTGATCCAGCAATTACTGGTTGTTTTGATGGCGTCTTGATTGGCCTGGTATAAGATAGGGGAAAGGAGTGTTCTATTGTTGTGTGATCAATACAGTAGAAATTTCCCCCATTGTTTAACACTTTCCTGCACGAATATTCTTGTAAGAAATGATGACATCATTAATGTAAATTAGATTACAGTAGAACCCCTCTAATGCGACCAATTAATGAATAAACATATGGATGCCTTTATCAGCAGGTGGTTGCTTAATCCTATAGAAGCTTTCTGTCTTCCTTTGTCCTGCATTAAGCTACCACCTGCATTAAGCTACCACCTGCATCTAGCACCCAGAATTATACCTCTTTTAGGTGGTTGCATTAGCGGGTTTTACTGTAATTTGTGATAGTAGCACATGGACACATGAATTTTTAGCCATGGCAGAAACGGTAGAATCATATCTGTATTATATCATAAGCAAACAAAGCAGAACATCTGAAACATGGAAAAGGGAACGTTTTCACTGTTGTGGAAACTGCATAATCAGATCTATAAATTTCTATAAGCAAACAGAACAGATCCTGATCAGCTGGTTCCTTATAGGAGCCATCTGATAATGGGTCTGCTCTGTTTGAAAAGGTGTGAAAGAGAATTTATGTAATTTATTTAACTATTTAATTATGGAATTTATTTAACCCATTCCCACATATTGACACCTGTAAAATTCACTTTTTAAAACCATTGTGATAAATAGAGCATAGGAGCAAATGCTCTATTTATCACAATGGTTTCAAAACTACGCAATTCTAGAAATGTTCTGTCCTGTAGTAAATGCCCCTTTTCGTTAGGCTATTTTTAGACCCTGCCTCTTTCAATAAATGTATGAGGGAATGGGTTACGAAATATTCTAGTTCTGGGTATGTCATACAGGCAGGTGTTATGTTAACTCTTTTCCTCATGAATATTTATAGAGGAAACGATGATGTCATGAATATTGATTAGATGGATTTTTATAAGAGCGTATGAACAAAATATATTTCAAAACTTATAATGGTCAAAGTGTCAAACAGTTTGGATCCTTATGAAACGCTGCGTTATGCCTCGTCTCAACTGTTTGCATAGGTAATCGTGGTTTCGCTGCTAGCATGCAAGATGTTCAGAGCTCCAAATTAGATGTGTAAATTAAACCATTTTCAAGAATAACTTTATATTTCTCCACCAAACCCAATGTTATGACCACTCTCTAGAATCGTCTCTTTGAGACGATTCTAAAGAGTGGTCATAACACAGGGTTTGGTGGAGAAATGACAAATTTTGTACTTGCGTGCTATCTGTTGCTCTGATGTTTCTATTAATAAAGTAATTATCGGACGTTTTATTTTCTTTAAAAAAGTATCTTATTCTCGCATATATATATATACAAAATAGGTACATGTAGTTTGACGATAAATTGAAGAAATAATCGTGTAAAAAGATTATGTACCAATTATAATGCAGTGTGATACTAAAAGCGTTTGCTAACGGATGTCAATACAATTACTACCGAGCGAAACCTTCCGAGATCACTTTAAAAACACGTCGTCTGCATAACCATGTGACTATGTGTAGTCTATAGGTTTGATAAAAGACAGACGACGGCAACAGGATATATGCGGTAATTTTGGACCGTTTATTGGACCGTGTTTTATAACTGTCCGATACAGTACGCTCTCCAATAATAGACGAATCTACTCTAGTTTTAAACCAGTGCGATAGTGCATTTCTCCTATGGAGCAAATACTCTTATTTACCACAACGGTTTAACCCTTTCCTCCATAAATACGCCTTTCTACGCCTCTGTAAAAATCACTTTTTGAAACCATTGTGATAAATAGAGCATTTGTTCCATAGAAGCAAAATGCTCTATTTATTACTATGGTTTCTAAACTACACAATTCTAAAATATTCCTTTTCTCTTGTAAATCATAAAATGCTTCTTTTAGGTAGATTTATTCAAAGAGGTTGGGTCTGAAAATAGCCTGTGGATGAATGGGTTTAAAAACATCAAAAGGTGTCAAGAGGGAATGAATTAAAGGACAAAATATTTTGTGAATTTAATATCAATAATTCTTAACCCTTTCCCTGTTCTATATTTAGCCCAAATTTCAATACCTACTGAATATTCATGGAAAACGATTATAGTGAAATATGGAATGTGGAGTATTGCAGCCGTTTTAGAAAGTAAAGAAACGGATCTATGAAATTCCACTAGCAAACAGAGCAGACCCTGATCAGATGGCTCCTGGAGGAGCCGTCTGATCTGGGTATACTCTGTTTGCAAATGCGTGAAAACACGTTTATATGAGGGAAAGGGTTAACATACTAAAAGTCTATTTTTGCCAGGTTGAAGAAGATAAACAATTTCAATCAAAAACCTCTTGAATAAGTATAAAATTGAAGTGAAATTTAGTTTTGTCTTAGCAAAATATTCAAGCAAAATATTCAAGGACACAAAAAATCTAGTGGGAAACAAATTTATAGCTTTATAATCAACAGTAATTCTCCTACCCTTGAATTTATGGTCAAGACAAGAATTAAAGAGCAAAACATTGACATATATTCTTATAAAACCATACTTTTTATAATTGAATGTCATGTGCGTGTCTATTAACCCTTTACTCCAGGAATATTTATGTTAGAAATTATGATATAAATTTGATTATTTTTTATAATGGTATATGAACACAGCTAGGACACTTTGGTTCTTACAGAAACTGTAGAATTAAATTCTTACAGAAACTGTAGAATTAATTAGATCTATATTATACCATAAGCAAACAGAGCAGACCCTGATCAGACAGCTCCTACAGGAGCCATCTGATCTGGGTCTACTCTGTTTACAAAGGCGCAGAAAGGCATATATTTATGGAGTGAAGGATTATGTAATTCTTAGTCCCATGTCTGCCTTGAACAATTCAATCTCAATGACGATTTTAGTATTTGAGTGAGCACCTTTATATGTTGCTCTGCAGTGTCAATTGTGTGAAAACTTCTGCATGCCATGTAATTATCATCTGCTAAACATTGTTGAAAAATGTTATCCACTGCATTTGTATTTCCTCCAGTCCCCTTCAAATTTAGGTCCGGATAAGATGCGTAAATAAAAACATGTCCTTTATTTCTCCACCAAACCCTATGTTGTGACTACTCTTTAGAATCGTCTCTTTGAGACGATTCTAAAGAGTGGTCACAACATAGGGATTGGTGGAGAAATGACGATTTTAGTATTTGAGTATGCATCTTCATCTATTGCTCTGGAATTATATAAATGTAGATCTGATTCTAGAGTGTGTACCATGATCAAAACATTTCTTGTTCGTATGCCAATATAGATATTAAACTAATTAGAATTCATATATGCATAATTTCTTACATGAATATTCATGGGGAAAGGGTTATTTTTAGTGCAAATATCACTGCTCTGAATTATACTCGATGACCATTCAATTTACAGGAAAGGTCAAAATTTGTGTCAGTCATGTTGTACTTACCAGTTTTACATAAAAAGCCATTGACCATTCTTCTTGTGTTTTCATAAACAGATCTGTGGGAAGAAGAATCATCGAGGAGTCAACTAGCTGTCATGGGTAAGTCAATTTTTGTAATAATTTTTCGTCTGCAACAATTGTCGTCTGATTCAAATCTTAAAACAAAATTTGTCTCATTTCCTTACAAATATATGGTCAGAGTGTCGGACAGTTTGGATCCTGATGAGATACCGCATAATGCGTCATCTCTTCTGGATCCTAACTGTTTGCATAGGTAATTACAGTTTCACCACTAGCGTGTTTAGAACTAATAGAAATACATGTATAACCCATTCCCTCGTATAAACACCTTTTCACACATTTGAAAACATAGTTGACTCCTGTAGGAGCCCTCTGATCAGGGTCTGCTCTGTTTGCTTGTGGAATTTTATAGATCTAATTTTACAATTTTTCACGATTGCGAAACAATCCCTGAATCATGTTCCATTTTCGTGATCCTATCCATGATTATTATTGAGGTGATACAAAAAGTTCAACTTGGATATCTCAAACTCGGATAACTCGAATTTCGGGAAAACTGGAAGTAAAAGCTTGGTCCTTCACACTTAACAATGCAGAATTGTTGTAAAATATATTGCTACGCATAAATAGAAACAGTTTTCAGCTCATTGAGGGTCAAAAGTGATGATGGAAGCTCCTACAGGAGCTTCAGCATTACTTTAGACCTGCATTAAGCTGTGAACCTGAGAAATTGTTCAGATTAGAAATTGGATGACTCGAACCAGATATCTCAAAGTACTTGTATGGTCCCTTGAAGTTCGAGATATTGAAGTTGAACTGTATAAATGAATAGATAAATGCTAATGAAGGAAAGGGTTACTTCCAGCAAGACTGATCATATCTCCATGTGATCATATCTCCATGTATCTGATGCAATTATTTTGTTCACATTTTGTTTACTAAAACAGAGCTACAGATAAAGGTGTGTATCCAAATACTAAAATCGCCATTTCTCCACCAAACCCTATACTGTGACCACTCTTTAGAATCATCTCAAAAAGATGATTCTAAAGAGTGGTCACGGTAAGGGAGGTTTTCTTGAAAATGTTGAAATTGACACATCTTATCTGGACCTGCTAAAATAAGAATATACCACTAAGATATGATTTGGTAAGGATATTTTCAGTGAACTGCTATTATATGTTTTTATTCCACACTAATAATCTGAATTGTCACGTATTTTCGGGACATTCTTGTCCATCAACTTTGATGAGAAAAGGAGTTTTTTGTGTGTTCTTGTCTATAGTATGCATTAACTATCATTATTTTCCGTCAATTGTCCTTTTTCATTGGTAGGCAAAAAACCCCTCTGGTTTCAGATAAATAAAGTAGTTCAAATCTGATGAAATTAATACCATTTTATAGACAATCTTCAATTTTCTCAATGTGGGGGACACTCGTACCACACCCACATGAGATATATCATAGCTCATGTATTGGTGATTTATCGGTACCCTTTCAACACGAAATACTCCTAGTGGACTAGTCCATCAGTGGTTAACCATAGAGTCCACTCAGTAAGAAAGGCTGGACTGGCTGGAGAATGTTGAATTAACCCTTTCCCTGTTCTAAGTTTTGTCTGAATTTCAATACCTACTGAATATTCATTAACTAAATAGTTATAAAGAATTATGGAACTTGGAACGTTGCAGACATTTTAGAAAGCAAATTAACCGATCTATCAAATTCTGTTAGCAAACAGAGTAGACCCTGATCAGACGGCTCCTCTAGGAGCCGTCTGATCTGGATCTACTCTGTTTGCAAATGCGTGAAAACACGTTTATATGAGGGAAAGGGTTAAAAACATTGAAGGCTGATCAGAGAGCTCCTCTAGGATCCCTCTTATCTAGGTCTACATTGTTTGCAAATGCCAGTGCATGTGTGTCAGGCATTTAACCCTGTTCTGTATTCATGCAAGAAGTCATGACAACATGAATATTTATTAGCTCATTTTTAGCTCCACTTTTTCAAAAAGTGGAGCTATTGTCATGACCCTCTCGTCGGCGTCGGCGTCGGCGTCGGCGTTGGTTAACCTTTTTGTTAAGGTCCTTTTCTCAGAAACCATCAAAGATATTTGGTTCATATTTGGTATGTATGTTTACTATCACAAGGGGAACCCATTTCACAAGGGTAGGTAACCCTAAAATTAATTTTGCCATAGTTATGCCCAGACTTTTCATTGTTGGTTAAGTTTTATGTTCAGGTCCATGTCTCAGAAACTGTCTAAGATATTTGGTTCATCTTTGGTATACATATTAACTATTACAAGGGGGACCCATTTCACAAGGGCAGGTAACCCTGAAATTAATTTTGCTGTTGTTATCTCCCCTTTCTGACTTAGACTTCCACTACACTATCCAGCACTAAAGAAAGTGGAGTGACCTTTTAACCCTTTCCCTCATTTATAAACACATTTTCATGCTTTTGCAAACGGAGTAGACCCTGATGAGATGGCTCCTCGAGTCCTGTAGGAGTCACCTGATCAGGGTCTGCTCTGTTTACCTATTGGATTATATAGATCTGAACCTGTTTTTGGCAATCCAAGAAATTGACCTGAAAAGTTTACATTATTAGACATTGAGTTAATGAATATTCATTAAGTGACCAACTCACACAGAAATGTTCATTAGGGAAAGAGTTAATTCTGGGTCCTTAACCATTTACCTATTAAATATTCATGTTAGAAATAGTGACTTGATGAATATAAAGCAAATGAATTTATCACATAACCTGCAGTGTGGGAGTGCCACAGAGTGCTGTAAATAGCGGAAATAAACACTACTGTATTTTTAAGTCAAATTAGCAGTTTGAATCTAGATGATAATGAATCTTAAAGAGAATACTCAGAATCATTGCATGATGTCATTTATTCTTTAGCCAATCATAGCGCTGCACCGATTCACTCCATGTGCATCATCTGTTGTATTACTACGCTGTTTGTAAACGATGGCCCAAACAGCTGTCAGCTGTTTCACTTTCTATGGCACTTTTTAAGGGTAATACAGTATGTGATAAAAAGAATCCAACATTTGTGTTCATTAGAAATTGTTTTTATCAAACTCGTTATAATGAATTTATATTTGAGTACCGTTATGCACATTTATCTGTTACTCTGTATTAGGATACATATCTGCATTTGCAAATAGTGTAGACCAATACAACACAGCTCCTATAGGAGCTGTGTCATAGGGGTCTGCACTATTTGCCATTATAATTCAGTGGCTACAATTAATCAAAATTTAGATTCAACTAATCAATTTTCATAATAATTGGATTCATATTAAATTCATCATGAGAAGTGTTAACCCTCTCCTTCATATAAACACCTTTTCTCACATTTGCAAACGGAGTAGACCCAGATCAGACAGCTCCTGTAGGAACCGTCTGATCAGGGTCTGCTCTGTACAAAGAAGATCTGATTATACATTTTCTGCCTGAGCCAAAAAAGTCCTGTGTACAATATTATGCCATGGTAAAACTTGATTGAACAGGTAAAGGGTTAACCAATTCCCTGTTCTATGTTTAGTCCAAATTTCAATACCTACTGAGTATTCATGGACAAAATAGTTATAATGAAACATGGAAGGTGGAACATTGTAGCCATTTTTGAAAGAAAAGAAACAGATCTTTCAAATTCCACTAGCAAACAGAGTAGACCCTGATCAGACGGCTCCTCTAGGAGCCGTCTGATCTGGGTCTACTCTGTTTGCAAATGCGTGAAAACACGTTTATATGAGGCAAAGGGTTAAGACAGGACAAACAAAAGTATCGTTCATCAAATGAGCACCTGAGGCAATGTCTGAAAGCAGTAAACTCTCCGCCACATTTTTATAAATGCAAAGGCTATTTATCATGTTGTTTTTTTGCAATGGCAATAAAGTCATGACATTTAGCCTTTGCAGTTATTCCTATTCTATGATTAAAGTAAATGTATTCACAGGTTGATTGGCATCTTACCTAGATCTAAACCCTTGCGGTACGTTGTCTTGAATTTGCCATTAACATGCAAGGAGTTGAGAAAATGTTAGCAATTTGGCGCGATTTTTAACATTAGAGTTTAGGGAAGGTGAACAATGATAGCAGGTTGGTGTCACAATGAAATTGGTAGTTGGCACAATAGCTCTGATCAGTTTCACTGTCATTGGTGTTATTCCACTAGTGTGTCTTCATTTACGATCGTTGAAAAGGAGACACTCCCTTGTCTTATTAGATGAATGAGCATTCTGCCGCTCACTAGTGATAGGAATCACTTTCACCCATTCCATTATATTGACCCCTTTTGATGCCTCTGTAAAAGTCAGTTTCTAAACCATTGTGATAAATAGAGCATTTGCTTCATAGGAGCAAATGCTCTATTTATCAATGATTTCAACTCTACACAAATCTAATAAAATCCTTTCCTCTTGTTAATGCTCCTTTTCGGTAGATGCATTTTAAGAAGGCTCTAAAAATAGCCTATGAGGTAATGGGTTAAAGAAACCCACCTGAATGCTGAATTTCAAAATGGAATGATCCATCATTGTTAATGATAGAGTCCATTGAACCCTTTCCCTCATAGGCTATTTTTAGATCAAACCACTTTGAATAAATCTACCGAAAAGGAGCAACTAGAGAAAAGGAAATTTTTTAGAATTTTGTAGTTTGAAAACCATTGTGATAAATAGAGCATTTGCTCCTATGGGAACAAATGCTCTATTTATCACAATGGTTTCATAAAGTAACTTTTACAGAGGCGTAGAAAGGCGTATTTATTATACCCCCCACAGCGAAGTTTGGGGGGGTATACTGGAATCAGGTTGTCTGTCCGTCTGTCCGTCCGTCCGCACTCACCAATGGGTAGTTGTGTGACTTTTTCTAACTAGTCCCACAAGTAAAATCATTAACCTGGCCATCTCTTGTGACATTAACCTGGCCATTTCTTGTGACATTAACCTGGCCAGTTGTGGGACATAGGGTTAGGGTTAGGGTTAGCTTCCAGATCATTTTTTTCCAAAGTTAGAGCCAAAAATAGTTTTTCTTGTGGGACTAGTCCCACAAGAAAAGATCAAAGGAAAAAGTCACAGAACTACCCATTTGTTAGCATGTCCGTCTGTCCGTCCGTGGACACAATTTTGTCCGGCCTTCTTCTTCTACAGTTTTGCTTCAATTTTGTTGAAAGTTCATGTACATGTATAGCCATATGACCATATAAACCTGTGCACCGCATATTTCCATTATGATCGGACCACTACTTCAGGAGTTATCTCCCCTTTTTAGTCCCCTACCAATGTTTTCCGGTTTTCTGGACTTTTTATGGAAGTGACTCGAGATATCAACTCTATATTTAGTGCAAAGCTAAATCTAGATAGGTTACAGCTTAGGTTACATAAATTAGGTTGGGGCATGTATTGTTTTTAAATCTCTTCATTTTTCTGTATGTACATATGTTCAGATTGATGATAGGTGTTCTGACAAGCAGACAGGTGGGGGGTATTCGTTAGCCTTTGGCTTACAGTTCTAGTTGAGGAAAGGGTTAACCATTACCTTAAAGGTTAATTTTAGACCCAACCTCTTTGAATAAATCTACAAATCTACCAAAAAGGAGCATTTACTAGCGAAATGAGAATTTTTGGAATTCTCAGTGTAGTTCTGAAATCATTGTGATAGATAGAGCATTTGCTCCTATGGAGCAAATGCTCTATTTATCACAATGGTTTCAAAAATGTGATTTTCACAGAACTTTCAAAATGCGTCAATATGAGGGATTTAAGTATGAAAGGGTGCAGTTTGCAAGAGGGCTTGTAATTATATACAGTGCTAACCCAGATAAAAAGACTTCTTTGATCTGGATCTACACGGGTTACCAATGCCAGGTGACCCTTACAATGCCTGGAACGATTTACTGATGTCCTTTGAAAACAGTGTACACCCAGATGGAGCCCTCTCATCAGGGTCTGCACTGTTTGTCATGTTGCACTTTTCTTTAGAAATATCCCTAAATATTCAATGTAACCTTGACCAGTTTGAAGTTTGAAAATAGTCCATTTGAAAATTCAGCATTGTAATGGTTAAATCATTGCCCTTTAGATAATGAAAATTTCAAAGTTAATGGACCATAACAGTCAAGTCCATTAACCCTTTACTCCATTAATACGCCTTTCTACACCTTCGCAAACAGTTCACTTATGGTATAATATAATTATATTAGATCTGATTGTGCAGTTTTTGTCTGAGCTAAAATATCTCTATGTTTATATGACAAAGAATAATTTAATTAATATTCACGATGTCATGAATGTTGAGAAATGGCGAACTGTGCAGATCCTGCAGACTGAGGCATTTATAAGATGCATAAATCAAAACATTTTAAACCCTTTACTCCATGAATATTCATGAAACTGATGGAAGAATTAATGACATCATAAAAATTAATTACATTTCTTTTAAAATGGCATATTAATATGTGAATGTTTTGCCATAGCAGAAACTGTAGAATCAGATCGATATTATTCCAAAAACAAACAAAGCAGACCGTGATCAAATGGCTCCTATAGCAGCTGTCTGATCTGGGTCTATTCTGTTTGCAAAGGCATAGAGAGGCGAAATCATGGACTAAAGGGTTAAGAATCACTCCTTTATTCCTTCACCATACCCAGGGCTTCTTATCTGTAGTCCTGATATTATTTCTCCACCAAACCCTAAGTTGTGACCACACTTATCTGCAGCCCTCTCTTATCTGCAACCCTGATAATTATGTCTCCCCCCATATTTATATGGGGGAGACATATTGTTTTCGTGAGAGTTGTCTGTCTGTCCGTCTGTCCGTCTGTCTGTCACACTTTTTGTCCGGACGATAACTTCAATATGCCTGATGCCAGTTGATTGAAACTTCATATATGGAAAGAGCATAATGAGAGGAAGTGTCATGCACAAGGTCCATAACTCTGGCTTCACTAATAATGGAGTTATTGCCCTTTGTAAAAAAAAATCACACTTTTTTGTCCGGACGATAACTGTATGGCTCATGCCATTGGATTGAAACTTCATATATGGAAAGATCATGACGAGAGGAAGTGTCATGCACAAGGTCCATAACTCTGGCTTCACTAATATTGGAGTTATTGCCCTTTGTAAAAAATATCATAATTTTTTGTCCGGACAATAACTTCAATATGCCTGATGCCAGTTGATTGAAACTTCATATATGGAAAGAGCATAATGAGAGGAAGTGTCATGCAGAAGGTACATAACTCTGGCTTCACTAATATAGGAGTTGTTGCCCTTTGTAAAAACAATCACACTTTTTTGTCTGGAAGATAACTTCTATATGGCTCATGCCATTGGATTGAAACTTCATATATGGAAAGATCATGACGAGAGGAAGTGTCATGCACAAGGTCCATAACTCTGGTTTCACTAATATTGGAGTTATTGCCCTTTTGAGAAAAAAAATCACATTTTTTTGTCCGGATGATTACTCCTATGTGACACATGCCATTGGAGTGAAACTTCATACATGGAACGATCATGATAAGAGAAAGTGTCATGCATTAGATCCTTAACTCGAGCTGTTATCATTTTCTTCTTGAAAAATGTAGTGTGGAAAATGCATAATGAGGGGAAGTATCATTTATCAAGACCATAACATTTTTAGTGATTTCCCTTTACATATTGTTTTTATTAGAGGGGAGACATCCGTTTTTTTGACAAAAACCTCTAGTTATTTATTAAGTTATGACCGCTCTTAGCAGCGTCTCGACTATTCTAACAACACCTGGGTATGATGAAGGAATAAAGGAGCGATTCTTAACCCTTATAAGAGAGGGCTGCAGATAAGAGCCCAGGAAGAGAGGGTTTGGCTGAGAAATAAACAAATGCGATAGATCCAGAGCTACAGACAAAGGCAGTGTCATACTCAAATATTAAAATTTAGTGGATACTAAATATTAAAATTGTCCTTTCTCCACCAAACCCTCTAATCGATTCTAAAGAGTGGTCACAATATAGGGTTTGGTGGAGAAATAAAGAAGTTATTCTTGAAAATGTTTAAATCTAAGCATCTTATCTGGACCACTGAAATCAGTATGCATCTTATCAAAAGATTTGATGATTTTAGTATTTTGATACTATCCTTTGTCTATACTCGACAGTTATCTCATTTATAGCATTTAAAAGGATGATTCCATGAAGAGAAGAAATTTTATCAATTTTACAATAAAATGGATTTATGAGTATTGTGTCAAATCCAGCTTTGCAGGAATTTCAATCAGAAAATTCAATTAGCATTAATTTTACTTTACCTTCATCATATAACTGCAGCTACATAAGGTAGATTGTTAATAATTCCTTTAATTCTTTCAGTGAAAATGCTATCTGCTTCGACTCTGCTGGTGCAGTTTGTACCTTTTTCTGATTCATGCCAGCAGTCTCTCAAAGAGACGATTCTAAAGAGTGGTCACAACATAGAGTTTGGTGGAGAAATGACGATTTTAGTATTTGAGTATGCACCTTTATCTGTTGCTCTGTGATGCTGTGTTAACCCATTCCCTCATATTTACGCCTTTTGACGTCTCTATAAATGTCACTTTTGGAAACCAGTGTGATAAATAGAGCATTTGCTCCATAGGAGCACAATGGTTTCATCATAAGAGCACAATGGTTTCATAACTACACAATTCTGAAATTTTCCTTTCCTCTAGTAAATGCTCCTTTTGGGTAGATTTATTAACCCATTCCCTCATAGGCTATTTTTAGATCCAACCACTTTGAATAAATCTACCGGAAAGGAGCATTAACTAGAGAAAAGGAAAATTTTAGAATTTGAAACCATTGTGATGAATAGAGCATTTGCTCATATAGGAGCAAATGCTCTTTTTATCACAATTATTTCAATAGGTTATTTTTACAGAGGCGTAGAAAGGCGTATTTATGGAGGAAAGGGTTAAAAGAGGTTGGGTCTAAATATAGCCTATGAGGTAATGTGTTAATGGCTCATGTGGATGCAAGCTGTTTGCAAAGGCCAGACAGATAATGTCACCAAGCAGGAGAAAAATAAACAACTGTTACTTGTTCAATATTCATGTAAGAAATTATGACATCATGCATGTTTATCAGCAGGGTTTTCATAGTGTGAAGTTTTCAAGGGAATATTTTGCTTAGACAAGAGCTGTGGAATCAGATCTATAAATTATCTTGTCATAAGAAAACAGAGCAGACTGACGTGGGTCTTATTTGTTTGCAAAGGCATGGAAATGGGATTACATGAGGGAAAGGGTTAATAAAAGTTTTTGTCTTACAGTCATATTAACTCGCTGCATGCTATTGTCATCTGCTGCAATTCTGAAATCTTTCCTGTATTTCTATTCAAAATGCAGTTAGAAAAACCATGCAAATACGGATAGTTTAAATCCAGTTTAGACACAGAATTACTCGGTATCGCCTTGCTCTTGTTCCTCGGTAGATCCCTCCGTACATCCCTCCGTATATCCCTCCGTACATCCTATGTCTGTGTATCAGATAGTCCTGCATTCATACATATTTGTAGATAGAGTAGACCCAGATCAGATAATTCCTATAGGAGCTGTCTGATCAGGGTCTGCTCTCTTTGCTTCTCTACTGTTTGGCATGGCAATAAATTTACTAATTTAACCCTTTCTCTCATAAAAAGGTCGTTTCATGTCTTTGCAAACAGAGTAGACCTTGATCAGATGGATACTGATCTGATCAGGGTCTGCTCTGTTTGCTTATCTAATTATGTAGATATGATTCTACGGTTTCTGCCATGGCCTAAAATACATCTGTATAAATTCACCTAATAAATATTCATGATGTTATCATTTCTTATCATAGTTAACCCTTTCCCTCATATAAATGCCTTTTCACTCTTTTGCAAACAGAAAACCTGGATCAGACAGTTCCTGTAGGAGCTGCCTGATCAAGATTTGCTCTGTTTGCCAATGGAATTATATAGATCTGATTCTACAGTTTCTGCCAGAGCCAAAAACTCCTGTATTCATGCACCATTACAGTTATGCATGATGTCATAATTTCTTAAATATAATGGATGGAAAGGGTTAAGTCATATTGCATCTTATCAAATAAAGCACCATTCATTCATTCATTCATTGAAATCTGTTGATTGTACAGATATATTAAATAGCATGTTGACCGTCAGTGGTGACTGATAACTTGGTGTTGCAACAACATCCAAAAGTGTTTGTCACTGCATACAGTTTGAAGAGAGATCGAAGAAAAACTAGCAGATATCGTCAAAGAAAAACTAGCAGATATCGTCAAAGAAAAACTAGCAAATGTCAAAAACAGATCTCAAAGAAAAACTAATAGATGTCAAAGATACTGTTAACCCTTTGAATGTGAGAGAAGAGTGTACTGTCATTTGCAAACAGTGTATACGAAGATCAGAGGGCTGGAGATGCCCTCTGAGCAGAGTCTGCAATGTTTGTAAAGCAGAATCCAGTAACATATTGAAGACTTTTATACTCAATGGATTCTATCGTTAACACATTCCCTCATATTGATGCCATTTGATGCCTTTGTAAAAGTCATTGTTTGAAACCATTGTGATAAAGAGAGCATTTGCTCCTGTAGGAGCAAATGCTCTATTTATCACTATGGTTTCAAAACTACACAATTCTAAAATTATCTTTTTTTGTTCTAGTAAATGCCCCTTTTCAGTAGATTTATTGAGAGATTGGATCTAAAAATTGGATCTAAATATAGCCTATGATGGAATGGGTTAAACACTGATTGGCTATTCCAATCTGATTATTCAGCGTTGAAAGGGTTGGTATAAAAAATTGATATGGTTTTGTTTGGTGGGGTAGTAAAATGAAATTAGACAGGCATCACCATCTGTGGGGCATAAAATTGAAAATCTCTAGACAATAAATCAAGTCCTATTGACAAATTAATATCAATTTTGTATCATCAAATAATTTTCCTGTCCTTAAACAACAGGACAGTGGTTACAGCCTCAAACAACAGTTTTCATCGAAAATCACTGCTATTTGCAAACCTAGTAAAATGATATATTTGAACCCTTTACTGTTCTATGTCTATTCCAAATTTCATTACCTACTGAATGTTCATGGACAAAATGAAATATGGAAGGTTGAACATTGTAGCCATTTTAGAAAGTACAGTTTTTGCCATTACCAAAAACTGCTATGTACATGTGGTACAGTAACCCATTCCCTCATATTGACGACTTTTGACGACTCTGTAAATGTCACTTTGTGAAATCATTGTGATAAATAGAGCATTTGCTCCTATAGGAGCAAATGCTCTATTTATCACAATGGTTTCAAAAAACAAAATTCTAAAAATTTCCTTTTCTCTACATGATGCTCCTTTTAGGTAGATTTATTCAAAGAGGTAGGGTCTAAAAATAGCCCATGAGGTAAAGGGTTAACAATTATTCTAATTAATATTCATGAGGTAATTATTTCTTATATGAATATTCATGGAGTAAAGGGTTAAATATCAACGTTTATCCTGATTTATAAAATTCTGATTAACCCTTTCCTTCATATAAATGCTTTTTCACTTATTTGCAATAAAATAGAGTAGACCTAGAGGCTGATCAGACGGTTCCCATAGGAGCCATCTGATCAGGGTCTGCTCTGTTTGCTTATGAAATAATATAGATAAAAAATTATGATTCTACAGTTTCTGCCATGGCCAAAAATTCCTGAGTCCATTTGCTATTTGCTATTAATCTAGTTGATATTCATGATGTCATTGTTTCTTAAGTGAATATTCATGGAGTGAAAGAAGAAAATATCGACATTTATGAATCTCTATTTTACATTAACCCTTTCCTTCATAGGCTATTTTTAGAACCAAACTATTGGAGTAAATCTACCAAAAAGGAGCATTAACTAGAGAAAAGGAAAATTTTAGAATTTTGTAGTTTGAACCTATAGGAGCAAATGCTCTATTTATCACAATGGTTTTAAGAAGTGACTATTACAGAGGCGTAGAAAGACATATTTATGGAGGAAAGGGTTTTGTAACCGCCAGTTTTTAACCCTTAAATCTCTGTATGGCTTGCATGAGGATCATGTGCATTGGTTATCTTCCCGTTACTCAAACAGAGAAAGTTTTAACTAGCTCTGTGTAATAAATTGTGTAATTTCATCATCACATAAAGAAGTAAGAGACATGTTCTATGGACTTAAAAATGGTATTCAATTTTAAAAGGCCTGAAAAAGCCTTATACGAAGAAATGGGTTAATCCTTTACTACATAAATACGCTTTTCTACGCCTTTGCAAAACAGACAGGGCCCAGATCATATGGTTCCTGTAGGAACTGTCAGGTGATCAGGGTCTCCTCTGTTTGCTTTTGAAATAATATAGATTTGTGATTCTATAGTTTGTGTCTTGGCCAAAATCTTGATTTCATGCAGCTAATTAATATTCATTATGTCATTTCTTTCATGAATATTCATAGAAAAAGGGTTATATGAACCAGTCTCTACACAAAGATATAGAGAGTTCTATTTATTTTCAGTGTAGATGAAATATAATGGAAGTTACGATCAGATAACGCTGACAGTTGGCAATAAATATTGACAGCTTTATATGAAAAATTTATGTAAATTTTCAAATTGTCAGAAAAGAAAACCCTGTCAAATAATGTAATTGTCATCTATATGGAAAATGTAGAGAGACATTAACCCGTTCAGTCACTAATGTCCTTTGCAAACTGTGTAGACCAAGATAATAGGGGCCCTCTCATCAGGGTCTGCACTGTTTTGTCATGTAACACTTTTCTTTTGAAAAATCTACATATTCACCAGAATTTGGGAATATTCCAGTTTTAAGGGTTAAATCTTTCGTTACCACATAATTATAATTTTGCCCACAAAATTTGTTGTCTGCTACAATTTTCCTGTTAAATTTTCTTTCAAGAAACATATATAGTGACAGTATCAAACTGTTTAAATCCTGGTGAGATGCCGAGTTACTTGGCGTCTCATCAGGATCCAAACTAGTTGTATAGTTAAACACAGATCGCAATTAGAAACAAATTGGGTTCAGGTCATTAAGATTTTAACTTTTATCATGCTGTAAACATTTTTAACGGCATTAAACATTTCGAAATTTATGTTTTCATCTGATTCGTCCAAACTTTAGAGAAATTGTCAAACAAGATCCTGATGAAATGCTGAGATACTCGACATCTCATCTTGATCCAGCTGTTTGCAAATGCTATTCATGCCGGGCTTAGCATTATAAGGGATGATTAGTACCCAGCACTTCGGGTAGAATAAAATGATGATACTCCAACTCATCTTAGTGTCTCATCAGGATCCAAACTGTGTGAGACTCGGACACTGTTTTTGAAAAGAAATGGAAGAAAAAATGTAAGTTTAGAATATTGCATAAGAGAATAGTCTTTAAACACAAAATTTACATAACCCTTTGAATACGGGAAGCGAGTTGGTTAAGGGTTGCTAGAGGAACCCTCTCATTAGGGTCAGGACTGTTTGTCTCTCAAAATCCTCTCAAAATTAATATGTATACTTTCATACTTAACCCTTTCCCTGTTCTGTATTTAGGCCAAATTTCAATACCTACTGAATATTCATGGACAAAATAGTTATTATGAAATATGGAAGGTGGAATACTTAAGCCATTTTAGAAACTCAAATTCCACAAGCAAACAGAGCAGACCCTGATCATACGGCTCCTCTAGGAGCCATCTGATCTGTGTCTACTCTGTTTGCAAATGCGTGAAAAAACGTTTATATGAGGGAAAGGGTTAAAGAACTCTAAACTGTGTGACATTGTTTAAAGGACTATTCTATATATGTAACCCTTTCCTCTATGAATATTCATGTAAGAAATAATGATGTCATGCATATTAATCAAATTAATCAATTAATTAGTTTTTGGTCATGTCAGAAACTGGAGAATCATATCTATATTATACCATTTATAAGCAAACAGAGGTGACCCTGATCAGATGGCTCCTATTGGAGCCTTCTGATCTGGGTCTACTCTGTTTGCAAAGGTGTAGAAAGGCATTTATGGAGAATAGGAAAGAATGGAGGACAGCAATATTGTGTGATTTATTCATGTAAGAAATAACATTTGTATGAATATTAATTTTCTTAGTTTTCTTTAAATGGCATATGAACACAGGAGTTTTTTGCAGGAACTATAGAGTCGTATCTATTATTCGTTATAAAAAGCATTTCAGGTCCTGATCAGACAGCTACATGAGCTGTCTGGTCTGGGTCTACTCCATTTTTAACTGTATAAATATGCATATCCATCGGGCAAAGGTTTAATGGATGATTGGAAAATAGCATTCCTGTATTAATTAAATTAAATTGGAACAGAAAATTAGGACAAACAAGTACGGTACTGAGGTTGTTTTTTTTTTTTAACCCTTTACTCCATAAATACACCTTTTATCGCCTTTGTAAACAGAGTGGACCAAGATCAGACGGCTCCTATACTGGTCTGCCCAAATTACTGAAGGAATTATGTGTATCTGTAGGTGTGTCAATGGAGTAAAGGTTTAATAATTTCCTTTTAACCTTTTCCCCTCATACCTGCCTTTTTACACCTCAGCGAACAGAGTAGACCCAGATCAGACGACTACTACAGGAGCTGTCTGATCAGGGTCTGCTCTGTTTGCTTATAGATCTGATTCTACCATGGTCTAAAACACTTGTATTAATAGACCATTAAAACTGCAACTAATGAATATTCATGATGTCATTATTTCTTTCATAAATATTCATGAGGGAGTCCTTATGATGAGTCCTGGGTCTCATCAATTATTTACCAAGGTCAGAGTAATAGACCAATGTGCACATTCAAATACTTGAAAATCATAATTTCTCCACCAAAACCTTTATGTTGGAACCAATCATTTCCTTGAGAGGATTCTAAAGAATGCTCACAACATAAGGTTTGGTGGAGAAATAGAGGAGTTATTCTTGAAAATGTTTAAACCTTTACTCAATAGATACACCTTAATCTACGCCTTTGCAAACATTAATTTTATTGTAGACCCAGATTAGATGGCTCCTATAGGAGTCTTCTGATCAGGGTCTTCTCTGTTTCCTTATGGTATCATATAGATGAGATTCTACAGTTTCTGCCATGGCCAAAAATTTATGCGCTCATGTTATTATAACAAATTAATCTAAGACTTAGTATTATTCATGACGTCATTATTTCTTACATGAATATTCATGGAGGAAATGGTTAACTCATTCCCTCATATTGACGACTTTTGACAACTGTAAAAGTCAATTTGTGAAACCATTGTGATAAATAGAGCATTTGCTCCTGGAGGAGCAAATGCTCTATTTATCACAATGGTTTCAAACTACAAAATTCTAAAAAAAATTCCTTTTCTCTACATAATGCTCCTTTTCGGTTGAATTATAAAAAGAGGTATCTAAAAATAGCCTATGAGGTAATGGGTTAATTAACACATTATCTGGGCCTCAGGAAAGTTATCCCAAATTTCACATGTGGTGGTAATGGATTAATGGAATAGACTATAGCCAACTGAAGCCACAATGAGTTCAGTCAGCTAAATACAGACAGGTTGTCCTTGGCTAAAAAAACCCAAAGTTCATGACCTTTTTACATGCCAATGAGTGTGTTTATTTCGTATGAATGCATTTTCACACTACCCTTGAATCAGCTTAGCTTACTGGCTTCATGCTGAAGTGTTTTAACCCTTACAACGCTGAATTTTCTAATGGACTAGAGGAGCTTTCTGCATGACTTTTGCCCTGCATTAAGCAACCACATGCTTATAAAGACAACCATGTGTATTTATTAAGTGGTCGTATTAGAGTGGTTCTACTGTAATTATGGAGTACTCTTTGCATATCAGCAACTTGTAAACTCATATGCAAACAGTTTGGATCCAGATGAGATGCTGACTAAGATGGCATCTGATTAGGATCTAAACTGTTTGATTGTCTGACAGTATGAATGCAGTTTTGACAAGAAATGTAACAAAAAAATTAAATTTCAGAATTACAGTAAAACCCCTCTAAACCGGAATTCTGTAAAAAACAAAATTTTATACTTTTAGGCAGGTGGCTGCTTAATGCAGGGTAAAAGTCATGCAGAAAGCTTCTAGGGGAGCTTTCTGCATGCCTTTCACCCTGCATTAAGCTGCCTGACCTGTCTCAAGGACCGATATCTATACTAATTTTAATGTCCGGTTTAGAGAGGTTTTACTGTATTGCAGATGTTAATTTTTGTCATCCAAGGAGTTAATAACTGATATTTATTGTAACTTATTGTCAATCAAATTAATCTGCTTCTATATCTGTTTTCTATGCCTTTGCAAACAAGGTAATCTGTTGTGTTTGTCGATGAAATAAGATATACCGGTTCTACAGTTTCCACCTTGGTACAAAATCCCTATTCATGATGATATAGTTTGATTTCAAGTGCTGAGCCGTGACTGCACTTTTCTATTTATAGAAGTTTCAACCATTCTAATTTATGGTTAAGTGGACAATGGTTGTCACAAGAAGCTCATAATAATCATGCAGTATTTGTATATACAGTAAAACTCCTCTATAACGAAGCAAGTGTATCAATTTGGAAATGTTTTCCTACGAGAACAAAGTTGCCTTCGTAGGAAAACAAATCTATTACAATTTGGTCCAGATGATGCCAAGCAATTCCATACTGTTATTACGGGATCCAAACTGTTTGATGCCATGTCACAATGTCACAGTGATAATGTTTGAAGAAAAGAAATTACTAAAATGAAAATTGAAGCAGACAACACATTTTGCAGGTATCTGTATGTGGTAGTAAAAGAGACAGGTATACACTTGTAACAGTGCTGAATTATGACAGTGTTATAATTGAGTAGAGCTACGGATAAAGGTGGGTTACTAAGCCAAATACTAAAATCATCATTTCTCCACTAAACGCTGTACTGTGACCACTCTTTAGAATCATCTCTTCCAGACGATATTAAAGTGTGGTTGCAGTGTAGGGTTTGGTGAAGAAATAAATGAGCTATTCTAGCAAATATTTAAATTTATGCATATTATATGGACCTGAAAGAGCTTTGACCAGGATGAAAAGCAGAGTAAATGGATTGTTTGTCTGTATCTGGTTTTACATCCCATCTTTACCGTTTACTCCATAAATACAGCTTTCTATGCCTTTGCAAACCGAGAAGACCCAGATTATACAATTTCTGCCATGGCCAAAATTCCTGTGTTCATGTCCTAGCATGACAAATTAATCTAATTAACATTCATGATGTCATTATTGTTTACATGAATATTCATGGAGGATAAAGTTAATGCTATAGATAGAAAGAGAAATGCACAAAATAATGGAATGAACCACTATAGGGGTGTGATAAAACATTTGAATATACTACTGTATAACCTTGGTTATCCGACACACCTTCGGACCGCCTGATATTGTCGGATGCATCGGTGTGTCAGTTGGTCAAGTGGCAACCATCAACTGATCAACTAACGGAAAAACGGAAGTTCAAAATCGGAAGAGAAATATACGACGACAATAAAACATTGACTGTTGGTATTTATTTACATTTGGCATAAAACCCGATACAATCAAATGTTAACATTCTGCACGCTACGCTAATGTCGTTTGCAGCAATTCTGAAAGTTTTTGAAAATAAAAGCATTTTCTTTCAGAAAATATCTGTGTCTAACAATTTGGATCCAGATGAGACGCCGAGCAACTCCTATAGGAGCCATCTGATCAGGGTCTGTTCTGTTTAATATAGATATGAGTCTACAGTTTGTACTATGGCCAATCATGTCCAGGGCCATGTGCCATCATAAAAAATTATCTTCTTAATACTCATGATGCCATTATTATACCCCTGCAAACTTGTTTGAGTGGGTATACTGGAATCACCCTGTCTGGCGGTTGGTCGGTCGGGCCGTCCGTCCGCATTTGAACATTGGTAGTTGGTGCCTCTAACTCCTCCTTCAGTTTTAAAGTTATTGAATTTATATTTGGTATACATAATAACCATGAATGGTAGATGTGCATGACATAATTTTCACCTGTGTACTGCTGGGCATTGCAGAATTATCTCCACTTGAACTTTGAGTATATTTGTCACTTGGGCATGAAACATAGGGAGTTGGTGTCACAAACTTCTCCATCAGTTTTAAAATTATTGAATTTATATTTGGTATACATAATAACCACAAATGGTAGATGTATAAGATGTAATATTCATGTATTTACCGCTGGGCATTGCAGAATTATCTCCCCCTGAGAGCTTTGATTTTTTTTTGGTCATTTGGCATGAGACATGGGGAGAAAATTGGTGTCGCAAACTCCTTCAATTTGAAAGTTATTGAATTGATATTTGACATACATATAACCAAGAATAGTACATGTGCAAGACACAATTTCCCTGTGTTTAGTGGCAGGCATTACAGAATTATCTGCACTTGAACTTTGAGTATATTTGTCATTTAATCCTGTTACATGGGTAGTTGTTGTCACAAACATGGATTTGCATTTAAGGCTGCCGTGTGGGGGTATACATGACCTTTAGTTATACATGTAGTTTCTTACTTGAATATTCATGGAGTCAAGGATTAACTATATTCATTGCGAAAGGCTTAATGTTGCTAGAGGATATTGAATGACATTGCAGACACTTATCAAAGGGCTCCTATAGGAGCCCTTTAATCTGGGTTTACACTGTTTGCAAATGCCAGTGCACTCGTTTACATTAGGGGTTAAGAAGTTGCAATGAAATTTCTGATACTCTGAAGTGCCACCATGAATGATACAATGATAACCCTTTGACCTTTACATTGACCTTTGATATTGACAAGGTCACTAAATGAGAGGTTGGTGATATTTAATGCTCACTCAAGTTTTATAATTCTTAGCCCTTTATTACAAAAATACGCTTTTCTACACCTTTGCAAACAGAGTAGACCCAGATCAGATGGTTCCTGTAGGAGCTGTCTGATCAGGGTCTATTCTGTTTGCTTATGAAATAATACAGATATGATTCTTCAACTTCCCACAATGGCCAATATTCCAGAGTGTGTGCCAAAATAAAAATTAATCTAATTACATGTAATATTCATGATGTCATTTATTTTATGAATATTCATGGAGTAAAGGGTTCAGCTGCTTGTTCTTTTCTCAGTAGGTTTAGGAATAGAGCTGGGTCAGGATTGTATTGATTTCTGTGACTTCCTAGCTATGATATAGTGTCCCTTGACCTTTACATTGACCTTTGACATTGACAAGGTCACTAAATGAGAGGATAATGGTGTTGAAGCTAAATCTTTTAATGCTCGCTCAAGTTTTGTAATTCTTAAGCTGCTTGTTCTTTCTCAGCATGTTCAGGAATTGAGCTCAGAGGATTGTATTGATTTTTGTGATTTTCTAGCTAGGGATATAATACTGAAGCTGAGCCAAATGTATTTAGTGGAGGCTGGTAAAATGTGAGAATATACGCTGTTGAAACTGGAGCAACTGTGAGGTGTGTTTGGTGTACATATTAGACATTGTATATATCACCTCATGTTGATATCTGGGTATGTACTGTTATTTTTAGCAATGTTTTTTGCACCTTCCATCATTCCTATCTACAGAAACAGCCATCTGCTTCAGTTCCAAAAGAACATATTCAATGCTACTGGTTTGTTATTATCAGAATATCAAACTGTTACTATTGGTGACTTGCAAACAGTTAGGATCCAGATGAGATGCTGAGTAACTGTACATCTCAACAGTATCTAAACGGTTTTGACACTCTGATACTTTTTGAGAAGAAATGGAAGGAAATGTATTTTTAGAATTGCAGCAGACGACATTATTTGCAGACTACAATTTTTACTGCTCAGAGTGAAGAAAGGTTAACATTATACAGCATTCTTAGAAGTTATTCTTGAAAATATTTAAATTTATGCATCTTATCTGGACCTTGATTGTTACACTTGATTAATTCACCGATTTGTTAGGACTGATGTATTTAGGTCAATTAAAAAACTAGGGACACGAAATAAGAAACACTGTTATAAGTGATTGATGTATTTAGGTCAATTCGAAAACTTGGGACACAAAATAAAAAATATGAAGCCATTATCTATTTAACCCTTTACTTCAAAGGGATCCTTTCAATGCCTCTGCAAACAGAATAGACCAGCATTAGACAGCTCCTATAGGAACATTCTGATTAGGGTCTGCTCTGTTTGCTTTTGAACAGAATTAACTCTGATTCTGAAATTTCTGTATTGGCTGAAAATTCTCTCTTGTTTGCGCACCATGAAAACAATTCAGCTAGTTAACCCTTTCCCTGTTCTATGTTTATTACAAATTCAGTACCTATAATTCATGGACAAAATAGTTATAATGAAATATAGAAGGTGTGACACTGTAATCATTTCAGAAAGTTAAGAAACAAATCTTTCAAATGCCATTAGTAAACTGAGCAGACCCTGATCAGAAGGCTCCTATAGGAACCATTTGATCTGGGTCTACTTTGTTTGCAAAGGTGTAGAAAGGGGTATTAATGGAGTAAAGGGTTAACCCTTTCCCAGCTATATGATTGTTCCAAATTTCAATACCTGAATATTCATGAACAAAATAGTAATAATGAAATATTGAAGGTGGAACATTGTAGCCATTTTAGTCAAAAAACATCTTTAAAATTCCATTAGCAAGCAGAGCAGACACTGATCAGACTGCTCCTATAGGAAAACACATTTAAATGAGGGAAAGGGTTAATGTCAGGCAAAGGGTTAAGGATAGAGTTCAACCAGTACATTTTAATTTTGCTGAAGGATTTTTAATGGCTACGTAACAAGGAACTCTCTGATCTGGGTTTACACTGATTGCAAATGTTTCCCCTGACTTTCCAAGTGTTAATTGACTCCGATAATCTCGCGTGATTGTAGTGACATTTCTTATGTTGCCAGTGCAGTCATTGATTGATAAGCTGTATGCACTATTAACACATTATACCCTAGTGACGCATTTTTGCGCCTCTATAAAAGTCGGTTTATGAAATCATTGTGATAAATAGAGCATTTCGTCGACGTTCTTCTACAATGTCGTATATCAATTTTGCTTGTTTTGAGAAAAACGAAAAAAACATATTCATTTCTGCGTTTGTTATGTTACGGTTCTCAAAATCGGCACACATCATAAGGACTGACATTTTCACCTGTTTATGCACGTCACCTATGTGTCTGTGTCCCTTATGTTTCTGTGTCTGTGGCCCTTAGATTTTTTGTGCGGCAATATACGACCTTTAAGAACTAGAATATTGTTGTTTAGAGGTATTATACGACGGATACAACATTTACGAATTTGAAAACTGACTTGCACTTTGTTATACGACAGCTTGGAATGTCAATGTTTCTTCCGAATTCTTAAAAATAAAAGATGATTATCGTACATTAATTAAGTTGTTTTATCACCGAAGGCATATGTACCTTCAATTCCTACATTTAATTCGGAAAATATTAGTCTGAATGACAACACCACCTGAATTCGCAGCAGCTCTCCTCCACATACGACATTTTAGAAGAACAAACAAATTAACCAATAATTATACGATATAAAATCACGTGACATAACTTTGCCGCCTGATTGGCTACAAAAACTAGAGCCTCACTAGACGATGCAGAATTTCCAGCTCTTTCAGATGAAACGAAAAAAGTTTTCTCGCCAGAATCGATATACGACATTTTAGAAGAACGTCGACGATTTGCTCCTATAGGAGCAAATGGTCTATTTATCACAATGGTTTCAAACTACAAAATTTTAAATGTTTCCTTTCCTTTAGTTTATGCTCCTTTTCGGTAGATACATTCAAAGAGGTTGGGTCTAAAAATAGCATATGAGAGAATGAGTTAACCCTTTGCCTGCTAATTAGGCTCCAGAAAACATGCGTAAATTTAACCCTTACCTCCATAAATATTCCTTTCTATGCCTCTGTAAAAGTCACTTTATGAAACCATTGTGATAAATAGAGCACAATGGTTTCAAAACTAGAAAATTTTAACATTTTTCATTTCTCCAGTTAATGCTCTTTTCAGTAGATTTATTCATCAAAGAGGTTATATCTGAAAACATATAAACATTTTCGACATTATCTCCTTTAGATATCTCCACTAAACCTTATACTATAGAAGCCATTTGATTAGGGTCTGCTCTGTTTGCTTATGATATTCAACAGTCTGCCATGGCCAAAATATCCTATGTCCATGTGCTATTATAACATTTAACCTAATTATGTCTCCCCCATTTATGGGGAGATATATTGTTTTTGCCAGAGTTGTCTGTCTGTCTGTCCGTCCGCACTCACCAATGGGTAGTTGTGTGACTTTTTCTAACTAGTCCCACAAGAAAAGATCAAAGGAAAAAGTCACACAACTACCCATTTGTTAGCATGTCCGTCCGTCCGTCCGTCTGTCTGTCTGTCTGTCCGTCACAAACTTGTGTTGCGCGTATGTCTGAAACCAGTTGGGCTAGATTCACAAAACTTCACAGGAATGTTCACCAGCATGAGTTGTTGTGCACCTGGGGTTTTTGAGTTGTCTCCCCCTGATAACTTTGGAGTTATTGCCCCTGATGACTTAAAATTAGAAAAACATTGTGTTGCGCGTATCTCTAAAACCGCTAGTACTAGAGTCACCAAACTTCACAGGAATGTTCACCAGCATGAGTTGTTGTGCACCTATGTTTTTTGAATTGTCTCCCCCTGATAATTCTTGAGTTATTGTCCCTGATATGATAACTTAAAATTAGAGAAACTTTGTGCTGCATGTATATCTGGAACCAGTTGGGCTAGAGTCACAAAACTTCACAGGAATGTTCATCAGCATGAGTTGTTGTGCATCTGGGATTTTTAATTGTCTCCCCCTGATAACTTTGGAGTTACTGCCCCTTATGACTTAAAATAAGAGAAACTTTACTTTGTGTCGTGTGTATTTCTGAAACCACTAGTACTAGAGTCACCAAACTTCACAGGAATGTTGACCAGCATGTGTTGTTGTGCACCCAGGTTTTTTGAATTGTCTCCCCCTGATAATGTTGAAGTTATTGCACCTGATGACTTAAAATTAGACCCTGATAAGTTTGGAATTACGGACATTACACGTGTGTATTGGAAAGAAGATGGGAGGGGGAGACATCTGTTATTGTGACAAAAACAAACCTCTAGTTGATATTGATGATGTCTTTCTTTCTTACATCAATATTAACCCTTCTCTTGCTGAACTTTAGAATACAATTCTCCTTCTTTACCCATGCCCTGTTATATAATTACATATATCTTCACTGTGTACACTTATTTTGCTGTGCAATCACTGCTGTGGAGTGTACTGGTTGCACAATGAACTTGTTAATAGTGCAGACCCTGATGAGACAGCTCCTGTAGGAGCTGTCTCATCAGGGTCTTCACTATTTACAGGTAGGTATATTGATGTGAATAGCAAGCGAAGGGTTAATGGAGTAAATAGTTAACAATATTTCTTATTGTGACATTTAGCTTATGACAGATGGAAGTAAACCCCAGAGGTTCTTCTGTGCATGGAACACCGAGGTAGAACCACAGACCCTACTACAAGTCAGCTTGAAGGTTTCCTCACATGAAAAATCCAAAAGCCCCGATTGGGATTAGAACTATTGTGGTGAGGGTCTAAGGGGTTGTCAGTCAAAGACCACAACCACTCATTCCCGGTAAATATTGGCTGCAAATATTGTAACGTGCAAACCGAGAGACCCAGCAACACATCAAGAGATGTTTGTTGCGCTATATATATACCTCCACTTCCCCAGATACAATGATCTGGTCAACTTCATTTGCATAATTACCAACGTTCTACGAACGTTACATTACTCTCCCCTCCGAGAAGTCTCTTCCCGAGACTGGGGCCCTGGGAGACCCGTGGGTAAGGCAACTCTGGTCTGGCAGTTGTCTTTATCCTACCGCTGCCACCATTTGTAACGTGCAAACCGAGAGACCTAGCAACAACAAACCCTGTCGGTGCAAAGCTTAAGCTCACATCAAGAGATGTTTGTTGCGCTATATATATATATATATATATATATACCTCCACTTCCCCAGATACAATGATCTGGTCAGCTTCATTTGCATAATTACCAACGTTCTACGAACGTTTCAATATAATCATTTGCTATAATGTCTTAAAAAAATACAAAATCAAATGGGTTTGCTTTTGATGACACACAGGTGACTCATCTAGATCCAAACTGTTTGCAAATATTCATAGTTTAACCCTTTCCTTTTTTCACTACCATGCAAATAGAGTAGACCCAGATCCTGTAGGAGCCATCTGATCAGGGTCTGCTCTATTTGCTTACGCAATTTTATAGATCTAAGCCTGCAGTTTTTGTCTTAGCCAAATTCTTACCTTATAAAATTTAAGTTAATGAATAGTCATCAGGTTAAGAATTTATGCATAAAAGGGTTGAAAAGAGTGTATGCTAGCAGTGAGTTCATAATGAAGAAAAAAACTACATTAACCCACTCCTTCATAGGCTATTTTTAGATCCAACTTCTTTGAATAAACCTACCGAAAATGAGCATTTACTAGAGAAAAGGATTTTTTTTTAGAATTTTGTAGTTTTGAAAACCATTGTGATAAATAGGAGCAAATGTTCTATTTATCACCTATTGCCACATTTGTTATTCAAGCATAACTGTTTAATATGAAGCAGTAGTAAAAAGTGTTGTTGGGAATTCGAATCGGACCCAAATTTGTTTTTTACTCGATGATGGTCATCTGCATATGTTCGTGATTGATCATCGATTAAAAATACCGATTATATTCTAATTAAGGGGGGGGGGGGAGGGGGGGGGGGGGGGCTTACTTAGGTTTGCCATCAATGTTTATCCAGACCAGTCTCTTTGTCTAAAACACGACGTTTGAAAGGGAAAACTCTGTAATCTTACATTACAAAACAATTCTGTTCAGTTAACCCTCTCCCTGTTGTATGTTTAATCCATAGTTCAATACCTACTGAATATTCATGGACTAAATAGTTAAAATGAAATACCCAAGGTGGAACATTTTAAAAAGCAAAGAAACAGAGCTTTCAAATTCCACTAGCAAACAAAGCAGACCCTGATCAGACGGCTCCTATAAGAGCCATCTGATCTGGGTCTACTCAATATATTTAAAGGGTAATAAGACAATGTGTAAAAACTCTTTATCAGATGTTTGGCCTTGTATGGTTTTTACTGCTCACTAAACTGTAGTTTCCATAAAGTTATGTATAAATGGATGAAGGCCTGTCCTTTGTTGATCATCATGTTGGAACCTTCACAGCATGATTGCCAAGTAATGCGATTAATTGGCACATCACTTGTAAAAGGGAACTAATAGATTTAGATTAAGTTGAAACACACATCTTGGTCATAAACATTCACCCACAATGACATCGGAGAACTGACACAGCTTTTATATGGACATTGCACAATTTTTGCTAGGAAAATGAGAGTATAATGTGAGAAGTCTGCATGATGTCTACTAGTTATAATGGACAGTACTGTATATAATATTTGAAATTGACATGATGTGTTCTAATAAAGTAAAAGTCTGCCATTTGTGTGATTTCTGCTAGTAAAAATGATAGTATCTAGCATAAGTGGCATGTTAACCCTTTCCGTCATATAAACACTTTTTCACGCATTTGCAAACAGAATAGACCCAGATCTGACAATAGATCCAGATCAGAGGACACCTGTAGGAGTCGTCTTATCAGGGTGTGCTCTGTTTGCTTATGAAATTATGATAGATCCGACTCTACACTTGCTGCAATGGCAAATAATATCAATGTACATACTGTAATATTACAAAAATGCCATTATAAGACCTCAGCTAATAGATAGTCATGAATATTGAACAGGGAAAGGATTAACCCAATCCCTAATAGGCTTTTTTTAGATCCAACCACTTTGAATAAATCTACCAAAAAGGAGCATTAACTAGAGAAAGGGAAAATTTTAAATGTTTGTAGTTAATGTAGTTTGAAACCATTGTGATAAATAGAGCATTTGCTCCTATAGGAGCAAATGCTCTATTTATCACAATGGTTTCAATAGCTGATTTTTACAGCGGCGTAGAAAGGCATATTTATGGAGGAAAGGGTTATGTTGGCCTTCTAGTTTTTGATTGGGTCAACGTAGTTGTCCCAATCTATAGCTATACCTGGATTTCCACACAGGCATTCGGCTCATGAAACAAAGCTGAAATTTTGTATATTCTCTGTAGATTCTCTAGTTACATTTTGGGGTCATTTATTTTAATTTGCACTTGACGGAATTTTATGGTGTAGAGCTCTAGAGGCCCTGATAAGATATGTAAATTAAAACTCTTTTAAGAATAGCTCCTTTATTTCTCAACCAAACCCTATGTTGTGACCTTAAGTGTTTGGTGGAGAAATGACAAATTTTATGTATAAATATGCACAAATTTGCCTACAAGGTGTTTGCTATCATTAGTCAAACTAGACACAAGAGTGACATTGCCTGGTCATGATCGGTACGTTGGCTCAAAAACTGTGCAGTATCCCTCACTTTATAGCAATATTTTCCTTTTTATCCTTGTCTAAAAACAAGTGAAATGTGTGACAGTTTACATTTTTTGTAAAGAGCAATTTTGACAATTCATTTTGTCGCAAATTTGCGGCAAGTGAGATCTGAAATATACAATTTCAACTGGAAAGAGTTAATCCCTACCTGTTCTATATTTATTCCAGATTTCAATATCTACTGAATATTCAGGGACAAAATAGTTGTAATGAAATATGGAAGGTGGAACATTGTAGCCATTTTAGAAAGTTTAGATCGTTCCTACAGGAACTGTCTGATTGGGGTCTACCCTGTTTGCAGATGGGTGGAAAGGCGTTTATATGAAGGAAAGGGTTAAAAACAGATGCTTGGAAAGGCGTTTATATGAAGGAAAGGGTTAAAAAGAAATGGAACAAATAGAATGGAGGCAGATGACAATATTTGCAGATGACAATTGCTTTGATAGCAGAAGATTAATGAAGTCTGGAATCAGCTTGTTAGATTAGAAATTATTCAAGAGATACAATTCCTTCCTTGTCCATCCTGATTAGCCAGCTGAGTAAAATTTTGTTTGGAGGAAATATCATCGATTTCAGTTGCCACTACAGTAAAAACCCTCTAAACTGGAATTCTAGTTGAAAAAGAATTTATATACTTTTAGGCAGGTGGCTGCTTAATGCAGGGTGAAAGTCCTGTAGAAAGCTCCTAGAGGAGCTTTCTGCATGACTTTCACCCTGCATTAAGCTGTCGCCTGTCTCCAAGACCGATATTTATACTAAATAAAACGTCCGGTTTAGAGAGGTTTTACTGTATTCATTTATCTTGCATTTCTTTCCTGCAGCACGGTCAGCGTATCAAACAGCTTGTATCCTGATGAGACGCTGAGTTACTTGGTGTCTAATCTGGATCCAAACTGTTTACAAAGGTAATCACTCATTTGCCGGCAGCAGGCTAAAGGTTAATTCATTCATTTAACCCTTTACTCCATAAATACCATACGCCTTTCTACACCTTTGCAAACAGTGTAGACCCAGATCAGATGGCTCCTATAGGAGCCGTCTGATCAGGGTCTGCTCTGTTTTCTTATGGAATTATAAAAGGTCCGACTTTACAGTTTTTACCAGTACCAAAATATCACATGTACATATGGCGTTATAAAATTTTAGCTAATGAATATTCATGATGTCATTATTTCTTACATGAATATTCAACAGAGGAAGGGTTAAACACTGATGGGCTATTCCATTTTTGTCGAGCCCGCTTGAATTGCGGTGAGCTCCACAGTCACCACAATGTCTTTGTTTGGTGGGTGTATGTTAGTGCGTGCGTGCGTCCGTCTGCCCGGTCTTGTCAGGATTCCGACTCAGAGATGCATGAATGGTGAAATGCCTAGGTGTAAATATTCCTCTAGAAGGTATGGCGTGTCGCACAAAAACCCCCAGGACCGTTCAGTAACTGAAAGGCCAAGCTCATACTTAGAGGTCAAAGTTCAAAAACATGTATTTTTTACTTGTCGGGGCTCTAACTCAGAACTCAATGGATGAATTATGAAATGACTAGCCATAAATGTTCCTCTAGATGGTATGGTGTGAGGCGTGCAAAAACCAGGTCAGTAGCTGAAAGGTCAAGTTCCTATTTAGAGGTCAAAGGCCAAAAACATACATGTATATTGTTTTGCTTGTCAGGGCTTTAACTTAGAACTCTATGGATAGTTTGTGAAATGACTAGGCATAAATGTTTCTCTAGAAGATATGGCGTGTTGCGCAGAAAAATCAAGTCTGTAACTGAAAGGTCAAGGTTACACTTGGAGGTCAAAAATCTGATGTCACAAACACAATGTATGCCTATAATTACCCTTTACTTGATATTCATGCCTTTTGGTGCTTTTGCAAAGTAGACCCAGATCAGGCATTCCTATGGGAGCTACCTGATCTGCTCTGTCTAAAGGGCTAGCAGCATGTAACAGAAATGATTACAGTGGAACATTTTAACCCATTACCTCATAGGCTATTTTTATATCTAACCACTTTGAATGAATCTACCGAAAAGGAGCATTAACTAGAGAAAAGGATTTTTTTTAGAATTTTGTAGTTTGAAACCATTGTGATAAATAGAGCATTTGCTCCTATAGGAGCAAATGCTCTATTTATCACAATGGTTTCACAAAGTGACTTTTAAAGAGTCATCAAAAGTCGTCAAAATGAGGGAATGGGTTAAGCAGGTCTAATCATGGGTTTGTAAGGCAGGTGGTAGCTTAAAGCAAAAGTAATGCAGGAAGCTCCTATAGGAGACAAGCAGGTCATAAGTAATGCCAAACGCTTCTATAGGAGTAAAGCACTGGTCAGGGTAATGCAGAAAGCTCCTATAGGATTAAAACAGGACAGAAGTAATGCAGAAAGCTCCTGTATGAGCTTTCTGTATTACTTTTGCCCTGGATTAAGCAACCACCTACTTTAAACTTAAATTCCCTCATCCTGACGCCTCTGCAAAAGTCATCTGTTGAAACCATTGTGATAAATAGAGCATTTTCTCTAGAAAAATGCTCCTTTTCGGTAGATTTATTCAAAGAGGTTGGAGGTTGGATCTAAAAATAGCCTATGAGGTAATGGGTTAAAAAACCTATGTTCAAATATGAATGGCAGCTGTATTGCATCTGTGAACAGTTTGGGTTAACTCCGTCGCATCTGTGATTACCTATGCAAACAGTTTGTATCCAGATGAGACTACGGGTAAAACTGTTTGTTACTGTGACAGTTTTTATGTGAACTGCCAAGAGGCAGTGTGTCACATAGGGATCATTTTTCTGCCTTCTGTCTATCACACTTTTTTATGCACCCGCCTTTAGGCGACGGGGGCATTAAGTTCTACCCTTGTCCGTCTGTTTGTCTGTCCGCGCTAACAATTCCTGTTTATGTGACTAAATAATTACATGAGAACAAAAGATCTTTTGTTCTCATCGGTTTTATGTGGCTTATTTTCAGTTTGTGCGGCTATTTTGAACAAAGGAACAGCCACATACACTCAATCCGTTCGAACGTCTGTATATACGTCCGAAATTTTCGTCAAGGATTTCTTGGCTTGTGTAAGGAGGAATTATTTGATATTTTGGCTGAAGCATTATCATAGTGAGTTGTTATGTGTCTCCCCTTTTCACGTCTGTCGTTTATCTACTTCCTGTTTGCCGACACTTTGATTGAATTTTTGTGATTGTTTAATGACAAAAATTTTGGTCAAAGATTTCTTAGCTTGTGTAAGCTGCAATGATTTGATATTTGGTCTGAAGCATAATCATAGTGAGTTGTACCCTGTCTCCCCTTTTCTCTCCTCGTTCATCTATTTCCTGTTTGCCGGCGGGGGCATCCGTGTCCCATGGACACATTTTCTTCTTTTTTTAGCTCACCAGAGCACTTTTGTGCTCAGGGTGAGCTTTTGTGATCACTTGATGTCCGTCGTCGTGCGTCGTCAGTCGTGCGTCGTCGGGTGTCAACAATTTGAACCTTTAAAAATCTTCTCCTCTGAATCTACAGGGTTCTCAGCTTTCATCTTTGGTACATAGCATCATCTTTAGGTCCTCTACAAAAGTTATATAAATTTTGCCCCTGGGGTCAAAATTGGCCCTGCCCCAGGGGTGCCTTGTTTTCTATTGAAATATATAGTAAAACTTTGAAAATCTTCTTCTCTGAATCTACAGGGTTCTCAGCTTTCATATTTGGCACATAGCATCATGTTCAGGTCCTCTACAAAAGTTATATAAATTATGCCCCTGGGGTCAAAATTGGCCCCGCCCCAGGGGTAGCCAGTTTTGAATAGAAACATATAGTGACAACTTTGAAAATCTTCTCCTCTGAATCTACAGGGTTCTCAGCTTTCATATTTAGCACATAGCATCATGTTCAGGTCCTCTACAAAAGTTATATAAATTATGGCCCTGGGGTCAAAATTGGCCCCGCCCCAGGGGTAGCCAGATTTCATTAGAAATATATAATGACAACTTTGAAAATCTTCTCCTCTGAATCTACAGGGTTCTCAGCTTTCATATTTGGCACATAGCATCATGTTCAGGTCCTCTACAAAAGTTATATAAATTATGGCCCTGGGGTCAAAATTGGCCCCGCCCCAGGGGTAGCCAGATTTCATTAGAAATATATAATGACAACTTTGAAAATCTTCTCCTCTGAATCTACAGGGTTCTCAGCTTTCATATTTGGCACATAGCATCATGTTCAGGTCCTGTACAATTTTTTTATAAATTATGCCCCTGGGGTCAAAATTGGCCCCGCCTCAGGGGTAGCCAGTTTTGAATAGAAACATAGTGACAACTTTGAAAATCTTTTCTTCTGAATCTACAGGGTTCTCAGCTTTCATATTTGGCACATAGCATCATGTTCAGGTCCTCTACAAAAGTTATATACATTATGCCCCTGGGGTCAAAATTGACCCCACCCCAGGGGTGGCCAGTTTTCAATAGAAACATATAGTGAAAACTTTGAAAATCTTCTCCTCTAAATCTACAGGGTTCTTAGCTTTCATATTTGGCACATAGGATCATATTCAGGTTCTCTACAAAAGTTATATAAATTATGCCCCAGGGGTCAAAATTGGCCCCGCCCCAGGGGTAGCCATGTCTCAATAGAAACATATAGTGACAACTTTGAAAATCTTCTCAGAAACTGGAAGGTTCTCAGCTTTCATATTTGACACATAACATCATGTTCAGGTCCTTTACAAGAGTTATATAAATTATGCCCCCGGGGTCAATATTGGCCCCGCCCCAGGGGTAGCCAGTTCGCAATAGAAACATATAGTGTCAAATTTGAAAATATTTTCCTCAGAAACTGGAAGGTTCTCAGCTTTCATATTTGGCACATAGCATCATGTTCAGGTCCTCTGCAAAAGTTGTATAAATTATGCCCCTTGGATCAAAATTGGCCCGCCCCAGGGGTGGCTAGTTTTCTCTAGAAACATATAGTGAAAACTTTGAACATCTTCTCTGATTGCCTGGTGAGCGATGTCAGGGCCATTCTGGCCCTCTTGTTTATTCTAACCTTTCTCCCAGATGGTGACACATGTGTTCCTTTGAACACTCTTGTTTGACAAAAAATGAAGAAAAAAAAAGAAATTGTAGCAGATGAAAAAGTTTGTTGACGACAGATTTTGGCAGCAAAAGAGTTAATAAAAAAAAAAAGATGAGAATTTGGTGTTTCATCAGGTCTCAAACAGATATGAAGGGGGCTCTTTTTTTCTTGACTAATTAGTACTCGCACACTTCTGGGACTATATTTTCAGAAGAACAAGGCAGAAATAAGATAAGCCATTGGTTTCAGAATAAAGACATGATGACTTCCTGTGAAATGTAATACTCCAAAATCAATGAAGGATATTGGGAAAAACTGGAAGTTGATGTGACGAGGGTGTTTCGTGTTAATTAATTGATTTTCAAAATTATTTTCTGTAAATTCTTTTGAATACAACTCTCACTCTGCTTCCTGGCAATTGAAGTTTGGAGATAAAAATATGCTATTCAGACACCGAGTCTCCTCTGTATGGGTTTGTGATGCTGAATAATGCAGATCAACAGATAAAAGGGGGTATACTCAAATACTAAAATCATCATTTCTCCACCAAAACCTATGTTGTGACCACTCTTTAGACTCATCTTGAAGAGACATTTCTAAGGACATAGGGTTTGGTGGAGAAATAAAGGAGTGATTTCTTATTTATATTTGAACTTACACATCTTTTCTGGACCTTGTATTATCCCTAAATATCCAAATCTAATACAGTATAACCCCTCTAATGTGACCACTTAATAAATAAACATGGGTGTCTTTATAAGCAGGTGGTTGCTTAATGAAGGACAACAGTAATGCAAAAAGCTCCTAGGAGCTTTTTGCATTACTTTTGTCCTGCATTAAGCTACCACCTGCTTCTGTAAATGTCTCCTTACTTTTTGGTGGAAACTAACGATCAATAAAGCATCTAAAACCATGTATAATAACTGTTAAAAAAGAAATGAAAGGTTTAGGCTTAATACAGACTGAAAGCAATGCAGAAAGCTCCCCAGGAGTGTTCTACATTGCTTCCATTCTGCATTAAGGCTTTCCTCAATAAATACGCCTTTCTACGCCTCTGTAAAAGTCAGTTTTTGAAACCATTGTGATAAATAGAGCATTTGCTCCTAAATACAGATAAAGGTGCATACTTGAATACAGATAAAGTAAAGGTGTATACCTAAATACAGATAAAGGTGCATACCTAAATACAGATAAAGGTGCGGACTTGAATATAGATAAAGGTGCATACCTAAATACAGATAAAGGTGCGTACCTAAATACAGATAAAGGTGCGGACTTGAATATAGATAAAGGTGCATACCTAAATACAGATAAAGGTGCGTACTTGAATATAGATGAAGTGCATACCTAAATACAGATAAAGGTGCGTACTTGAATATAGATGAAGTGCATACCTAAATACAGATAAAGGTGCGTACTTGAATATAGATGAAGGTGCATACCTAAATACAGATAAAGGTGCGTACTTGAATATAGATGAAGTGCATACCTAAATACAGATAAAGGTGCGTACTTGAATATAGATAAAGGTGCATACCTAAATACAGATAAAGGTGCGTACCTAAATACTAAAATCAGCATTTCTCCAGCAAACCTACTGTGACCTCATTAACCCCTTAACCCATTCCCTCATATTGAAGACTTTTGACGACTCTGTAAAAGTCACTTTGTGAAACCATTGTGATAAATAAAGCATTTGCTTCTATAGGAGCAAATGCTCTATTTATCACAATGGTTTCAAACCTACACAATTCTGAAATTTTCCTTTTCTAGTTAATGCTCCTTTTCGGTAGATTTATTCTCAAAGAGGTTGTATCTAAAAATATCCTCTGAGGGAATGGGTTAGCAGACACCTTTTGATGCCTTTACAAAATAGAGTAGACCCAGATCAGATGGCAGTTGTAAGAGTCATTTATTATAGCCATTGTAAGAACTATATAATCCTATCTATATTATTTCATAAGCAAATGGAGCACACCCTGACCAGATGGCTCCTATAGGAACTGTCTGGTCTGAGTCTACTCTTTTTGCAAAGGTATGAACAATTTCTTTGAATGATATCTCCTAAACCACTGAATGGATTTTCTTCAGGAGCCGTCGAACCTTGATCTTAATCTGATCAGCGTCTACTCTGTTTGCTTATGGAATTTCGATAGATCTGTTTCTTTAGTTTCTAAAATAGCTAGACTGTTCCACCTTCCATACTTCATTATAACTATTTTGTCCATGAATATTCAATAGGTATTGAAATTTGGAATAATCTTAGGATTAACTTAGGATTAATTTTAGGTTAACTGCAGAACTGAATATGACCAAAATTCACAATTTAAGGAGGTGGTCTTCCAAAGTTATATATTATAATTGTTTCCATTCTGTTGTACAAGTAAGAGGCAGGAGATGAACCCCTTCCCTGTTCTATATTTAGTACAAATTTCAATACCTGCTACATATTCATGGACAAAATAGTTATAACGAACTATGGAAAGTGAATCATTGTAGCTATTTTAAAAAGAAAAGGAACACATCTTTCAAATTCCATTAGCAAACAGAGCAGACCCTGATCAGACGGCTCCTCTAGGAGCCGTCTGATCTGGGTCTACTCTGTTTGCAAATGCATGAAAACACGTTTATATGAGGGAAAGGGTTAACATAGATTTTATCAGAAAATTTCTTACCGATATCTCCCCTTATATAATAGATTGGATTTTCACCATATGTTGCAAGCTATAATGATCTGATAAATTGCCACATAATTATGAGTAATGAGCTTTAATAGATTTTAAACATCTAAACTGTTCAAAGGATGTCTACCAAATTTCAGAGGAATGATCTTCAGGTGAACTGAAGATCTATAGGAGCAATCTTTATCTGGGTCTACAATGTTTGCAAAGGTGTGAAAAAGTGTTTGTACGAGGGAAAGTGTTAAACACTAATTATTTATCAAGGAATATATCACATTGAGTGCAGAGTTTTAAAGAGTTAGCTATCACAAGGATTAACCATCTACTGAAAAGAAGCATGTACTAGAGAAAAGGAAAATGTCAGAATTGTGTAGTATTGAAACCATTAATTCTCTTTTTATCACAATGGTTTCAAGAAGTGACTATTACAGAGGCGTAACAAGGCGTCAATATGGAGAAAAAGGTTAAATTGATGACAAGATAACGGCATATTGCATGGAAATGCTCAGATCAGACGCTAGGATATGTGGTCATGTAGGCCATACAATATCCCTCACTTAACCCTGAGGCAAATTCATGTTAAAAATATTGACATTATGCATATTTATTAGCATAATTTTTATAATGGCGTACATACACAGGATCTTTTGGTACTGGTAGAAACTATAGAATCAGATCTATAATAATTCCATAAGCAAACAGAACTGACCCTGATCAGATGGCTCCTATAGGAGCCATTTGATCTTAGTCTACTCTGTTTACAAAGGTGTGAAAAAGTGTTGTATGAAGGAAAGTATTAACCCATTCCCTCGTATGCCTTTTGATGGCTCCATAAAAGTGAGTTTTTGAAACCATTGTGATAAATAGAGCATTTGCTCCTATAGGAGCAAATGCTCTATTTATCACAATCAGGTTTCAACAGGTCTATAGGATCAAATGTTCTATTTATTACAATGGCTGCAAAACTACACAATTCTAAAATTTACCTTTTTGCTAGTAAATTCTCCCTTTCAGTAGATTTTTTCAAAGAGACTGGGTCCAAAAATAGCCTATGAGGGAATGGGTTAACCAATTAGTAGATAGGATTGATTTGCTATGTGTTTAACCATTACTCCATGAATATTCATGTGAGAAATGATGAAATCATGAATGTTAAAGTAATTTTTATAATGGCACATGGACACAGAAACTTTTGGCCATGGTAGAAATTGTAGAATCATATTTATATTAATTTGTGCTGTTGTTGGCGTCATCATTGTTGGCGTGAAACTTCATAGGCTGGTAGATCTCTTTGAGGAGAAGTGTATGCAGTGGACAAGCACCAAATCAGACAAGCGTTGGAGCCGCATGTGGCCCTTGTTGGCAATGGGAGAAACTGCAGAAGATGATCAATATAATTCCATACGCAAACATAGCAAACCCTGACCAGAATTACCCTGACTAGAATAGCTGCTACATGAGCCATCTGATCTGGGTCTACTCTGTTTGCAAAGTTGTCTTTATGAAGTAAAGGGTAAGTGAATACAAACTCAAGCACCTCCTATAAAACCCAAATAGTGTTTCCGAGGAAATGTGTTAGCAGACCAGATTTTAACCTTTTACTCCATAAATATGCCTTTCTATGCCTTTGCAAACAGAGAAGACCCAGATCAGATGGTTCCTACAGGAGTCTGATCAGGGTCCGCTCTGTTTGCTTATGATATAATATAGATATGATTCTGCAGTTTCTGCCATGGACAAACAATTTTGTGCCCATGTACTATTAAATGAATTAATCTAATTGATATTCTTATACCACTTTGAGTTTTAACCATGATTTACTGTGTTCCTGTGTTTCTATAAATGCCAATCTTTTTAATTTATATATACGGTATTTATTTTATTTATTTTGATTCATATATTTTCCCAGCATGGACACATATTTTTGTCGGGGTTATTTCTTTCTTTTCTGCCATGACCCAATTTCAGTGAATGCTAGTGAATTAGGTATAACTGATTAAAATCGCATTCTCAATCATAGCAGTCAGCGCGGTCTATTAGAGTTATATCGATGGCTTAGGAAACGTGAGTTCGTGGGTTCGATTCTTTCTTGGTGAAAGCCCAATTTTTTTTTTCTCTCATTTTTTCTTAGCACCTTAGTTTACATGCTGTTGGTTTAAAACCATTTTGTACATAAAAATATAAGCGTAAAACCTTGCTTGAACCTGTTTGGAGGAAAAGTTGCTTATATTTCAGAAGACAATTGATCGTCTTTGGTCAGAACTTTGTATGTCCTTGCATAATAAAAATTACTAAATAATAATGTTGCTCTCTGGTTTTGATTTGTGGCCTTGCAAATAACAGCACTGAGACAATTAAAGTTCAGAAGTAAGATCTCGGAACTCATTTATTTGGCGCTACCAGGTTCTTGTTGATGAGTTGGCATGCCTGACCTTCTCAAACTCATTTCATACTGCTGAGATAGAATATCTAAAGTAATATTATGCTTTTCCAAATTTTGTCGTACCTTTTATTATTTGTCGCCTTTTGTAGCTGCATGAGTCCCGTTTGAGCTTTGAATTGATCAGCTGGAGATGAAGAACCAACCATCTTAAGCCTTTTCCTAATGAACACATATATTGAAGAATTCTCCATTTCATGAATATTCATTAACTGTAAAACTGTAACACCAGATTTGTATCCTGTCTTAACCCTTTCCTCCATAAATACGCCTTTCTACATCCCTGTATAAGTCACCTGTTGAAACCATTGTGATAAATAGAGCATTTGCTCCTATAGGAGCAAATGCTCTTTTTTAGCTCCACTTTTTCAAAAAGTGGAGCTATTGTCATGACCCTCTCGTCGGCGTCGGCGTTGGTTAACCTTTTTGTTAAGGTCCTTTATGTTCAGGTCCATGTCTCAGAAACTGTCCAAGATATTTGGTTCATCTTTGGTATACATATTAACTATTACAAGGGGGACCCATTTCACAAGGGCAGGTAACCCTTAAATTAAATTTGCTGTTGTTATCTCCCCTTTCTGACTTAGTCTTCAACTACACTATCCAGCACCTTTTTGTTAAGGTCCTTTTCTCAGAAACCATCAAAAATATTTGGTTCATATTTGGTATGTATGTTAACTATCACAAGGGGAATCCATTTCACAAGGGTATATAACCCTAAAATTAATTTTGCCATAGTTATGCCCCTTTTTCGACTTAGAATTTTCATTGTTGGTTCAGTTTTATGTTCAGGTCCATGTCTCAGAAACTGTCCAAGATATTTGGTTCATCTTTGGTATACATATTAACTATTACAAGGGGGACCCATTTCACAAGGGCAGGTAACCCTTAAATTAATTTTGCTTTTGTTATCTCCCCTTTCTGACTTAGACTTCCACTACACTATCAAGCACTAAAGAAAGTGGAGCGCGCTGTCTGCGGACAGCTCTTGTTTCACAATGGTTTCAAATTACAAAATTCTAAAAAAAAATCCTTTCTCTAGTTAATGATCCTTTTGGGTAGATTCATTCAAAGAGGTTGGGTCTAAAAAATAGTCTATGGAGGAAAGGGATAAGCAAACAGAGAAGACCCTGATCAGACAGCTTCAATAGGAGTCATCTGACCTGAATTTACTCTATTTGCAAAGGTGTGAACAGGCAAAGGAAAAGGGAAAAGGTTAATACCATGATTGTGTTTTGAAGAAAAAAACCAGTTTCTTTCGTCAAAATCTAAAAACTTTTTTAACCCTTACAAATGTGGGAAACGAGTCACCGATGTCCTTTGCTAACAGTATAGACCCCAATGCCCTCTCACCAGGGTCTTCACCGTTTGTCATGTTACACTTTTCTTTTAAAAAATCCCTAAATATTCACCATAACCTTGACCTGTTTGAATTTTGGAATAGTCCTTTGAAAATTCAACCTTGTAAGGGTTAAAGAAGATTCTGTTCTTTAGTGTGATTGGGAAATTTTATTTGTTGTGAATCTTGGCAGTATTTGACGAAGTTAATCTCAAAGAATGATTTTCAGTCTATTCTGTCACTTCTTAATGAAATGGCTTTATGCAAGGACTGGTCTAAAATAGACGTTGGCACTTGTCTGGATATATTGCCATTAAGTCTTTGTACTCAAAGCAGTTGTAGTCTGCAAAAATGTTGCATGCTGTATATTTATCAAGAACATTTTGGTCTTCCTGGTTTTCTAAAAAAATTAATATATTGTCAAGAGTGTCAAGTAGTTTGGTGAGACCCTGACTTTCCATCTATTGTTTGTTTGTTTTGTCTTTGTGCGTCTCTTCAATGTGTCTTTTATATACATGTACATTTGCTGTTTGTCGTTGTGGTGCTGTTTTGTATGCGGTGTTTCCTGCATGACTCTTACATGTACTTTTAACTCTTTTATTCATATAAAGGAGATTTTATGCATTTGCAAACAGAGTAGACCCAGATCAGATGGCTCCTATAGGAGCCTTCTGATCAGGGTTATGGAATTTGATGTATCTGTATCACATCTTTCTACATCTTTGCAAACAGTAGACCCAGATCAGACGGCTCCTATAGGAGCCGTCTGATCAGGGTCTGCTCTGTTTGCTTATGATATGGTACAGATATGGTTCTGCACTTTTTGCCACAGCCATTGAATATTAATCAGATTAATTTGTTATAATAGTACATGGACACAGGCATTTTTGGCCATGGCAGATACTGTAGAATTATATCTATATTATTTATCATAAGCCAACAGAGAAGACCCTGATAAGACGGCTCCTGATCTTGATCTACTCTGTTTGCAAAGGTGTATTTATGGAGCAAAATTAATGCTCTATTGATCACAATGGTTTCATAAAGTGACTTTTATAGAGGCGTTAATAAGTGCCAATATGAGGAAATGGGTAAACACCTGAATGGATTTCTCACATTTTGTTCGATGGCTAGTCTGGGTGTACATTGTTTACAAACTGCTAGAGCCATAAAACATGGGGTTATCATCTGATAGGGTGATTTATCAGCTTATGTAATGATTCAGCATCATTATGTCTCTCCCATTTAGGGGCAAACATATTGCTTTTGCCAGAGTTGTCTGTCTGTCTGTCCGTAATAAACTTGTGTCACACGTATCTCTGAAACCAGTAGGGCTAGATCGAGTCACGAAACTTCACAGGAATGTTCACCAGCATGAGTTGTTGTGCACCTGGGATTTTTGAATTGTCTCCCCCTGATAACTTAGGAGTTATTGCTCCTGATTGATTAAGATTAGACCCTGATGACTTTGGAGTTGCTTACATTACACTTGTGTATTGGAAAGAGGATGGAAGAGGGGATACATCTGCTTTTGTGACAAAAACAAACCTAGTTTATTTAATGGTTTTCATAATATGCAAGTATTTTTCATCGTAATTGTCTCCTTTGTCTTTCATTTTGTACACAGGTGGTTGCTCAACTCTTTTCCTGTTCTATGTTTACTTCATATTTCAATACCTACTGCATATCTGATCCGGGTCTGCTCTGTTTGCAATACAGAATGAAAGCAATGCAGACAACTTAAAGGGGAGCTTTCTGCATTGCTTTCAGTCTACATTAAAATACTATCTGTATTTTGAAAAACCCTGTATTTCTTTATTCCATGTTTATTATATAGAGTTGTTTTATTTCACCAAGATGTAAGGATGCTTTATTAGAAAGAATACGGTACATTAATTTTCCTTTTCTGATAGAATTATAATTGAATTACCATATTCATTTACAAAATGTTGTCTAGTTTCTTTCATTTCTCATTGCACATGCACAAGTTTTCACAGAAAGGGAAAATGGAATGTTCTAATTTTAGAAATAACAAGAAATATCTTTTAAAAAAGATATTCAGCGGCATTCAAATATTGGCACAATGTACAAAACAATCTCTGCAATATTAATTTCAATGTTTGGAGATTCTACTAGTACAGAGAACTAGATCTATGGAGGGTTGCTTGTTATTATACTAGCAGAGAAGCATGCAATGAAAATGACGTTGAGTAGAAGAAGCAGTTATTGAAAAATTTCAAGTTGCTTTTATAGGAAATCACTTTTAAAATGTACGATGTCAAAGTAATGTTTTAAAACTATCTCAAGTTAGTTCTTTAGTTTACCTATTATAAAATGTACATGAAAGCTCTTATATTTGTATTGATATGAAGATAAGAAATTGAATACACTTTAAAGCATAAAGTTTTTGTTTGTGCAGAGTCTGTAATTCCTTAAAGAACGGTATATATTTAGCCTAGATCAACGCTTTAATCGACTTTTGTGCATCATCATTAATGACATCATTAACTGAATCTACATGTATTTTTAAAACAATATAAAGTTAGCAACTTCAACCTACGTCTATGAGCCCAAGCCCCATGTGATAGAGCCGTAGCAATAGCCTTCAGTAAGTAGCTTTATATCAAAGAGATCCAACAACCAGAGCCTCGGTGCTGTTGTCGGGGATAGTAATTAATACTATTAATACCACTACTCTAATATACTAAACAACCCTTCTTCTCTATTTCCTATAGCACTGCCTGTGAATTATGGTGGTTTCGGCAAACTACCTGTTCGTCAAAGTGGACTTTATTATCAAATGTTGTATTAATTGATAGCAAAATGATAGTAAAAGTTTGAAAGTTTAATAGTGGTTTCGACAAACTGGTAATATTGCTCAGCAACCATTACCATGAGGTGATAAATATCAGTACATCAGTACTTTGATTTTATGGGAATTTCCAGGTCTTAAAATCTCTTTTAAGAACAGAACTTTCGACAGTCTTCAGTCCCATGCTAAATATCTGCGTAAATAAGGATTTTCTGTACTATATGGCGTTTTGACTGAACTCTAAGAAGTTTATAGAACATGTCTGTTTAACATGATGCCTTACATGTGTTGTGATTATGTTGTGTATATCAGAATGTTACATAGTTTGGCAATGTGTAGAGGCATATAAAAAGGTTGTATGCCAGTCAAGGTATTCACTAATGAAAATACAGTTTACTACTAAATACTCGTAGGTCATATGCAAATTACAATGTAACATAGTTTCTCATTGGTGGAAAACTAGAACAAAAGTGAAAATAGACAGCTAGCCGCTGAAAAAACAGTCATTATGTGGCCTGTTCTGTCTGAGATAGAAGTTTCCATTTCAGTGAAAGCAAGGCATCTCATTGGATACTAAACTGGGGCAACATCTTATATTTGCTTGTTCATATTATAACTATGAAGACAGAATGTTTGTTATCAGTTCCTTAACCCTTTACCTGATGAATATTCATGTAAGAATTAATGACATCATGAATATTAATTAACTTAATGTTTCATAATGGTATATCATATGAAAGAATCAGATCTATCATTAGTCCTTAAAAACCAGAGCAGACCCTGATCAGAGGGCTTCTACAGGAACCATCTGTTCTGGGTCTACTTTGTTTGCAAAGGCGTGAAAAGGCATCTCTGTCTGGTAAAGAGTTAAATTTACTCTATTTGCAGAGGTCCAGATAAGATGTGCAAGTTAAAACATTTCTCAACAATAATTTGTTTATTTCTCCATCAAACACTATGTTGTGACCACTCTTTAGAATCGTCTCGAAGAGACGATTCTAAAGAGTGGTCATAACATGGGGTTTGGTGGAGAAATAATGATTTTATTTGAGTACTCACATTTATCTGTTGCTCTGATTTTGACAGACAAACTGAGGGAAATAGTGCATGGGGCAGACTGACTAGAGTGTACAATATATGATGCTTCATAAGTTTATGTATACATTATGAATTGATATATTTATTATATTTATGGAGATTTAGTGTTCAAATATTTACGGAAAGTGGACAGATAATAATAATTTATAATCTATTTGACAGATAATAATAAAACTTCACACAAATGTTTAATGCATCAAGATCTGAAGCTGAGTTGATTCTGATGTTCATTTGATTTTTCATTTCAGAGTTATGGCCCTTGTCCTTAAAAATATGCAAATAGTTTGTCCGCTGTTTTCTGGGAAAACTATTTGAGAGATATCAATGAAACTTCACACAAAAGTTAAATGCATCAAGATCTGAAGCTGAGTCAACTCTAAGGTTCATTTGTCATTTCGGAGTTATGGCCCTTTTACTTAAAAAATAATGCAAATACATGCAAATAGTTTGTCCGCTGTTTTCTGGGAAAGCTATTTAACAGATATTAATGAAACTTCACACAAATGTTAATGCATCAAGATCTGAAGCTGAGTTGATTCTGAGGTTCATTTGATTTTTCATTTCAGAGTTATGGCCCTTGTTCTTAAGAAAATATGCAAATAGTTTGTCCGCTGTTTTCTGGGAAAATTATTTGAGAGATATTAATGAAACTTAATATAAATCTTTAATGCATCAAGATCTGAAGCTGAGTCAACTCTAAGGTTCATTTGATTTGTTGTTTCGGAGTTATGGCCCTTGTATTTAAAAAATAATGCAAATACATGCAAATAGTTTGTCCGCTGTTTTCTGGGAAACTATTTGACAGATATTAATGAAACTTCACACAAATGTTTAATGCATCAAGATCTGAAACTGAATTGATTCTGAGGATCATTTGATTTTTCGTTTCAGAGTTATGGCCCTTGTCCTTAAAAAATAATGCAAATACATGCAAATAATTTGTCCGCTGTTTTCTGGAAAAATTATTTGAGAGATATTAATGAAACTTCACAAAAATGTTTAATGCATCAAGATCTGATCCTGAGTCAATTTTGAGGTTTATTTGATTTTTTGTTTCGGAGTTATGGCCCTTTTACTTAAAAAATAATGCAAATATATGGATATAGTTTGTCTGCTGTTTTCTGGCAAAACTGTTTGACAGATATTAATGAAACTCCATTAACATGTTTAATGCATCAAGACCTGAAGCTAAGTTGATTCTGAGGATCATTTGATTACTTGTTTCGGAAAATATAAATTGAAAAATTTGAAAAATATAATGCAAATCTATACAAATATGAGGATGGCAATAACATTTTCATTTGAAATGATATTTACTTCAATTTTTTATATGGTTAAACCTTAATGTGAATTTTCACATGTATTGGGGGGGGGGGGGGGGGGGGGGTTGATATGTCATTTTATTCTAAAGTTATGGTCCTTGAACTTTGTGTGTTCGTTCCTTTGTTTGTCGGTCAACTTTTAGTTTGTCCGTTGTTTTCTGGGAAAACTATTAAAATGATATATATAAATGAAACTTAACACAAATGTTTTAAACAACAAAATTTGAAGCCGAGTTTATTTTGAGGTTCATTCAGTTTGTCTTTACAGAGTTTGGCCGTTGCACTTTACAAAAATCTACAAAAATGAGGATTAGCTGTAACTTTTTTATTTAATAAATTATTCACTTCATGTTGAATCAGAGAAAGTTTGCAAGTGGGCGTATTATGTACCGTATGCGGTACTCTTGTTTTATACTGAATGTACTCTAGCATTAGCCCCTTTTCTTCATTATGGCCCTGGGGTCAAAATTGGCCCCGCCCCAGGGGTAGCCAGATTTCAATAGAAACATATAGTGACAACTTTGAAAATCTTCTCCTGAATCTACAGGGTTCTCAGCTTTCATATTTGGCACATAGCATCATGTTCAGGTCCTCTACAAAAGTTATATAAATTATGCCCCTTGGGTCAAAATTGGCCCCGCCCCAGGGGTGGTCCGTTTTCAATAGAAACATATAGTGAAACTTTGAAAATCTTCTTATCAGAAACTGGAAGGTTCTCAGCTTTCATATTTGGCACATAGCATCATGTTCATGTCCTCTACAAAAGTTATATAAATTATGCCCCCTGCGGCCAAAAATGGCCCCGTCCCAGGGGTGCCATGTTTTCTATAGAAATATATACAGTATATTGGCGATATTTCGAGCACCATCGGGAATCAGCAAAAACCTCGGATTATCGCGATGCTCGAAAGAACCGAGAGTAATTTATGTCATTTCCAAGAGCATTGTTTGACAACGAGAGGAAGCGTATTTCTTCACAGTAAACTGTTTTAACATCATCATAAACTTCAATGCATATATAATTCATCGATTCTTTCCTTACATAAGTGATAACAGAAAACACCATTCACATCGGCGACCGAAGTTTCAGTATAATTTCACAATAAACTCAAAACTTGTTTCAAACCATTTAGACATATCCCTAGAACAGTCGTAGCGTATAGAGTTATGTCGTTTATTTTGCATATGTTTCCGTTTGTCGACATTAATTTAGTTGTTGGTGCTGAGTTTGGTACACAAACAAACATTTTTGTTTCGTTCCCATGCTGTTTCGTAGTAAGGAAAATCAGGGCGAGTGACCAAATTAATTATAATCGGAACACTCGGCTTTTTTCGTCTGACATAGTTATTCTCGTTCATCTCTCGTAGCAAGAGTCTGCATGATCGAGACTGTCTAAAAGTAACAAACATATTGCGAATTTCAAAGCACTACACGAAAAGCATTGCACTATTTCAAAATTTAAAGCAGAAAGACATTATATGGCACACATTCAGCGGTACCGAAAAATCACTACACGTTTGCGAACGTATGCAAATTATGAGTGTGACTCTTTGTTTATTAAGACTTCAGTCTATTAAATTCTCATCATTATTTACACCAAAGTGAAGTCTGCATTCAATGAATGTGTTATTCACACATTTGGAAGATCTAATGCCCCATAGACGGATCTTTCAAAAGGTCACAACAACGTATCGAGAAGGTGTGAATAATTATCTCGGAGGTGGGAAAACACCGTGCTCGAATTAAACAATCAATAAAGGGAACCAGAATGATCCGTGGGACCAGCACACATGCTCGAATTTTCGGATTATCGCTATTCGGATTAATGCAGGTATTTTCAATGAGATTTGATAGTATTTGAGCCGGGACCTCAACATTCCCTCGGAATAAAAGGGTATCTCGGAAAAACGAGAGTCGAAATAACGCCGTTATACTGTAGTAAAACTTTGGAAATCTTCTCCTCTGAATCTACAGGGTTCTTAGCTTTCATATTTGGCATATAGCATCATGTTCAGGTCCTCTACAAAAGTTATATAAATTATGCCAATGGGGTCAAAATTGGCCCCTCCCAGGGGTAGCCATGTCTCAACAAGTCACATATAGTGACAACTTTGAAAATCTTCTTCTCTGAAACTGGAAGGTTCTCAGCTTTCATATTTGACGCATAGCATCATGTTCAGGTCCTCTACAAGAGTTATATGAATTATGCCCCTGGGGTCAAAATTGGCCCCGCCCCCGGGGTAGCCATATAGTCTCAAATTTGAAAATATTTTCCTCAGAAACTGGAAGGTTCTCAGCTTTCATATTTGGCACATAGCATCATGTTCAGGTCCTCTACAAAAGTTGTATAAATTATGCCCCTTGGATCAAAATTGGCCCCGCCCCAGGGTAGGCTAGTTTTCTATAGAAACATATAGTGAAAACTTTGAAAATATTCTCCTCTGATTGCCTGGTGAGCGATGTCAGGGCCATTCTGGCCCTCTTGTTATAAGCAGGTGGTAGCTTAATGCAGGACAAAAGTAATGCCGAAAGCTCCTAGGAGCTCTCTGCATTACTTTTGTCCTGCATTAAGCTACCACGTGCATCTAGCACCCAGAATTATACTATATTGCAGGGTTTTCCCTGACCCCCTTTTTCTATTGAAATGTCCCTTAAAGTTTACAAATGACCCTCAAAATTAAGAGGGTCTGTTCTTTACTTTATAGAGAGGGGGTCAAGAGGACCCTCAAATTGGTATTTTTTAAGGGGTCAAGAGAAAACCCTGGTATTGATCAGGTAAAGGGTTGACCAATGATGAGCCACTCCATTTTGAATACTCATAATTCAAGGGACACATATTGCCAATGTTACTGGTAAAAAGATGCTGAATTTTGGGTGGTTTTGATCCCATGTGCTACTTTGCACCGAATGAGATTAGCCGAAATCATCTCCCTGAGATCATCCCTCATCTCAATGTCATATCATCATTCATCGGCGCTATATGACCTATACAGTGTCGCAGTGCCGTAAAACTTACTCCATCAATTAACCCTTTCCCTTGTATATCATGCATTTGAAAATAGAGTAGATCCAGCTCAGATGGCTCCTATAGGAGTCATCTGATCAGGGTCTGCTCTGTTTGATTGACTTTGATCTGATTCTACAGTTTTTGTCAAAGCAAAACATTTCTTTGAAAACTTTACATTTATAAAATGGAAAGGGTTAACCCTTTACTCAGTATATATAGTAAACGGAGTAGACCCATGAAATTACAGTGAAACCCCGCTAATGCGACCACTTAATAAACAGTCACTGATGTCGTCTAAAGCAGGTGGTTGCTTAATGCAGGACGAAAGTTATGCAGAAAGCTCCTATAGGAGCTTTCTGCATAACTTTCGTCCTGCATTAAGCTACCACCTGCCTCTGCCACCCAGAATTATGCCCCGTTTTGGTGGTCGCATTAGCGGGGTTTTACTGTATATAAGTCTGATTGTACAGTATCTATTCAACAGCTCTATTTATATGCCATTATGAAAATCCATGTTATTGATATCGTAACAGGACTTGAAAAAATCAAAGCGTTGCAGATGCAGCAGTATTCTTTGTATTTCATCAATGTGTTGAAAGGATTTACAATCTTTCCAGGGGGTTCACACTTCAGCTGTTTCCCGCTATGCTTGTTATCAAACCGATATTTATATTAAATTAAATTTAACGTGTGGTTTAGAGGGGTTTTACTGTACCATATTCTGCCTAATAAACTTCACCCTCTCTAATGAAAGCCCTCTAACTAGCAGAAAAATAATAATGAATAAAACAAATAAAACCCAATATAATAACCATTAAGTCCAGAAATCTTAAGTTTTTCAAAACACAGATGGTAGCTTAATGCAGACTGGGGGCAAAACAGAGAGCTCCCCATTGAACTTTCTGTGTTGCTTTCATTCTGCATCAAGCAACAAAATTCATGAAGCTCCTTTTAAAAATAATACAACCCAGGGGCATTTGATATTGATATTTGATACAGCTCCAGATAAGATGCATAGGGTTTGGTGGAGAAATGACAATTTTAGTATTTGGGCACCACAGCTATCTGTAGCTCTGTGATATATAGTTGGGGAAACTTCACAACTGATTGTATTCAAACTGACATGGAAACGAGGTGAATAATAATGGTATCTGACAGTAACTCAGCTGATCATCAGGGCACAAGTTGATCAGATCTCTGAAACAAAATGGGAAAAGGTCTGCTTCAGAATTTCAAATGCTAGATCAGAAATTTTATCTAATAAATGAAACGCCGCCTTCTCAGTGAGCTAAAGATTGACCCTTTACTTCATAGAAATGCTTTTTTCCACCTTTGCAAACAGAGTAAACCCGGATGAGATGGCTCCTATAGGAGCTGTCTGACCAGGGTCTGCTCTGTTTGCTTATGGAATAATAAAGATAATACTCTACAGGTTAATTAATATTCATAATGTCATTATTTTTTACATGAATATTCATTGAGTAAAGGGTTAACCCTACTCCTGCTGAACATTCATTGTCCACTATGTATATTAACCCATTGATCTCTCATAGCCTATTTTTAGATCCAACAACTCTGAATAAATCTACCGAAATTTTGTAACTTGAAACCATTGTGATAAATAGTGCATTTGCTCCAATATGAGCAAATGCTCTATTTATCACAATGGTTTCAATAGGTGACATGTACGCTAATAGCATGAGAAGGGTTATGCTTTGTTCAATGTGTGTTTTAGATTTTAGGGTAAATACCGTCCAATAGTTGTAGATAAACATCACTCAAACAATGATAATTAATGTGTCCCTAATCTGTGTTAGTTAACCCTTTACTCCATAAATACACCTTTCTATGCCTTTGCAAACAGAGTAGACCCAGATCAGATGGCTCCTATAGGAGCTGTCTGATCAGAGTCTGCTCTGATTGCCTGTGATATAATATGGCCAAAAATATGTGTGTCCACATGTTATTATAACAATTAAACTAATAAATATTCATGATGTTGTTATTTCTTACATGAATAGTTATGGGTTAAGCCTTTACATGATGAATATTCATGTAAGAAATAATTACTGAATATCAATTATCTCAATTTTTATAATTTCATAATTATGAACATTGGAATTTTTGACCATGCTAACAGCTGTAGAATCAGATCTATATTACAAACAGAGCACAGACCCTGAAGATTGACGATAGTACGGTTGTCACAGTTTTTAGCTCACCTGAGCTTGCTCAAGTGAGCTATTGTCATGGTGCTCCGTCCGGCGTCCGTCGTCGTGCGTCGTGCGTTGTGCGTCGTGCGTCGTGCGTCGTCAACATTTGGCTTGTGAACACTCTAGAGGTCACATTTGTAGCCAAATCTTCATGAAACTTGGTCAGAATGATTGTCTTGAAAAAATCTCGGATGAGTTCGAAAGTGGGTCATGTGGGGTCAAAAACTAGGTCACTAGGTCAAATTATTCAAAATCTTTGTGAACACTCTAGAGGTCACATTTTTAGTCCAATCTTCATGAAACTTAGTCAGAATGATTGTCTTGATAGAAACTTGGATGAGTTTGAAAGTGGGTCACATACGGTTAAAAACTAGGTCACTGGGTCAAATTATTGAAAAACCTTGTGAACAATCTAGAGGTCACATTTTTAGTCCAATCTTGATCAGACTTGCTCAGGATGATATTCTTGATGATATCTCGATCAAGTTCGATCATGGGTGGGGCAGGATTAAAAAGTAGGTCATTAGGTCAAATCTTAAAAAAATCTTGTTTACACTGTAGAAGCCACAATTTCTGCCTAATCTTCATCAAACTTGCTCAGAATGATAACCTTGATGATATCTTGATCGAGTTTGATCATATGTGGGCTTGGGTCAAAAAGTAGGTCACTAGGTCAAATCTTAGAAAAATCTTGTTTACACTCTAGAAGCCACATTTTCTGCCTATTCTTCATCAAACTTGCTCAGAATGATGACCTTGATGATATCTCAATTGAGATCCATCATGGGTGGGCTGGGGTCAAAATGTAGGTCACTAGGTCAAATCTTAGAAAAATCTTGTTTACACCCTAGAGGCCACATTTTCAGCCCAATCTTGATCAAACTTGCTCAGAATGATAACCTTGATGATCTCTCATTTGAGTTCGGTTGTGGGTGGTGTGGGGTGAAAAAGTAGGTCACTAGGTCAAATCTTAGAAAAATCTTGCCTACACTCTAGAAGCCACATTTTCTGCCTAATCTTGATCACGCTTGCTCAGAATGATAATCTTATGCCGTGTGATTCTTGCTCAGAATGATAACCTTATGCCGTGTGATTCTTTAGCCTATTGGAGGGGCTGTATTCGAATAAACTTTTCAAGCTACAATAGTAATGTGTACCTTGTCTGCATAAGCCTTTCAGATTGAATAACTCTCTGCACAATATGGATATTTTCAATGTTATCAAATGAAAATTAGAAATATTAATTTGTTTTCAACACAAGCCTCACCGATAGTCCATAAAATTAGCTCATTTAGGTATTTAACTATATAAGTAGCAAGCTTGCTGTTTATACAGCTAAATATCTAAATGAGCTAGTTTGGATTTGCAATGAAGAGAATTGGCAATCATAGACATGCGGTCAACTTTTCAAGCTACAATAGTAATGTGTACCTATATGTTTATATAGAAAACTTAAAAATCTTCTTCTCTGAAACTACCAATCAGATTTGAACGATATCTGGCAGGAATGGTCTTTAGGTGGCCCTCTTGCAAGTTTCTAAAATTCATGATGATATCTAAAAAAACATGGCCGTCAGGGGGCGGGGCCACTTTCCTTATTTATTTATATAGAAAACTTTAAAAACCTTCTTCTCTGAAACTACCAATCAGATTTGAATGATATCTGGCAGGAATGGTCTTTAGGTGGCCCTCTTGCAAGTTTCTAAAATTCTAAAATATGATGATATCTTGTATATTTTCAAATTTTAGAAAAATCTTGTCCATTACTTGTGTGTAACATTGTTGTAACCAACACTTAACAAATGTCAGGTGAGCGCCCCAGGACCCTCAGGGTCCTCTTGTTTCATTGTCTTGTATCTCACTAACCACCATCCATACTTTCATTGCGCACCCAGCCCATGCTGCCTGCAAGCCCAATGTCAAGGTCAAATGACTAAGAAATTTTACATCCTGCTAGGTAAGCACCATCATGGGGTCATTGCTGTACTGTATCTTACGGACACAATTTTATAGTTCTTCTTACCTTTATAAAAAATGTGATCAGTTTGTTACTGTTTGATGGATTCTAATGAGATACCAAGTTGTTTAGTATCTTATCTGGAGAAATCAAGTTGTTAAGTATCTCATTTGTAGATACCAAGTTGTGTTCAGTGTCTGATCTGGAGATACTAAGCAAAAGTTTAGTATCTGATCTGGAGATACCAAGTTGTTCACTATCTGATCTGGAGATACCAAGTTTTGTTTCAGTATCTCATTTGGAGATACCATGTTGTTTAGCATCTCATCAGGATTGTCTACATTACCCTTAGTAATAAGACTTACGTAACATAGGCAAATAGCACCACTTGATCTGGGTCCATGCTTATACAGCTTTTTAGTTGAGTCTGAGTTCGTTCTCAAGCTTTTGATTGGTCAGATTTGAGTTCTCAAGCTTTTGATTGGTCAGATTTGAGCCTTTGGCTCAAATCTGACCAATCAAAAACTTGAGAACGAACTCAGACTCAACTAAAAGTTTTATAAGCATGGACCCTGGGTTCCATACATATGCTTTTCTATGCCTTTGCAAGAAGAGTAGACCTAGATCAGACGGCTCCAATTCAGACTTGTTCAGCCATATTAACTGACAAGAGGGGAAAGTAAGGCTAATTTATAAGGCAGAGGTCCAGATAAGATTTGTACATAAAAACATTTTCAAGAATAACTTCTTTATTTCTCCACCAAACCTATGTTGTGATCACTCTTTACAATGTTTCCTTCGAGACAATTCTAAAGAGTGGTCGCAACATAGGGTTTGGTGTAGAAATTATGATTTTAGTATCTGAGTATATATGCACATTTATCTGCTCTGCTCTGATCTGCTCTGGATCTAGGATAAGAGTATTTGCAAAGGTTATTGGTGAATTTGAAATTAGCATGCTAAGAGGTAATGGCCACATACTTTTCAAGGTCGTGACTGGGGTCATTCTCAGGTCAAACTAGTGGGCGAACAGGTGTCATGTTTCGGTCCTTTGGGTTAATCTTTAGTTTGCCCAGCAGTATGTGTTATCTTTGGAAAATGTTTCATAATTAACTTTTTGCATGCTAGCAGTAAATTTGTGATAATCTATGCCCATGTGGATAGTGAGGGATAATATTGCATGGTCTATGTGCCTGGGATGTGATGGGCATGACCATGCAGTGATGGGCATATGACCATGCAATATCACTCTTGTCGCCAATATGATGCTTGTGGTAGCCAAAGCTTCACAACTCTTCACCCAAAGTGATAAAATTACTTTGACTGATTCCTTCATAGGCTATTTTTAGATCCAATGGATTCAGAAAGTGACTTTTACAGAGGCGTCAAAAGGCATCAATATTAGGGAATGGGTTAACCCTTTGCTTGTTCAGTATATTCATGTAAGAAATAATGACATCATGAATATTCATTAGATGAATGCTTATAATGGCATATGTACACAGGCTTTGGCAGAAACTATCAAATCAGATCTACAATATACCATAAGCAAACAAAGCAGAGTCGGCAGACGCTGATCAGATGACTCCAATAAGAGCCATCTGATCTGGGTCTACTCTGTTTGCAAAAGTGTAAAAAGGTGTTTATATGAAGGAAAGGTTTCTAATTTACTTTAACCCTTCGCTTGCTAATCGCGTCAATATACCTACCTGTAAATAGTGAAGACCCAGATGAGACAGCTCCTGCAGGAGCTGTCTCATCAGGGTCTGCACTATTTACAAGTTGATTGTGCAACCAGTGCACTCCACAGCAGTGATTGCACAGCGAAATACTTGTACACAGTGAAGATATATGTAATTATACAACAGGGCATGGGTAAAGAAGGAGACATGTATTTTAAAATTCAGCAAGTGAAGGGTTAAGATTGTTGCTAACAAAGATAAGAAGAACCACAAGACTAAGTTATATTACTTTTGTAGGACACTCTCCTTTCGTCCATCAGACATCATTATAGCTTTCATAAATCATATTCTTACTTTTTAGCTCATCAGAGCATAAAGTGCTCGGGTGAGCTTTAGTGATCGCCTGATGTCCGACGTTGGTTGTGTGGTGTGCATCGTCAGCTTTGTCGTTAACAAATTGAACCTTTAAAAATCTTCTCCTCTTAACCCATTCCCTCATATTGACGACTTTTGACGACTCTGCAAAAGTCACTTTGTGAAACCATTGTGATAAATACAGCATTTGCTCCTATAGGAGCAAATGCTTTATTTATCACACTGGTTTCAAGCTACAAAATTCTAAAATCTTCCTTTCCTCTAGTTAATGCTCCTTTTCGGTAGATTTATTCAAAGAGGTTGTATCTAAAAATAGCCTATGAGGTAATGGGTTAATCTACAGGGTTCTCTGCTTTCATCTTTTGGACTTAGCATCATCTGTAGGTCCTATACAAGTTATATAAATTATGCCCCTGGGGTCAAAAGAAACAAAGTGAAAACTTTGAAAATCTCCTGAAACTGGAAGGTTCTCAGCTTTCGTATTTTGCACATAGCATCAACTTCAGGTCTTCTACAAAAGTTATACAAATTATGCCCCTGGGGTCAAAATTGAGCATGTCCCAGGGGTGCTTTGTTTTATATAACAATCTATTGTGAAAATTTTGAAAATCTCCTGAAACTGTAAGGTTCTCAGCTTTCATATTTTGCACATAGCATCATCTTGAAGTCCTCTACAAAAGTTCTATGAATTATGCCCCTGGGGTCAAATGAGGCCCTGTCCCAGGGGTTGCCAGTTTTCTCCTGATTGTCTGGTGAGTGATATCAGGGCCATCATGGTCCTCTTATTAATAGAAAACATAATAAATTCTGAAAGTAGGAGATCCTTCGAAGGCAAAAGCAGCAATACGGAAAGAGAAAATCGCAGACTGTTTTATCGAATCTGTTCATGAGCAGTTATTAAAAGTGCAACACTACTCACGCCCCCTAGCACCGGCTTCAGCAGTATTCAATTTCCATATCTAATAACATTGAATCTAATGATCCCGAGGACAGGAAAATATAACGACACTGATAAAATGAAGTATGGGACGACTTTTTATGGCCGCCACACTAGTTAAGCCTGCTATTATGAAGTACATAAATTCGGAAAGTAGGAGATCCTTTGAAAGCAAAAACATAAAATTGGTCTATTCATGAGCTGATACCAATATCCATGCTTATAAAACGTTTTAGTTGAGTCCGAGTTTGTTCTCAAGTTTTTGATTGGTCAGATTTGAGCCTATACCATGGACCCTGGTGACCATTCAAGAAAGTTGGACTAAATGCTTTTTCACACCTTTGCAATCACAGCAGGCACAGATCAGACGACCCCAGTTGGAGTTGTCTGATCTTAGCCTGCTATGTTTGACTGCTATATAATCTGACTCTACAGTTTTACCAATGCCAAACAATCCTGTGTACATAATGCCATTATAAAAAATCAGCTGATAAATATTCATGATGTCATTATTTTCTCACATGAATATTCAATAGGGAAATAAAGGGTTAACCCATTCCTTCATATTGACGCCTTTTGACGTCCCTCTGTAAAAATCTTTTTGAAACCATTGTGACAAATACAGATTTTTCTCCTATGGAGCAAATGCTCTATTTATGACAATGGTTTAAAAACTACACGGTTCTAAAAGTTTCCTTTTTTCTGGTAAATGCCCCTTTTCAGTAGATTTATTCAAAGAGGTTGAGTCTAAAAATAGTTTGAGGAAATGGGTTAAATGGGAGACTTAAAAAAGTTAATGAGAATTGAATGCAAACTTCATGCGAAATTGCAAACTCTTTTTCAGTGTTCTTTAATTTCTTTTCAAAATGAGGTCTCACTGTTTGAAGCTTGGCTTCATCAGAGCTAAAGATAAAGGTGCATAGTCGCTTTAACCCTTTCCTTCATATAAATGTGTTTTCACACATTTGTAAACAGAGTAGGCCCTGATCAGACGGCTCCTGTAGGATCCGTCTGATCAGGGCCTACTCTGTTTGCTTATACACATGTAATATAATGTAGATATGATTCTAGAGTTCTGCCATTGCCAAAGAGTCCTGGGTCCATGTGCTAAATCTAATAAATATTCATGACAGCATTATTCCTTACATGAATATTCATGGGGGGAAAGGGCAAGTGGTTTTGAATGCACATAATTACCCTGTGTGAAAAGAGTGCTATATTATAAATGTGGTAAAATAATTTTTAATAACTTAATAATATTCAAACTAAAACTAAACCAAAATTAAGAATTGTCTCAAAGAGACAATTCTAAGAAGTGGTCACAACATAGGTTTCATGAAGAAATAAAGAAGCTATTATTATTAAGCCTTGCAATGGAGAAAATGAGTCACTAATCTCCTAGAGCAGCCCTCTCATCAGGGTCTGCACTGTTTGTCATGTTTCACTTTCCTTTTGAAGAATCTCTAAATAATCACCATAAGCTTGACCTGTTTGAATTTTGGAATAGCATTATAAGGGTTTAAAACAATTTTTTTTAAATGTATGCATCTTGTCTTTTCAGCTAATTTTTCAGCAGTCTGTGTGAGCCAACAAAAAAGTTAATGAGAATTTGAAGAGTTCTCAAAGCTATTTTCAACTTGCATGAGACATTGCAAACTCTTTTCAGTGTTCTTTAATTTCTTTTCAAAATGAGGTCACACCGTTCGAAGTTTGGCTTCATCAGAGCTATAGCTAAAGGTGCATATTCCTTTTAACCCATTCCCCCATAGGCTATTTTTAGACCCAACCTCTTTGAATAAATCTATCGAAAAGGAGCATTTAATTTACTAGAGAAAAGGAAAATGTCAGAATTGTGTAGTATTGAGACCATTGTGATAAATAGAGCAATTGCTCCTACGGCGCAAATCCTCTATTTATCACAAGGGTTTCAAGAACTGAGGCGTAGAAAGGTGTTTTTATTTCCTTCATATAAACATGTTTTTCATACATTTGTTTATGAGCCATCTGATCAGGGTCTATGCTCTTGTTTGCTTATGATATAATATAGATATGATTCTACAGTTTCTGCCATTGTCAAAAAGTCCTGTGTCCATGTGCTATCCATTATATCTTACATGAATATTCATGGAGGAAAAGGTTAAGTGCTTTTGAATACACATATCCTGTGTGAAAAGAGCACTATATTATAAATGTGGTATAATAGTTTAATAATTTAATGATATTCCAAAACTAGAATTAAACCAAAACTAAGAAACAATTCTAAGGAGTGGTCACAACATAGGGTTTGTGAAGAAATAAAGGAGCTATTATTATTAAGCCTTGCAATATTATGGAGGAAACAAGTCACTAATCTCCTAGTGAAGCCCTCTCATCAGGGTCTGCACTGTTTGTCATGTTTCAGTTTTCTTTTGAAAAATCTCTTAATTCTCGCCGTAAGCTTTATCTGTTTAAATTTTGGAATAGTCCATTTGAAAATTCAACATTATAAGGGTTAAAAAACAATTCTTAAATGTGTGTATCTTGTCTTTTCAGCTGCTTTATGGTACACTGAGTTACTCATTAACTCTGTCTGGATTCAGACTGTTTGTATTCTTCTGTAGTGTGTACAGTAGAACTGCTCCTAGCTGGAATTCGGATAAAAAACAAGTTAGGACTTTAACCTATTCCCGCATATTGACGCCTTTTGACGCTTCTGTAAAAGTCACTTTGTGAAACGATTGTGATAAATAGAGCATTTAGAGCATTAGTTAATTAATTAGAGCATTAAAATTTTGCTCCTTTTTGGTAGATTTATTCAAAGAGGTTAGGTCTGAAAATAGCCTAAGTGGGTATGGGTTAAGACAGGTGGCTGCTTAATGCAGGGAGAAATTCATGCAGAAAGCTTATTGCACCCTGCATTAAGCTGGGCACCTGTGTGAAAGACTGGCACTGATACTACGTTTAGCCCTTTCCTATTTATAGACCCAACCTCGTTGAATGAGATCTATTGAAAGGAGCATTTACTAGAGAAAAGAAAAATGTTATAATTGTTTTGTATAGAAACCATTGTGATAAATAGAGCATTTGTTCATATGGAGCAAATGCTCTATTTATCACAATGGTTTCAAGAAGAGGAAAGGTTTAATATCTGATTTGGAGTGATTCTTCTGTAGTTGTAATAGTAGTTGTAATAGTTTTGCAGTAAGCCCTTGATCTGTCTGTAAATAACTCTTTGCGCGCTAAAATAGACATTAGTGATTTTCTTGGCAAATAATTTGGTTGCAGGTAAGACGATGAGTAACTTGGTGTCTCGCATAAACATTCTAGCTGTTGTTTCTTTTTAATGAAGAAAATCCTTTTTAAGGAATTCGTAGCAGAAGGCAAATTTTGCAGCCGGCAATTGGCTTGCGTACAAAGAGCTATTTGTAATTGGGATATCTTCTTGCACTGTGAGGAATGTAGTTGTTTTTTTCTGTCTGATACAATTCCATTTTGTTTCTTCTAAGGGAATATAAATCATTTTATGCTATGTAAAATGCATCATAAGAGAAAAGATGATTACCTTGAGCTTGAGCTTGCTGAGTACATTTTTTATGATAGAGAATGTCTTTTAACCCTTTACTCCATGAATATTCATGTAAGATATAACCATATGGCGAATATTAATTAGAATCTTGTTTATAATTATAGCACATGAAACAGGAATGTTTGGCCATTGCAGGGAATACAGAATCATTCATGAGCATACCGAGCACATCCTGATCAGATGGTTCCTATAGCAGCAGTCTGATCTGACTCTTCTGTGTTTGCAAACATGTAGAATGGTATATTTATATAATAAATGGATAACCTTTTACCTGTTAAGTATTCATGTAAAAATAATGACATCAGGAATACAGTAAAACCCCGCTAATGCGACCACCTAAAAGAGGTATAATTCTGGGTGCTAGATGCAGGTGGCAGCTTAATGTAGGGCAAAAGTAATGCAGAAAGCTCCTAGAGGAGCTTTCTGCATTACTTTTGTCCTGCATTAAGCAATCACCTGCTTGTAAAGGCAGCTATGGTTATGCTTTTAGTGGACGCATTAGAGGGGTTCTACTGTATTTATTAGCTGAATGTTTATAATTCAAAATGAACACTTTTTTTTTACCTTGGTAGAAACTGTAGAATTAGATCTATATTGTTCTGTAAGGAAACAGAACAGGCTGTAAGAGCTGTCTGATTTCAGTCTACTCTGTCTGCAAAGGCGTGGAAAAGCATTTGTATGTAGTAAAGGGTTCATCCAGATTTTGAAGCAAAGTTTCTTCTTTTTTTTTTGTGATATTTGTGAAATGCTTTCCAAAATTAGCCCAGTTTAGCGTTTAGCTAGCTAAAGGTTGCAGTGTTTCCCAAACTGTAATGAGTCAAGTGCTACTACCTTTAACTGTCTGCATGTTAAGTTAATTTGTTGTCTGCACAATTGTTGTCTGCAGCATTTCCGAAACTATCGATATTTTTCTGATTTTTTTGTTTGTAGAAGTTGAGCCTGAAGGACAAACAATTTGGATCGCAGATCAGGCCCCATTTTTTTTAACCCATTCCCTAATATTGATGACTCTGTAAAAGTCACTTTGTGAAACCATTGTGATAAATAAAGCATTTGCTCCTATAGGAGCGAAATAATGCTCTATTTATCGCAATGGTTTCAAGCTACAAAATTCTAAAAAATTTCCTTTTCTCTAGTTAATGCTCATTTTCCGTAGATATATTCAAAGAGGTTGTATCTAAAAATAGCCTATGAGGTAATGGGTTAAGGGCCTGGTATGGATCCAAACATAGATCATAAATGGCGGGAGAATCTGCCACTAGCATGTAAAGAGTTAAAAGAAATTGTAATGTGCAAAAACCGCTATACCATTTACTCTATGTACATTTACAGTAAAACCTCGATTATTCGAATGTTCGGTATAGAAGAATTTAGACCCTTTTAGGCAGGTGGCTGCTTAATGCATGGTGAAAGTCATGCAGAAAGCTCCTAGAGGAGCTTTCTGCATGACTTTCACCATGCATTAAGCTGCCACCTGTCTTAAAAATCGATAATAATATGTATTTTAGTGTTCGAATAATTGAAGTTTTACTGTAATTTAGAAATAATGACATTATAAATATTAATTAGGTGAATTTTTAATATGGCATATTAACACATAAAATTTTTGCCATGGTAAAAACTGTAGAATTATATCTACAGTAAAATTGTGTTAATTAGTTGGCATTTAGGGCAGGTGGCTGCTTAAAGCAATTTGAAAGTAAAAAAGTAAATTTGTAATTTAATGGCCATTATAGAGAGGTTTTACTGTATATCATTCCATAAGCAGATTTGGGTCTTCTCTACTTGCCAAGTTGTTTAAAGGATTTTTTATGGAGTAAAGGATTAAAACTTGATCACGGTGTTGAAGAATTGAATGTTTTAGTTCGTAATGCAGTGTTCTTAGTGTGTGATCTGGGGTCAGATAATTTAATTTATTGAAAGAATTGCTCCTTGCATGCAAAGAGTTAGTAAAATAAACTGTCTTTGGAAAAGAATGCCAAACAAATATGCTCTTTATTTATGACAATCTCAAATTACTAAAAAAATGCAGTTAACAATACATTTATTTGTTAAACCCTTTACCTTATAAAGATGCCTTTTTATGCTCCCCTGATCAGATCTTGGGGGAATATTGTTTTTGCCCTGTCTGTCTGTTTGTCTGTATGTCTGTTTGTCCGTTTGTCTGTCTGAGGACAACTTTAACATTAGTCATAACTTTTCAACCAGTACAGTTAGAGACTTTATATTTGGCATGCATATGTATCTCATTAAGCCACACATTATGAGGGGTGACATGTCAAGGTCATCCTTAAAGGTCAAAGATAAAATATATTGGTCAAATCACAGACTTTAACATTGGCTATAACTTTTGATCCAGTAGATATAGTCTTGATATTTGGCATGCATGTGAATCTCATGAAGTGGCACATTTTGAGAAAATGGGGGGGGGGGATGTCAAGGTCATCCTTCAGGTTCAAAGGTCAGATGGGTTTTTTTTGTCAGCAATTTTAACATTGGGCATAACTTTTAAATCAGTAGAGACAGAGACTTGATATTTGGCATTCATGTATATATCTTTAAGCCACACATTTTCAGGGGTGACAGTTTAAGGTCAAGGTCATCCTTCAAGGTAAAAGGCCAGATATTTAGATCAAATCACTTACTTTCGAACCAATAGTTATTATATAAATATCACATCCTATGGAGAGAGACAGCACGTACTGTCAACCCAAGGTTGGTTATGTCCACCGAGGCGTTAGCCGAGGTGGACATTACCATACCGAGGGTTGACAATACGTGCTTTCTCTCTCCATAGGATGTGATATTTATTTTATTATACCGAACAGCACAATCAATTTCGTCAGCAAAAACATTTATTCAATGACAACAATAAACAGTCTTAAACAAAGTTATAGAGCTACTCGGTGCTTAAAAATCGCGGAACAGCTTCACATTTCTATTCATGACACGTTATATAAGTACTGGCGGAGCCCTATTCACTGTCCAATCTTGACAGAGTCTCCTCCGAAATAGTCGAATAACGCGACATTTCTCAGATATATAAACAAAAACAAATCAGTTGCCGTAATGACGTTTGTTGATCAAATTGCAAGCGTTAATGATGCTAATATATGACGTAATCGGATGACGTCACGTACACAATTTAATAAGCGCTAACTGATCTAGATGTTCCGTTCCTATGGTAGCGGGAGACAGTATTTTTCCGACAGTAATTTTTTCCCGCTGGGCCTAACAGTATTTCTATGTCACGGTGGCCTATGGGAAATTAACATTGTAAATGAAAATGAGATATAATAAAATGAAATATGGAATACGGAAGGTGCAACATTGTAGCTATTCTAGAAAATAAAGACACATATCTTTCAAATTCCTTTAGCAAATGGAGCAGACCCTGATCAGACGGCTTCTATAGGAGTTTTCGGACATAGGTCTACTCTGTTTGCAAAAGCGTGAAAATACGTTTAACCCTTTACTCCATAAATAGTCATGTAAGAAACAATGGCAGTAGGAATATTAGTTAGATTAATGTTTATAAAGGCACATGGACACGTTAATTTTTGTTTTGGCCATATTAGAAACTGTAGATTCACATCTATATTATTCTATAAGCGGACAGAGTAGACGCTGATCAGACGACCCCTACACTAGCTGTCTGATCAGGGTCTATTTAATTTGCAAAAATTACCCTAAGTCACATTATCCTTACACATGAGGAACTCACAGTAGCAGGGCTTAGAGGTGCAGATAAGATGTGTGAATTTAAACATTTTCATTCAAGAATAACTTCTTTATTTTTCCATCAAACCCTATGTTGTGACCACTCTTCAGAATAGTCTCTTCATTTGGTGGAGAATTGACAATTTTGGTGTCTGAGTGCTCTGGGGCTGTAGGGTTAGTACACTAAATACCCTAAGTATTCGGATAACAATTCCTCTCCAATAGTTTGTAAATCTGAAACCTTCATATAAACGTATTTTCATGCATTTGCCACTGAATGAAGACTCAGATCAGGTGACCCCTACAGAACCTTCTGATCAGCGTCTACTCTATTTGCTTATGATATGATATACATCTGATTCTATAGTTTTTGCCGAAGCAAACAATTTTACAATATAAAAAATTCAGCTAATAAATTCATGATGTCATTTTTTCTTAGCTGAACAGTGAAAGGGTTAAATTGGACTGTCATGGCAGCAAACGGTGTAGACACTGAAAGAATCATTTGATTTGGATCTGCACTGTTGGCCTTAGTCTGTCTGTCGAAATACTTGGAGTAAGTAGGATATGCGAAGTATAGAGAGGCAACATCAAGTCACATTATCCTGACACACTGTAGCAGGGCTCAGAGGATAAGACACATAAATTAAAATATTTTCAAGAATAACTTCTTTATTTCTCCACCAAACTCTATGATATGACCACTCTTTAGAATCGACTCGAAGAGACAATACTAAATAGTGGTCACAGCACAGGGTTTGGTGGAGAATTAACGATTTTGTTATCTGAGTGCTCTGGGGCTGTAGTGACTGTAATTGTCTTTCAAAATCTCTTATTTATCATCCAAACTCTATCTAGCTGCATCTTGCTTCAACACGATGGGGTTTTGTGGAGAACTATAAACAATATTTCAATAAGATTTTCTCATTACAAGTATCTTCTACACAGTCCTGACCTTAGTAGTAACCTTGTATCCTTTGGCACCAAGACAGAAATGCCATCATTTGACATCTTTACACATCTTTATGTATGGTACTTGATAGCATTCAGCCTCAGTCAAGTGCCTCCAAACTGCTACTAAGCACTGGGTCATTTTCTAGCATAGAGCAGTAAGTTCCACTCATTATCACCTAGAGAGAGATGCTCAAAATTCTTCCTGTGTCACCCCCATTAGAGTAGACTCATATCAGACAACGTCTGCTCTATTTGCTTCTGAAGTGTAATGGATTTGATTCTACATTTTCTGCCATAAAAAAATACTACTGTTAACTCTTTATGCCTTTGCAAACAGAGTAGACCCAGATCAGATGGCTTCTACAGGAAATCAGAGGTCCAGATAAGATGCATAAACTAAAACATTTTCAAGAATAACTTCTTTATTTCTCCACCAAACCCTTTGTTGTGACCACAGTCCACTGTTTTGAATCATCTTAAAGAGACGAAAAAGAGACAATTCTAAAGAGTGGTCACAATAAAGGTTTTGGTGGAGAACTGATGATTTTTTATGCCCAACGGAGGGCATAATATTATAGTAATCGCATTTTCTGTCCCTCTGTCTGTCTGTCTGTCTGTCCCAAATTTGGTATTCCTTTTGTAACCTTTTTATCTGTAAATGGATTTCAAAATGATAAACCTGGCACAAATGTTCACCACACAAAGACAATGTGTCACGTTCAACTCCCTGGTCCATGGGTCAAAGGTCAGGGTCATCCTTCAGGGTCAAAGGTCGGGGCATAAGTGTTTCACAAACTTTTGTTGTATTTTAGTATGTGCCATTATCTGTAGCTGGTAGTAATGTTTATTCAAATAGCCTCAGTGTTACTGTAATCACCTTAACCCTTTCCCTGTTCTGTGTTCATTCCAATTTTCAATACCTACTGAATATTCATAGATAAAATTATTATAACGAAATATGGAAGATGAAAAATTGTATCCATTTTAGAAAGTAAAGACACAGATCTTTGAAATTCTATTAGCAATCAGAGTAGACCCTGATGAGACGGCTCCTCTAGGAGCTGTCTGACCTGGGTCTACTCTGTTTGCAAATGCGTGAAAACACGTTTCTATGAGGGAAAGGGTTAAGTATTCTTACAGATAAATCTAGGAAAAAAATACATACATGATCCAGCTCAAGTGGCTTCTGTAATCAGTGACTACACTATTTGTACTATGTCAAGTTTCATTTAAAATTATCAGAATGGTGCCAAATTGAATTATTCAGCTTTAGAACCACTGGAGAGGGGAGACTGGGTGTCTGAGAATTCTTAAGGTAATCGGGGTATATGAACAATAAACTCTTTACCTGTTGAATATTCATGTAAGAAATAATTGCGTCATGAATATTAATTTGAATATTAATTACTTTTTATAATGGCACATGAACATAGGATTTTTTGGACATGGCAGAAACTGTAGAATCATATCCGTACCTATTATTTCATAAGCAAACAGAGTAGACCCTGATCAGACGACTCCAATAGGAGCCATCTGATCTTGATCTACTATGTTTGCTGAGGCGTAGAAAGGTGTATTCATGGAGTAAGTGGTTAATTATATGAATTTATATAATGACATGTACACATTAATTTTTATGCCCCCAAAGCTAGGCTTTGGCGGCATATAGTGATCGCACCGTGCGTGTGTGGGTGTGTGTGTGTGTGGGTGTGTGGGTGGGTGGGTGTGTGGGTGGGTGGGTGTGTGGGTGGGTGTGTGGGTGTGTGTACATTTTGTCCGGAGTATATTTCCTTTGTCACATCAGCTACGGATACCAAATTTGGTGTGTGAGTTCATCTTGGGATGGGGGAGTGTCGCGTACCATTTTCATGTCACTGTGACCTTGACCTTGACCTTTGACCTTGATTTTACAAAAAGCTTGTCCGGAGCATATCTCCTTTACCTTACCAGCTACAGATTCCAAATTTGCTGTGTGAGTTCATCTTGGGATGGCGGAGTGTCGCGTACCATTTTCAGGTCACTGTGACCTTGACCATGACCTTTGACCTTGATTTTAAAAAAAGCTTATGCCTTACCAGCTACAAAAAGCTTGTCCGGAGTATATCTCCTATACCTTACCAGCTAAGGATTCCAAATTTGGTGTGTGAGTTCATCTTGGGATGGAGGAGTGTTGCGTACCATTTTCAGATCACTGTGACCTTGACCATGACCTTTGACCGATTTTACAAAAAGCTTGTCCGGAGCATATCTCCTTTACCTTACCAGCTACAGATTCCAAATTTGCTGTGTGAGTTCATCTTGGGATGGCGGAGTGTCGCGTACCATTTCCAGGTCACCTTGACCTTGACCTTTGACCTCGATTTTAAAAACCGCTTATATCTTACCAGCTACAAAAAGCTTGTCCGGAGTATATCTCCTATTCCTTACCAGCTAAGGATTCCAAATTTGGTGTGGGAGTTCATCTTGGGATGGAGGAGTGTCTCATACCATTTTCAGATCAGTGACCTTGACCATGACCTTTGACCGATTTTACAAAAAGCTTGTCCGGAGCATATCTCCTTTACCTTACCAGCTACAGATTCCAAATTTGGTGTGTGAGTTCATCTTGGGATGGCGGAGTGTCATGTACCATTTCCAGGTCACTATGACCTTAACCTTGACCTTGACCTTGACCGATTTTACAAAAAGCTTGTCCAGAGCATATCTCTTATACCTTACCAGATACGGATTCCAAATTTGGTGTGTGAGATCACCTTCAGATGGCGGAGTGTCGCGTACCATTTTCAGGTCACTGTGACCTTGACCTTGACCTTCGACCTCAATGTTACAAAAAAGGTTGTCCAGAGAATATCTCCTATACCTTACCAGCTACGGATTCCAAATTTAATGTGTGAGTTAATCTTGGGATGACGGTGTGTCGCGTACCATTTTCAGGTCACTGTGACCTTGACCTTTGACCTAGATTTTACACAAAGCTTGTCCGGAGCATTTTTCCTATACCTTACCAGCTACGGATTCCAAATTTGATTTGTGAGTTCATCTTGGGATGGCGGAGAGTCGTGTACCATTTTCAGATCACTGACCTTGACCTTGACCTTTGACCTCAATTTTACAGTCCGGAGCATATCTTCTATATCTTACCAGATACAAAAAGCTTGTCCAGAGCATATCTCCTATACCTTAAACGTTGACAATCAACCCAGGGTCCTTTTTAACGTTGAGAATGACTTAGGGTCCTTTTTAACTAAGTTTTGACGCTTGGCTCTTTTCTTAGCTATCATAATCCAAAGGTTCTGTTTCTAATGTTAAGAACTGACTCCTGTGTCATTTTTAACAGCATCAAAATTTCATGTTACACCTGCATTGTTTTTCCGCCAAAATGCATTTCGGTGTCAAACACTTTGGGGGCATTTGTCACCCGTGACGACTCTCTTGTTTGTATTAGTAGAAACTGTAGAGTCTTGATCTATTATAATTTGGCCAGCAAACTGATCAGAGGGTATAAAGGAATGGGTTAATCAGTTAACCCTTTCCCTCATATAAACATGTTTTCATGGATTTGCAAACAGAGTAGACCCAGATCAGACGGCTCCTATAGGAGCCGTCTGATCAGGGTCTACTCTGTTTGCTAATGGAATTTGATAGATCTGTACCTTTACTTTCTTAAATGGCTACAATGTTTCATATTTCATTACAACTATTTTGTTAATGAATATTCAGGTCCTCTATAAAAGTTATATAAATTATGACCCTGGGGTCAAAATTGGCCCTGCCCTAAGGGGTGGGCAGTTTTCAATAGAAACAAATAGTGAAAACTTTGAAAATCTTCTCCTCTGAATCTGGAAGGCTCTCAGCTTTCATATTTGACACATAGCATCATGTTCAGGTCCTCTACAAAAGTTATATTAATATTATGGCCCAGGGGTCAAAATTGGCCCCGCCCCAGGGGTGGGCAGTTTTCAATGGAAACAAATAGTGAAAACTTTGAAAATCTTCTTCTCTGAAACTGGAAGGTTCTCAGCTTTTATATTTGGAGCATAGCATCATGTTCAGGTCCTCTACAAAAGTTTTATAAATTATGCCCCTGGGGTCAAAATTGGCTCGCCCCAGGGCCGGCTTATTTTCTATACAAACAAATAGTGAAAACTTTGAAAATCTTCTCCTCTGATTGTCTGGTGAGCGCTTCAGGGCCATTCTGGCCCTCTTGTTCTTTGAAAAGACATGAAAGACTTAAGTTACAACTATATTTATATTATACCTTTAACCCTTTCCCTCGTATAAAGGTGTTTTCACATATTTGCAAACAGAGTAGACCCAGATCATATGGCTCCTAGAGGAGCCGTCTGATCAGGGTCTGCTCTGTTTGCTAATAAAAGTTGATAGATCTGTTTCTTTTCTTTCTAAAATGTCTACAATGTTCCACCGTCCATATTTCTTTACACCTAAGGGTTAGCAAACAGAGTAGACCTTGATCAAACGACTCCTAAAGGAGCTCCTCTGTTTGCAAAAGTGTAGAAAGACGTATTTATGGAGTAAAGGGTTAATAAAAGAATGGTGCATAAATTGCTGAGTATCGGGTAAACTCAGATAAACAGTGCTTTGCTCAGTGTTTCCTTTTCTTTGAAAAAACATGAAAGACTAATGTTAAAAGCAGCCTACAGCAAACATCACACGGCAGATTGGTATGGATTTCAGAGATAATTTCCTCTCCTGTATAGTTGATTTTTAGTAATAAAATAGCCGTTATTATGGTTTTATATTCACTCTGTGCAGGATTACTTTTAATAATAACGCTTTAATATAAGTTAACCCTTAACTCCATAAATACACCTTTCTATGCCTTTGCAAACAGAGTAGACACAGATCAGATGACTCCTATAGGAGCTGTCTGATCAGGGTCTGCTCTGTTTGTTATGGTATAATGTAGATGTGATTCTACGGTTCATATTTAGGCAAGAATTTCATGACTGTGTGAATATGCCATTTTAAAAACACCTTTTCTTCTGGTGAGATATCCAGTTCCTGACCTATCTCATTTTGATCAATGCTGCTTGCATGGGTAATAAATTCACAGCTTGTTTTATCCCTTTCCCTCATATAAACGTGTTTTCACGCATTTGCAAACAGAGTAGACCCAGATCAGACGACTCCTAGAGGAGCCGTCTGATCAGGGTCTGCTGTGTTTGCTAATATAATTTGATAGATCCGATTCTGTAGTTTCTAAAATGTCTACAATGTTCAACCTTTCATATTTTCTTTATAACCATATGCTAATGAATATTCATTTCAGGTATTGAAAATTTGCCTAAATAAAGAACAGGGAAAGGGTTATGCGCAATGAGTTAACCCTTTGAATGAGAGAAACAAGTGTACTGTTAACCCTTTCCCTCATATTGACGACTTTTGACGACTCTGTAAAAGTCACTATGTGAAACCATTGTGATAAATAGAGCATTTGCTCCTATAGGAGCAAATGCTCTATTTATCACAATGGTTTCAAACTACAAAATTCTAAAACTTTCCTTTTCTCTAGTTAATGCTCCTTTTTGGTAGATTTATTCAAAGAGGTTGTATCTAAAAATAGCCTATGAGGTAATGGGTTAATTGCCAACAGTGCAGGTAGCTGACTGCATCTTATCAGGATCCAATATGTTTGATCCTGTGAAAGTGTTTTAAACCCTTTCCCTGTTCTATATTAATTTATTAACCCTTTCCCTGTTCTATATTTATTATAAATTTCAATACCTACTGAATATTCATGGAGAAAATAGTTATAATGAAATATGGAAGGTTGAACACTGTAGCCATTTTAGAAGAAATGGACCTATTAAATTCCATTAGCAAACAGCATAGTTACACTGATCTGGGTCTACTCTGTTTTCAAATGTGTGAAAAGGCATTTATATGAAGGAAAGGGCAAAAAGAAAATGACAGAATGAAAATTGTAACAGACAAGTCTTGCAGTCAACCATACATGGTAGCGAAAGAATTAACGAAAGAATTAACGTTTGTTCTCCTTTACAAGGCAATCTTCTCTTCCTGTTGTTGTCGGTGTACCATGGACAATTCTTTCTCTTATCCTGCCAATTACCACTAATTGTTTCATATTTTTCACATGTTTACCAGAGATCCAGATAAGATGCGTAAGTTAAAACATTTTCAAGAATAACTTTCTTTTTCTCCGCCAAACTCTATGTTGTGACCACTCTTTACGTGACGCACCTTTATCTGGAGCTCTGTGTTACAGAAATGGCCATATGGTTCATAGATTTATCAGATGGTATTGTTCATATTGATATAAGCTCTACTGTAACAGAAAGTTGAAAAAGATGGTTATGATGGAGTATCATACATGTATAATTTTTTGTGCGAGAATTCGTATTGGTCAGCAGGAATAAAGGTTACCCCTTTCCCTGTTTATAATCATGTAAGAAATGATGACTGTTTATTACCGAGATTTCAATAATATCATAATATTATGTACACATGATATTTTGCCAGAATCAGATTTATTTATAGTACAAGCAAACGGAGCAGACCCTGATCAGATGGCTCATATACGATGCATCTAACCTGAGTCTACTCTGTTTGCAAATGTGTGAAAAAGCATTTATATGAAGGAAAGGGTTAAACTTAATACAAGTGTCTTGAGTTTCTTCATGAAATAATTAATTGGTAATTAAACGGTCAGTCAGAGGTTCAGACCACTTTGCAGTCGATGGTCAGGAGGTTAATTGGGAATGATTAACTAGCAAGTTCCATGTAACCCTTTTACTGCATGAATTTTCATGTAAGATCTAATGACACATACCATGATTAGATTAATTTTTACAATGGAACATTAACATGAATGTTTGGCCATGGCAGAAACTTTAGAATCGGATTTGTACTATTTCATAAGCAAACAGTGGAGACCTTGATCAGGCGTAATCCTATGGGAGCTGTCTGATCTGGGTCTGCCGTAGAAAGGCGTATTTAAGGAGTAGTATTGTTATGTTCAACTTCCCTAATTACCTTAAATATTCCGACAGACAAACTTAGGCAAATAATGTAGACTCTGATCAAGACGGAACAGTTTGATCAGAATCTACATTATTAGCTCATCAGTGTTACGAAGAAAAGTCGAGCTGTTGTAATCACTGGGTCGTGGGCGTCGTCGTCGGCGACGGCGGCATGCAAAAACTTTAATGTAGCTCATTTCTCGAAAAGTATAAGAGGTATCAACATGAAACTTCATAGCTTAGTAGATCTCCTTAAGGGGAAGGCCCCTACATAAGAACCACAACTCTTGATTTTAAAATTTTGGAGTTATGGCCCTTTATTGTTTTCAATTTTTTTTAATTTAGCTGGACAAGCACCAAATCAGACGCGCTTTGGCGCCGCACGCAGCTCTTGTTTGCTATTATGTCAGTCTAATAATTTAAAGTTATCAAAATGGTGCCAAATTTACAAGCCGGTGGAGAGGGTAGATTAGGTGTCAGAATCATAAGTAGGGTAATTAGGGAACTATTTCACAGGCAACTCTTCTGTAACTCCTTGCACACTTAGTAATTCATCCACATGTCAAATTAGCAAGGCGCTTCGGTAAAAGCCACTTTTTCTTAAACCATTGTGATAAATAGAGCATTTGCTCCATAGGAGCAAAAATTAATGCTCTATCACAATAGATTAAAAACTTCACATTAAAAAAAAATCCTTTTCTCTAGTAAATGTTCCTTTTCGGTAGATTTATTCAAAGAGGTTGGGTCTAAAAATAGCCTATGAGGGAATGGGTTAAAGCATTGTGAAAACACATTCCTTTATAGAGACACTTTTTCTTACCTTCACAAACGGAATAGACCCAGATCAGATGGATGCTGTTGGAGCTGTATTAGCTGTGTTTAATTATGAAATTATAATAGATGTAACTGTGCAGTTTCTACCAGTACCAAAAGCTCATATGTACATAATGGTATCATTTATATTTAGCTAATAAATATACATGATATCATTGTTTCTTAAATGATTATTCAGCAGGGAAAGGTTTAAAGTAATATTTATGCCCCCACATAGTGGTGGCATATAGGGTTGACCTTGTCCGCCCGTCAGTTCAAAGTATTTGTCCAATCCACACTAAACTGTACACACATGTTTGTGGCCATAATATCTTGGTCAAGTCCAACAACCATGTAAGTTGCTTCATTCGTTTAGGAGTTGCGGCCCTTTATTTGCAAAAATGACTTCAAAAATATCTTGTCCAGATTCTTTCTTGGAAAGTATTTGTCCAATCTTCACCAAACATTACACACATGTTTGTGACCATTATATCCTGGTCAAGTTCTATAGCCATGTAAATTGCTTCAGTCGTTGCATACATGATTATGGCCCATAATTTCTGTGACAAAAAGTCTGAAGTTGGGGCATCAGTGTCCTATGGACACATTTCTAGTTTATTCTATTCCAATACAAATTAGTAGTAAGAAGTGTATTACTGCCTTTCCATTTGGAACTCTACTCTACATATTTTGAAGAGATATAAAAGAAATGACAACCCTTTACTCCATGAATATTCATCAAAGAAATAATGATGTCATGAATATTAATAAGGTGAATATTTATGATGGCACATGAACACGGCCTTTTTGGTCATAGCAGAAACCGTAGAATTAGATCTATAGTATTCCATAACCCTTAAATGAAGGAGCCGTGTAACCCTTTCCCTCATATAAACGTATTTTCACGCATTTGCAAACAGAGTAGACCCAGTTCAGACGGCTCCTAGAGGAGCCGTCTGATCAGGGTCTGCTCTGTTTGCTAATAGAATTTGATAGATCTGTTTCTTTGCTTTCTAAAATGTATACAATGAGTCACCTCCCATATTTCTTTATAACTATTTCGTTAATGAATATTCAGTAGATATTGAAATTTTGCCCAACCCAAATAAAACTGAAACATTAGGGAATAAAATTGGGATCATCAATATCAAACACATGGATGTTTTGTCATTTTCAACTTTTATTGGATAGGTTTTCTTGCGACATACTTCTTTTCAGCATATAAACAAACGAGTTTTGTATATTTAAGGTATTTTTGAAACACGTCTAATGTAGGGACTTCCCCTTTACTTGTTTAATTAACCCTTTACTCCATGAATATTCATGAAAGAAAAAATGACATCATGAATATTAATAAGATTCATTTTTATAGCGGCCCATGGATATGGGAATTTTTGGCCTTAGTAGAAACTGTAGAATCACAGAATAGGGTTTGATGGAGAAATGACGGTTTTAGGATTTGGGTAAACACCTTTAACCCTTTCCCTGTTCTATATTTAGGTCATTTTTCAGTACCTACTGAATATTCATTAATAAAATAGTTATAAAGAATTCTTGAAGGTGGGACATTGTAGACATTTTAGAAAGCAAAGAAACGGATCTATCAAATTCTAATAGCAAACAGAGTAGACCCTGATCAGACGGCTCCTCTAGGAGCCGTCTGATCTGGGCCAACTCTGTTTGCAAATGCGTGAAAACACGTTTGTATGAGGGTAAGGGTTAAATCTGTATCTCTGTACAGTAAAACTTATTTATAACGAACTCTGATAAAGCGAATTCCCGCTTATAGCGAACTAAAGTTCGTTCCCCGGTCGATATATTCATTAATTCTATACAGACCATAATGTTTAGTGCGAAGTTGGTTAGAGCGAATTTTCGCTTATGGCGAACTGATTTTCCAGTACCATTATTTACAAAACTATTTAAAATTCCTTCATTAAAGCGAAGTTTCACCTTGCTACTTTCTTCAATCACCTGTGTATTTCGCACGATTAACACCATGTCGCATAGGTGTTAAAACACACACTAGTGTTTGGGCGAACTGTGAAGCGATCCGTAAAGCATGTATTCTTCACGGTGGTAGGGTATAACTAAACACCGTTAGCCGAGGGGCATATATATGCACTTAAAAGTACGGGTTATAGCTAAAAATTGTTAAGATATGATGCTCGATTTTTATTTTCAAAATAAATACTTGAAGTCTTTTAGTTTTGTTATTCCCTCCACGTTCGCATGTTATTTCAGCATTTTCCGCTAAAAATAGAATCTACCGCTGACCCTGATAACGACACAGATCTATAAGGAATATTTGCCCCTGCCCACATACGCGGAGTCTTTGTCCGCTATACCCAATTTGCATCGGACATTGGAGCAACGACCAAATGCTCCTGATTTTTTTTAAACACTGACATTTATGAAACAGTTATTTGGCAAGTTTCAAGCATCAACGTGTGTTCAACAGCAAATGACCGATTTCTTCCACAAAGAGTAAGCTGTAAATGAATGATGTGCATTTTGGGAGTTTGATCGCTACGCATACATGTCTGAATAACAGTTTAATAAATATTGAACAGTCGTGTGTTAAAGTCATAATTTATAGCGAACTTCGTACTATCAATATAGCGAAGAATGTTTATAGCGAAGTAAATCCTGCTGTCCCTTGGAATTCGTTATAACCGAGTTTTACTGTACTAGTTTAAAAGTACAATGTTAGTGCTCAGAATGTACTATTGTGATAGTGCTGAGGCTGTTGCACCTCAGTCCATCAACTGTGGTCAACAATTTACATCTACTCTAAAATTCCAATGTTCCACAGCAGTGGGTAAAGTGTGTCCTTGTGTGGTTCCCTGAAACAGTTTTTGTTAAACAGTTTGAAATCCATGCTGAACTGTGGTTGTGATAGCAACCTCTCTAAAAAGCCTGTTCCACAGCAATGGGGTCCTTGTGAGGTAGTTTTCCATTTTTGTTAAAAAGATTGAAATCATGTGGTTGTGGTACCTTTCTTGTTGGAAACGGCTGGACTTCAAAATAATTTTGCAGAAATTATGGAATTAACTTTTACCAACATTGTTCAAACTGTTTTAATTTGTGAAAAAGTGGATGCCAGACTAATATTCTTTATATGGCTATAGTGAACTTTAAAAAAATCTTCTTCCCTGAAAACAGCTGGATGGATTTCAATACTCTACAGGAAGTTTCTTAGGTCTACCTTTTGCCAAATTGTTCAAACAATTTTTGTGATATGTTAACCCTCTACTCCATGAAAGAAATGAGGACTCGATGAATATCAATTTGATTATTTTTTAACATGACTTTTTGGCCAAAGCAGAAACTAGAATCAGATCTATATTATTCGATAAGCAACCATAGCAGACCCTGATCAGATGGCTCTTGTAGGACTGAGGAGCCGTCTAATCTGGGTCTACTCTGTTTGCAAGTGCATAGAAAGGCATATTCATGGAGTAAAGGGTTAAAAAATATACTAGGCACTACAGGTGGGATTTAAATCCTTGTATGATTTTTTGGAAAATTTCCACAGAAAATTTGCTTTGGTGACCCCCTACCAAAACTGTTCAAGCAGATTTGAAGAATTTTGAAATTGTGTGGATGAAAACAAGGTATGTTGTTAACCAAGTTCTACCGGTAAGTAAATAATAATAAGCTGTCCAGTGGATGACCTAAAGAACTGGCCGAAGTTGGACACTGAAGGGGTCATGTCCGATAGATCAACTGGTCAGATGAGTTCACTGGTCAGTCCAACTATAATAGGACACAGCCATTAAATGACCTACTTGACCATAATCTTGCATGGGAATGGTCAGTACTGCATGGCCTTTGCACACCAGGTAATTGTCATCTGCTGCAAGTTATTGTCGTCTGCAGAGCTTGTCGTCTGCTGCAGGCCAATTCTTCCTTCATTTCTCTTTATCGGCGCTACAGATAAAGGTGCGTACCCAAATACTAAAATCTTCATTTCTCCAGGCTGAAAAATAAAAGAGTTATTCATGAAATGTTTTAATTTACGCATGTTTTAACCCTTTCCCTCATACAAACGTGTTTTCACGCATTTGCAAACAGAGTAGACCCAGATCAGACGGGTCCTAGAGGAGCCGTCTGATCAGGGTCCGCTCTGTTTGCTAATAAAATTTGATGGATTTGTTTCTTTACTTTTTAAAATGTCTACAATGTTCCACCTTCCATATTTCTTAATAACTATTTTGTTAATGAATATTCAGTAGGTATTGAAATTTGGCTTAAATACAGAACAGGGAAAGGGTTAATTTACGCATCTTATCTGGACCTCTGTTTATAACTGTGGACAGAGTGTCAAACAATATAGATCTTGGTGAAACTTGGGATACCATCTGGATCCAAACTGTGGTAGCTACATCACAAGCATACAGATTTAGATACTTGATCTGATGTGCAGAGACTTTTAACCCTTTCCCTGTTCCATGTTTATTCCAAATGTTCAATACCAACTGAATATGCATGGACAAAATAATTATATGGAAGGTGGAACATTTTAGCCATTTTAGAAAGTAATGAAATAGATAGAGGTGTAACACTAGGTCGAACTATCGATATATCACAATAGTTGAGCTTCCAATAGTAATAGTTCAATAGTAATTTTGACTATCGAGAACTATCGCCAATAGTTATTTCAACAATCGATAGTTCTGATAGTTTTCTTGAGTACAGTGGGAACACTTCAAATCTTATCTATCATATGGAAAGAAAACGTCTGTTTCTAATTTGAGTCTACTCTGTGTCACCTGCCTAGAGGCAGTGTGTCACTTAAGGATCACTTATCCGTCATCTGTCTGTCCGTCCGTCTGTCTGTCCATCACATTCTTTTTTTGGCTGTCATTTCTAAACTAATTATAGAGCTTTCAATTTTCACATGTGTCTTCCTCTCACTGAGGACCATTGATGTAACTAAGGTCCATCACTCTGCATGCAATACTTTTTGAGTTATTCCCCTTTTTAAGTTAAATGGACCATTTTGTGATGATTGTTGCACACTTATTGGGTCCAGATTAGATATCAGAATCCAAACTGTTTGACACTCGGGCAAAGTTGTATGAAATGGAATGGAAGAAAAATGTACTTTTAAGACATTGTAACAGACAATAGAGTTTAGAGAGGAAGGTGTTTAAAACTTGTGGTAGGTCGATGATCTGTTCATGAAACAATGCAATTTGTTCCCTGCATGGATGAAACACTCAGGGTTCTTCCTCCACCTGTAATTACCTGGACATCGGTGATATGACTGAAATACTGGTAAAGTTGACCTAAAACCCTAATACACAAACAAACAAAATTAGCTTTCAGAACTGTACATGGATTTGCAAACAGTCTGGATTCAGGCAGCTAATCAGTATTAAAAACTGTACAAAAGAAAGAAAAAAACAGCAAAAGTATATTTATGGAGTAAAGGGTTAACCTATTCCTCAATAGGCTATTTTTAGACCCAACCTCTGGATAAATCCACCCTAAAGGAGCATTTACTAGAGTAAAGTAAAGTTTTAGAATTTCGTAGTTTGAAACCATTATGATAAATAGAGCATTTGCTCCTATAGGAGCAAATGCTCTTTTTATCACAATGGTTTCAAGAAGGCGTAGAAATGCGTATTTATGGAGGAAAGGGTTAAACAATGTGGTATGACAAGGCTGTTTAGGTGAATTTCAAATTTACTTGTGTGTCTCCATGAAAATGAAGGTGCAAATGTCATTCTGTCAGCGTCTTCCCGATGAAAAGTCTTGAGGTAAAGATAATTATTTGAGCAGGTTTAACTCTTTTCCTGTTCTATATTTATTCCAAATTTCGGTACCTACTCATTCATAGACAAAGTAGTTATAATGTAATATGGAAGATGAAACATAGTAACCACTTTAAAAACTAATAAAACAGATCTATCAAATTCCATTAGCAAACCGAGCAGACCCTGAACAGACGGCTCCAATAGGAGCCATCTGATCTGGGTCTACTCTGTTTGCAATTGTGTGAAAAGGTGTTTATTTGAAGGAAAGGGCTAAGGTACTGTCCATTATTTCCAGTATCTCTAGACTGACTGATTTACTGATTATGTAGATGACAGCTGATTGATATGCCTTCCTCATGACCTCAGTCGACCAGTAATGATAGCCTTTCATCTTCATAGCCTATTTTTCACCAACAGTAATATGTAATAAACACTGTCTATGCATTTATATTCTTTCATTGTTTAAGCTCTAAATCAAATCATAGATGTGTCTTTTTATGCCTTTGCAAACAGTAGACCCAGATCAGATGGCTCCTATTGGAGCCATCTGATCAGGGTATACTCTGTTTGCTTTTTATATAATATAGATTTGATTATACAGACTGTGTCATGATAAAAAAAATCTTGTTTATAACTTGTCGTGATTAAAAAATCAGTTCTTGCCTGAATATTAATGGCATAAAGAGTTAACCCTTTACCCCATAAATGTGTTTTTACGCCAACAGAGAAGACCCAGATCTATGCCTGGCTATGTCTGATCTAGGTCTGCTCTGTTTGCGTTTGTTAAACATTGATACGTTCCTTTGTCCATGGGCTAGCTATTATAACAATCTAATTATGTCTCCCCCCATATTTATAGGGGAAGACATTGTTTTCGTGTGAGTTGTCTGTCTGTCCGTCACTAATATTGGAGTTATTGCCCTTTGTAAAAAAAAATCACTTTTTTTGTCCGGAAAATAACTCCTATCTGGCTCATGCCATTTGATTGAAACTGCATACATGGAAAGGTCATGATAAGAGGAAGTGTCATGCTCAAGGTCCATAACTCAGGCTTCACTAATATTATAGTTGTTGCCCCTTGTAAAAAAATCACACTTTTTTTGTCCGGACAATAACTGCTATGTGGCTCATGCCATTGGATTGAAACATCATACCTGGAAAGGTCATGATAAGAGGAAGTGTCATGAGCAAGGGCCATAACTCTGGCATCAATACTTTGGGAGTTATTGCCCTTTGCTACATTTTTTGTCTGATCAATAACTCCTGTTCTACTGATGCTATCGAAATGAATTTCATTTATGGAAAGAGCATGATAAAAGGAAGTGTCATGCATAAGGGCCATAACTCTGATATCAATATTTTTTGAGTTATTAGCTTACGGTTATCATTTTTTTAGCTCACCAGAGCACAAAGTGCTCAGGGTGAGCTTTTGTGATCGCCTGATGTAATCGCCTGATACCATTGAATTCAAACTTCACACATGGAACAGGCATGATGAGAGGAAGTGTCATGCACAAGGTCCATAACTCTAGCTTCAATATTTTTGGAGTTATTCCCCTTTTTTCATTTTTTTTGTCTGGCTAATAAGTCCTATTCTACTTAATATGCCATTGAATTCAAACATCACACATGGAACATGCTTGATTAGAGGAAGTGTCATGCACAAGGTCCATAACTCAAGCTTCAGTATTTTTAGAGTTATTCCCCTTTTTCCCTTTTTTTTGTCCGACCAATAAGTCCTGTTCTACTGATGCCATTAAATTTAAACTTCACATATTACACTTTGGTCATTATTCTCATTATTGTTTTGTCTTAGTTTCATACTTCTTACATATAGATCATACTCCAAGTTAAGCATCATAGCTGGATTTATGTTATACTCATTTACATGATTTGTGTAAACATGTACTGCAATTGTGTCAAGTTTAAAATTGGTGGGAAGAGGGTCAGTAAGCAGGCAGGCGACACAAATGGTCCGAGGAACACCTTTCTAGTCTTTAAAAAAAATCTTTTGCTGATACAACTGATTGGATTTCAATAAAATTGGGTTGGAAAGTTCCTACAGGGACCCTTCACCATACTTAATGTTCATTATTTGTCATAAAACATCCATCTCAGAGAGGGGCTAAATTTCCTTGTACAGCTGTGGCTATTGAGAAAAATTAAAAAATCTTGTCTAACCCTTTCCCTCATACAAACGTGTTTTCACGCATTTGCAAACAGAGTAGACCCAGATTAGACGGCTCCTAGAGGAGCCGTCTGGTCAGGGTCTGCTCTGTTTGCTAATAGATTTTAATAGAACCGTTTCTTTGTTTTCTAAAATGTCTACAATGTTCCACCTTCCATATTTCTTTATAACTATTTTGTTAATGAATATTCAGTAGGTATTGAAATTTGGTCTAAATAGAGAACAGGGAAAGGGTTAAAACAATTTCATTGCAATCCTGTAGGAACGTTCTCTGAGGTGACCCTTTGCCAAAAGAATTCAAATTATTGTAATTCCAAAAAACATGGCTACCAGAGAAATTAAATGAATAAATGAAAAACGTTATTTAATGAGGGAAACTCAATTGGTCCAAAGACTCATTCACCTTGAGGGTCTCGTTGACATTTAACGCATGCTGTATTCTCCCTGATAAATGCCTCCACTTTAACAAACGATCCGTACCTCTGGATAGAAACTAATGATCAATAAAACAATTGAAACCCTATGTAATAACCGTTAAATGCAGAAATAGTTTTTTTTTCTAAAATTTTAATACAGGTGGTTAAGCTCCCTTAGGAACTTTCTGTATTGCTTTCTTTCTTACTTGAGCAACCATACAATAAAATACAAGAAGCTTCTTTTAAAAAATGTAACACCTGGGAGTTTTTATTAGAGATAATATAATCTGTAATGATAAAGGTTGAGATGGAACATATGATCACTGTAAACTTAACCCTTTCCTCCATAAATACGCCTTTCCACGCCTCTGTAATAGTCACTTTTTGAAACCGTTGTGACAAATAGAGCATTTGCTCCATAGCAAATCCTCTATTTATCAAAATGGTTTCTATACTGCACAATTCTAGATTCATTCAAAGAGGTTGGGTCTAAAAATAGCCTATGAGGGTCAGCACGATTAATTTTTGTCATCAGAATAAATTGATTGATTGATCTATTATATTTGAAATTGCAGAATAGGTCATTACAACACACAAATGATTAAAAGTAGAAAAGAGAAAGAGAGAGAGAAAGAGAGAGAGAGAGCGAGAGAAACAGCATAATATGGAGTATTCTTTGGTATTAGCGTTTTATATTGGACAAAAACAGAGTTGCTTTAATCATTGTTTAAAGATAGAAATTATTCAGTATGAAGGACACTAGGTGTCCTCCAATCTGGGTCTACGCTGTTCGCCATTGTCAGCTGTGCACTCGTTTCCCACATTCATAAGATAAGCAGTTGCATTCTATTTGTTGAATTATTGACCAATCAGTTGAATCCATTCTATTGTTTAACTCTTTCCCTCATAGGCTATTGTGAAAAGGATTTTTTTTAGAATTTTGTAGTTTGAAACCATTGTAATAAATATAGGAGCAAATGCTTTATTAACAATTATTTCAACAGGTGACTTTTACAGAGGCGTAGAAAGGCGTATTTATGGAGGAAAGGGTTAACCTTTTCTCTGTTCTATATGTATTACAAAATTTCAATACCTACTTAATGTTCATGGACAAAATAGTTATAATGCAATTATGGAAGGTGGAGCATTGTATATAGCCATTTTATAAAGTAAAGAAACAGATCTGTCAAACTCATTAGAAAACAACAGATCTTGATCAGACGGCTCCTTTAGCAGCCCTCTGATCTGGGTCTACTCTGTTTGCAAATGCGTGAAAATATGTTTGTATGAAGGAAAGGCTGAAACAGTTTCATGACCTTAACCAATTACCACATAGTTTTTTTTTTAGCTCGTCTGTTTTGAAGGAAAGTCGAGAGCTATTGTGATCACTGGGTCGTAGGCGTTGGTGTTGTCGTCCTCATCGTCGTTGTAGGTGTGCAAAAACTTTAATGTAGCTCATTACTCAAAAGTATAAGAGGTATCAACATGAAATCTCATTAGTTGGTAGATCTCATTGAGGGGAAGGCCCCTAGATAAGAACCTTAATTTCAAAATTTTGGAGTTGTGGTCCTTTATATTTTTCAAAAATGTTTCATTAAGCTGGACAAATCAGATGAGCGTTTGCGCCGCATGCGGCTCTTATTAGATCCAACCACGTTGAATAAATCTTCTAAAAAGGAGCATTAACTAGAGAAAAGGAAAATTTTAGGATTTTGTAGTTTAAGCAAATGCTCTATTTATCACAATGGTTTCAATAGGTGACTTATTGTAGAAGCGTCAAAAGGCGTCAATATGAGGGTATGGGTTTAAGCACAATTATTGACAGACCTTTATAAATGAAAAATCAACAGGAGAATTTCTGGCCAAAGAAGAAACTGTAAAAACATGTCCATCAAATGCCTACAGCAAACAGAGCAGACTCTGACCAGACAGTTCCTGGGGCTGTCTGATCTGGGTGTTCTCTGTTTGCGAAGGCATCTATATGTGGGAATGGATTAAATCTGATCATTTCTTTGCCTACAAAAATTAACTTCTGTTCTATTTTTCAAAGCAGATTTTCTTAATTTATTTTCAAAAACTATGATCATTGTATCCAGGAGCTTTGTGCCTATGAAATACGAAGTTGTAGGATGTATTAGAGTCCACGCTGTTTGCAGAAGTATTTTAAGATTTGTACTAAACTTTTTACTTAATAAATAACCTGTTTGTCTGCTCAATTGTCATCTGAAACATGTTCATAACTATTAATTTTCTTTATGAAATTGTTCAGCTTTCAGAAGTTGAACCTGAGTGACAAACAGTTTGGATCTCAGATCAGGCCCCACATTTTGTAGGGCCTGATCTAGATCCAGACTGTTTGCATAGAGCATAAATGGCGGGAGAATGCGTCGCTAGCATTCAAAGAGTATCGCCTCACCTTACAAAGAAGGCAATGACCAGTACTGTTTAATCCTTTGAGTGCAAACATTTCTGTCTTTAACCCGTTTCTTCATGAATATTCATGTAAGAAATAATGTCATCATATATGTTAATTAGATTACATGAACATAGGAGATTTTGACTATTGCAGAAACTGTACAATCAGAACTATGTTATTCCATAAGCAAACAGAGCAGACCCTGATCAGACGGCTCCTATAGGAGCCGTCTGGTCTGGGTCTACTCTGTTTGCAAAGGCATTGAAAGGCGTATTTATGGAGTAAGAGGTTAACCAGTGAGTTCATTCAGTCGGAATTTAGAATTAAATTTGCATAAGAAATTTAAATTACAAACAGTGCAGACCTTGAAGAAATCTTCACTTCTGCTCTGTCTGCAATTTGGAATGGAAAGGTTCAAATAAAGGTCCAGAAAATATATGGTATCTTATCAGAGTAACAAGAATTCATGACTTGGCAATTTATTTTCACAAACAGCAGACGACTTTTGCAGACGACAATTTACTTGGTTTTACTGAAAGGTATGAACATGTAGTTAGCAAGTTGCACACATTAATAGTGGTTCTATAATTAGATCAGTTTGTTGGTTCTCTTTCAAGAATATGATTAGTACCATATCCGCTGGGTGACCATTTGACCGCTTGGTCAACTTTTAAACCAACTGGACAAATATTGATCTAGATATACCGGCAGATTAATGAGTTGGACTTGCATTGATAAAGGCGACACCTAAAGCTGCACAAGCTTGTCTGTACCTTATATGGTTTGCTTTAACACTTTTACTGCTTAACCGTTTCCCTGTTCTATGCTTATTCCAAATTTCAATACCTACTGAATATTCATTAACAAAATAGGTATAAAGAAATATGGAAGGTGGAACATTGTAGCCATTTTAGAAAGTAAAGAAACAGATCTATCACATTCTATTAGCAAACAGAGTAGACCCTGATCAGACGGCTCCACTAGGAGCCGTCTGATCTGGGTCTACTCTGTTTGCAAATGCGTGAAAACACGTTTATATGAGGGAAAGGGTTAACTCTTTCCCTGTTGAATATTCATGTAAGAAATAATGACATTACAAATAGTTGTTAGCAGAATTTTTATAATGGCAAATCCTGGATGTATCCAGAAACTCAGGCAGAAACTGTAGAATGAGATCTATATTATACTGTAAGCAAACAGAGCAGATCCTGATCAGATGGCTCTCTTACATGAGCCCTCTTGATCTGGGTTTACTCTGTTTGCAAAAGCGTTAAGCGTTTTTATGAAGTAAAAGGTTAAGAAGTACCTGTTTGCAAATTTTGATGATGAGGCGCATTTCTCCATATTTGATTAACCCTTTACAGCATAAATGCGCCTTTCTACACCTATGAAAGCAGAGAAGATGCAGATCAGATGGCTGCTATAGTTTCTGCCTATAAAGCTAAAATTTCCTGTGTCCATGTGCTATTATAACAAATTAATTAATATTCATGGCATTATTTTTTCTTACATGAATATTCATGGAGGAAATGGTTAAAAAACTGATTAGCTTGTCAAATATTTTGGATCCTGATGAGATGTTAAGTTGCTCAATGTCTCAATGAAATCCAAGTACAGTAAAACCTCTCTATAACGACCACTAAATTGTGTTAATTAGTTGGTATTTATGGCAGGTAGCTGCTTAAAGCAAGGTGAAAGTAAAACAGAACGCTCCTATAGGAGCGTTCTGTTTTACTTTCACCTTACTTTAAGCAGCCATCTGCCTTTAACACAAAATAATTGATGTAATATGCTGCTGTATCATTAACTCCATAGATACACCTTTTAATGTCTTTGCAAACAGGGTAGACCCAGATCAAATTGACTCATAGGAGCCATCTGATCAGAGTCTGCTCTGTTTGCTTATAATGAAATAGTATAGAACTGATTTTACAGTTGCTTATAATGAAATAGTATAGAACTGATTTTACAGTTGCTTATAATGAAATAGTATAGAACTGATTTTACAGTTGCTTATAATGAAATAGTATAGAACTGATTTTACAGTTTCTATCATATTGGCTAAAACTTCCTGACTGAATTGCCATTATAAAAATCCATTAAGTTAATATTCATAGTCATTATTTCTTACATGAATATTCATTAATCAAAGAGTTATGGGTGCAGAGAGTTGGAATTTGATTGAATGCAGGTAATGAGCCATTTCGCATACTTGCAAACAGAGTAGAGCAAGATCAGACGGGTCATACATCAAGGTCAAAGATCAAACTATGGATCAAATTTAGATTGGCCATAATTTTGTCACCATTCAATAAAGATCCTTCAAACTTGGAATGCATGTGCAACTTATTGGGGCGAACATTTTTAAGGGTGACTTAGTAAGGTAAACGTCATACATCAAGGTCAAAGGTCATATTATGGGTCCAATATAGAGTTTCTCGCCATTCAACATACATACTTCAAACTTGGCATGCATGTTCAAATTATGGAGGCAAATATTTTTAGGGTGACTTATTAAGGTCAAGGTCACATGTCAAATTAAGGGTCAAATTTAGATTGGTGATGATTTTGTTGCCATTCAACATGCACACTTCAAGCTTGGCATGCATGTGCAACTTATAGAGGCGTTTTTAAGGGGGTCACTTATTAAGATCAAGGTCATAAATCAAGGTCATGATCACATTGGGGGCATAGTGTTTCACAAACACATCTTGTCGAAACCATTGTGACAAATTGAGCATTTGCTTCATAGGAGCAACTCGTTCTATTTATCACAATGGTTTAAAAACAATATAATTCTAAAATTTTCCTTTGCTCTAGTAAATGCTCCTTTTCGGTAGATTTATTCAAAATGGTTGAGTCTAAAAATATCCTATGAGGGAATGGGTTAACCATGAACAGATGGTGTGCAGCATTCAAGAACAGAGGGCTGGAGTGAGGGAAACAAACAAGTCTGTCTTAACCACTTCATTTATCACTTAACTCTTTGCACACTAGCAGCAAAACCGTGAATACTTTTGCAATCAGTTTAGATCCAGATGAGATGCTCTATAATATGGCGTCTCATCAGGATGCAAACTGTTTGACACTTTGGCCATATTTTTTGCAAAGAAATAAGAGAAATTTTAGTTTAAGAATTGAAACAGACTACAATTACTGCAGATGAAAAAGCACACAAACAGTTGGTTAGAATAGTGATCTGATTGACTGAACAAAGTAACATGCTGAGCAGAACCAGTCACCCCTCTGACTGGCGTATATTGCCTATCTTTGTGGAGCTCTTTTTTCAATGTAAAGCCCAATGCTCTTTAACCTTTTACTCCATGAATATTCATGTCAGAAATAATGATATCATGAATATTAGATTAATTGTTATAACAGCACATGGAAACAGGAATTATTGACCATGGCAGAAACTAGAATCATATCTAAATTATATCATAAGCAAACAGAGCAGACCCTGAGTAAAAAAAAAGAGCGTTATCAACATTTTCTACCAGGTCCTACTATGGTGCATTCCTACACTTGGGAATCCCAGTCAATTCTATTTTTAGATGATTATGTCATCACACTCTTTAGCACCAAACCCTGCCCAACTGTAGTTTTGGTGGTGGAATGGGGCCTCAATGTGTTTCAAACTTGTTTCCACTTCCAAGTTACCAAATCATTACATTAACCCTTTCCCTCATATAAATGAGTCTGAGTTCGTTCTCAAGCTTTTGATTGGTCAGATTTGAGTTTTCAAGCTTTTGATTGGTCAGATTTGAGCCAAAGGCTCAAATCTGACCAGTCAAAAACTTGAGAACGGACTCAGTCTCAACTAAAAGTTTTATAAGCATGGATACAGGTCTTTGAAGCTGTCTGATAATGGTCTGCTGTGTTTGTTACTAATTATAATAAATGCTGAGTACATAATTGTGCCATTAGAAATATTCAGCTGATCAATGTTCATGATTTGGTTATTTCCTACATAAATATTCAACAGGGAAATGTTTGATGAGAGAGAAAAAGAGAGATAAAAATTAAAGATATCATTGAAAAATTATACAAAATGAATATTCAAAAATTGTTTGCATGTCGGATTCTAATATTTGAGTAGCAAATTTGATATTTGTTGCAATCCATACTACTATTGTTAACTAATTTTGTTAAGTAATTGTCACCGGCAAAGCATGTAGTCTACTGCAATTCCCAAAGTTAATTTTCCTCAGTTTCACCTCAAATTAGTGTTAATGTCAAAGAGGATAGATACTGTTACTGGATGCTCAGGGTACTCTATGTCTCATCTGGATCGAAAATGCTTGCATAGTTTATCACGGATTTGCTGTAGCTAAATATTTTCTACAGTAGAACCTGTCTTAAGCTCCCATCAAAAATAAGTCTAATTATGGTACTGTAAGGTAGGTGGTAGCTGAATGTAGGTCAAAAGTAATGCAGAAAGCTCCTATAGGAGCTTTCTGCATTACTTTTGTCCTACATTAAGCAACCACCTGCTTTTTTTATGACTTTTATGTTCAGTAAATGAATGGTCGCTTAGAACATATTCTACTGTATCGTCTGGATCCCCAATCTTTGCACAGTTTATCACAGTTTTGCCGCTTACCTGGTAATTAAATGTTTTCTACAAGAATTATTTATAGGATAATGACCTACGGTATTGAAAACCTAAATATGGTGACAAAAATAATGGTAGTTGAGGTTATTGACTGCACTTTACATAACAAACAGATCAATGGGAATAAGTGGACATATTGTCATTTACAGACTGACCACACCACTTGGAGTGACTAATCTTGACCATATATCATCAAAATTTTGCTCTCTGTAACAATTTTTAACCCATTTAACCCAATCCTGCATAGTCTATTTTTATATCCAACCTCTTTGATTAAATCAACCCAAAAGGAGCATTAACTAGAGAATTGTGTAGTTTCCCTCATATCAAAGCTTTCTCACGCCTTTGCAAATGCATGAACAGAAGACGTCCCTGAGCCATCTGATAATTACATTTTCTATTTTATATTTCTTATACTTGCTTTAAATTAACCCTTTCCCAGTTTAACATTCATATAAGAAATAATGACATCATGAATTATCATTATAATGGCATAATTATGTACATGACTGTACTCCACCATATCAGCCAATACCAAAACAAAAATTTCATGTTTATACATGCAATCATTAACCCTTTCCTCCATGAATATTCATGCTAGAAATAATGATGTCATGAATATTAATTAGATTAATTTGTTATAATAGCACCAGTCCTGGACACATTAATTTTTGGCAAAGGCAGAAACTATATAATCATATCTGTATTATATCATAAGCAAACATAGCAGACCCTGATCAGATGGCTTCATGGGAGCTGTCTGATCTGGGTCTTCTCTGTTTGCAAAGGTGTAGAAAGGCGTATGTATGGAGTAAAGGGTTAAAGTTCAGCTAATAAATATTTTCAATGTCATTTTTCTTGATAAATATTCAACAAGGAAGAGTAATGTGTAGAGTGTTGCTGGAATATTTGTGAGGAAAATTGTTAACCCATTCCCTTATAGGCTCTTTTCAGACCCGACCTCTTCGAAATAAAGCGTTTATTAGCAAAAAGGGAAATTTTTAGAATTGTGTAGTTTTGAAGCCTTTGAAGAGCATTTTGCTCTTATGGAACAAACACTATTTATCACAATGGTTTCAAAAAGTGACTTTTAAAGAGGAATCAAAGGGGGGGGGGGGGGGGGGGGGGGAATTGGTTAAGAAGGTAAATACATGCAAATTTGTTGCAGCAGACGGCAAGTTGTACATGTTGTCTTTACATACCTGAGGCAGACTAGGTATAGAGGGAAAATCCAGGTTATCATTCTGACCATGGTTTGACCGGCCAGTGACCATTGGTTTGGTATTCATGTAGCAATATAGACTAAGTGCCCTTAATACAACCAATGGCTTGAGACTGACCAGTATTTGCAAACAGTTTTAATCCAGATCACACCTACGTAACTCAATGGCTGGTCTGTTTCAGAATCCGTTTATAATTATATTACTTTCAAAAATGCTTTTTAAATATTGGTTGATATCATTTAAGCAGGCATTTGACTTGAAGCAGACATAATTTTCAGCTGTTGAAATAATAAAGTTGGGAGAATTTTTTCTAAGGCCAAGCATTTGTAAATATTGGGTTATATTTCGGACAATCCTCTTGTAAGACTAAATGCATGAGAGACCTGTAAGGCCCTAACCATCTGCATGGTAAGAAATAATTTTCGTCTGCTAAATTGTCTTTTGCTGCAACTCTCAAACTTAAATGTTTTCTATAGGTGTCCTTAACTCCACCAATACCCCTTTTTACGCCTTTGCAAACACAGTAGACCAAGATCAGATGGCTCCTATGGAAGCCGTATGATCAGGATCTGCTCTGTTTGCTTATGGATAATATAGATACGGTATGTATCTACAGTTTTTGTCATGGCAAACAATCCTATGTTCATTTGCTTTTCAAAAAAATTCATCTATTATTCATGATGTCATTATAATTTACATAAATATTCTTGAAGTAAAGAGTTAAACTCTATCTTAGTATTTAACAGTTTGGATCCTGATGAGATATCGAAAGATATCGAAGATGTCATGAAATTCGATCAGAGTCATATTTGTTGACGGCCAAAAAATATAGGGCCATTTTTGATTAAGGGGCCATGACCTATCGTTTTATTGCTGAAATGTCTTCAGAGAGCATCAAGGGACCAATATATTAGAGAGATTTATGAAATAATGACCTTTCATTTTGACAAATAGCCCTCAGTTTAACGTCTGTTGTATATGTAAGTCTCGTACTTCACTTAGTGCATTATTTTATTGTGTTTTGCAGTATTTGGTTTAGTGTCATGAAACTTGGTAGGATGGTTAAAATGTGAATTCTGGGGCATCAATAGTATGGTAATAGGTAAAGGTGTGTATTCAGATACTAATACAGTTGAACTTCGATAACTCGAACTTTAAGGGACCATACAAATTAGTTCGAGATAACAGAGGTTCGAGTAATTTGATATCTATCCTGAACAATTTCTCAATGCCACAGCTTAATACAGGTCTAAATTAATGCTGAAAGCTCCTGTAGGAGCTTTCAGCATTACTTTAGACCTGTATTAAGCTGTCACTTGTGTTTCTAGATATCTGCAGCAATACATTTTAGAGCAATTATGTATCGTAAGTTTTGAAAGGACTGAACGTTTTATTCGAGTTTATAATCCTAAAGTTCGAGTTATCCGAGTTTGAGATACCAAAGTTCAACTGTATTGTCATTTCTCCATCATACCCTATGTCTGGAAGAGACGATTTTAATCTTTTACTTCATGAAAGAGTCAGTTACCACAAGGGTTTGATGGAAAAATAAAGGAATTATTTTTATGCCCCCAAAGCTAGGCTTTGTTGAAAATGTTTTCACATATCTTATTTTTGTGGAAGAATTTTTAAGTTCAGTGAACTCGAGATGTGCGTGTTTAAATCATTTACACCATGAATATTTATTTTAGAAATAATGATATGCATATTGATTACAGTGAAACCCCGCTAATGCGACCACTTAATAAACAGCCACTGGCGCCATTTAAAGCAGGTGGTTGCTTAATGCAGGACGAAAGTTATGCAGAAAGCTCCTATAGGAGCTTTCTGCATAACTTTTGTCCTGCATTAAGCTACCACCTGCCTCTGTCACCCAGAAGTATGCCCCTTTTTGGTGGTCGCATTAGCGGGGTTTTACTGTATATAAATTGTTATAATAGCATATGGACACAGGAGCTTTTGGCCATTGCATAAACTGCAGAATCATATCTATATTATATTATAAGCAAACAGAGCAGACTCTGAATAGACAGCTCCTTCAGGAGCCGTCAGATCTTGGTCTACTCTGTTTGTAAAGGTGTAGAAAAGCATTTTTATTGAGGAAAAGGGTAGTGTACATTAGAGTACACCACTATACATAGGCTTGGCCTATGTGTCAGCAGAGTTCAAATACCAGGCGCCAGGTTCGACTGGACTTCTGTGTATGGTGATTCACATTATATCATAGAGTCATCTGAGGTGAAAGCAAGATCACTTGGACCTGATGGATGTAACATTGGAGTAATATTGATTCTAAAATGACCATGGATTTAGCAAAGTGATTTACCTGTTAAGGCCATGGAACTTTAAATTGGATAAAATTCTGTTAGAAGTGCCTTTCATAATTTATTGTTGTTATAATATTCAAAGGTGGACATTTACTTACATTCAAATAAAAAATGAGTAAGTAATTTTTTCAATAAACATAATTTGATTTGTAAATTGAAATAGCATTTTGATGTGCAGTACTGTTTTATACCTTTTATATCGGCATTTTATCACAAAACAAAATTAAGGTTCATCTTTCAGAGCTACAGATAAAGGTGCTTTCCCAAATACAAAATCATCATTTCTCACTCAGACCTAGCTTATACTGTGACCACTCTTCAGAATCTTCTGTAGGGTTTGGTGGAGAAATAAAGGAGTTCTGAAAATGTTTTAATTTACGCATCTTATATGGACCTCTGTTTTTCTATTTCATTACCCCTCAAAAGGTGGGAGGCATATAATCTTGTTCTTCTCCATATCGATGGATGAAGATACCACCATATTAACCCTTTAGGCGCCAAATATCTAATTGTCGTCTGCAATCCAAGTTTGTGAAATCAATCAGTAAAATAAGGAAATGAGATAAATAAATGCAATTTTCAAAGGAATAAAGCACATATATAGAAATTGAGATTGAGACTAATAGTGAAGTCCCTGATCTGGGACTGCACTATTTGTGGTGGTGCATTTATGCAACTGTGGCGGTGAAAGGGTTAATGTCCTGTAAATTCTTGTCAACTCCTAATATACCAATACATGTACAAAGGTCCAGATAAGATGTGTAAATTTAAACATTTTCATGAATGACTTCTTTATTTCTCCACCAAACCCTATGTTGTGACCACTCTTTAGAATTGTGTCTTCGAGACGATTCAAAGAGCGGTCACAGCATAGGGTTTGGTAGAGAAATGACAATTTTAGTATTTGAATATGCACCTACATCTGCCAATGGGAGGATTTACTTTAGACTTTCACAGATGAACAACTTTGATGTGAAGGTGCATGTTGTAAAGTAAGGGAGTTTTGCTCCGACGATTTTAACCAGAGATACTAAACTTTGCAATTTTGTTTACGTACTATGGAACATATAGTGAAAACATTTTGTGTGTCCTCATACACCATAGGCAGGATTTACTTCAAACTTTCACAGATTTATGTGAAGATGGAGAAGTTTTCTGCATTACTTTCATCCTGCATTAAGCTACCGCCTGTCCCAACCCTTTGCAACATAAAAACAACTTTCTATGCCTTTGCAAATAGAGTAGATCCAGATCAGATGGCTCCTGTTGGAGCCATCTGATCAGGGTCTGCTCTGTTTGCTTATGAAATGACATAGATATGATTCTACAGTTTCTTCCATGGACAGAATCCCGGTGTTCATGTGGCTCTATAAAAATGAATCTAATAAATATTCATGATGTCATTATTTCTTACATGAATAATCATGGAGGTAAAACCTAAAATTCGACATTCACACCTTTGCAAACACAGTAGACCATGATCAGAAGACTCCTGTAGGAGCGGTCTGATCAGGGTTTGCTCTGTTTGCTTATTAACCCCTTCCCTCATAGGCTATTTTTAGACTCAATCTCTTTGAATAAATCTACCGAAAAGGAGCATTAACTAGAGAAAAGGAAAATGTTAGAGAATTGTGTAGTATTGAAATCATTGTGATAAAGAGTATTTCCTCACAATGGTTTCAAGAAGTGACTATTACAGAGGTGTAGAAAGGAGTATTTATGGAGGAGTGGGTTAAGTAATATAGATCTGATTCTACAGGTTCTGCCAGGGTCAAAACTTTCTTAAAATTTTGTTCATGATGCCATTATAAAAGTGCAGTTATTTAATATTCATATATATTTTCTTTATAAATATTCATGGAACACTGGGTTAAGGAAAAGAATACATTCATTTTTGACTGAATTATTGCCCTTTGCATTTTCCCATAATATGATGAAATTAATACCTTTTTTTCTGATTCTTTTGAATGAATTGGTTTCAAACTTTCATTCATGAACAGTCTTGATAGGCAAATGTGCTGAGAAGGAATTCTAGCTGGTAAAATTTTGACGTCATTGTCACAAAGTTGAGCCACATGACTGTTTAGTAACTATGGCAACATGTGATGTCCATGTTCTATGGATATATTTCTAATTATAACATGATAAAAACAATATCAATAACACATGCTTGACCAGTATTACAAATTAACTCCATGAGTATTCATGTAAAAAATAACGATGTCATGAATATTAATCAAATTCATTTTTATAATGGCATATTAACGATTTTGGCCATGGCAGAAACTGTCTTATCTATATTACAAGAGCCATCTGATCTGGGTCTACTCTGTTTGCGTAAGGATAAAAATGCGTATTTGTTGAGTAAAGGGTTAAGCACATCTGCAAGTCAATAAAACCTGCATACAGTGACTACCCAAATAACAGAGGTACAGATAAAATGCATAAATTAAAACATTTTCAAGAATAACTCCATTATTTCTCCACCAAACTATAAACCCTATATTGTGACAACTCTTTAGAATCTTCTCTTTGAGACAATTCTAAAGAGTGGTCACAACATGGGGTTTGGTGGAGAAAGGATGATAGTATCTGACATTTATCTGAAATAAGTCATTCATAATTCCAGCTTTTGCTAATGCTTAGAAAGGCATATTTTTTTTCGTAAATGGTTAACCCTTTGTATGCTTTTTAAGGCCTTTGCAAATAGAGTCTGCTGTGCTGGAGAGATATATATTATATAAATGATAGAGCAGACCCTATATGCAGAGCTCCAGACAAGATGCGTAAATTTAAACATTTTCAAGCATAGCTCCTTTTTTCTCCACCAAACCCTATACTGTGACCTAGCTTTAGAATCGTCTCTTCGAGACGATTCTAAAGAGTGGTCACAGTATAGGGTTTGATGGAGAAATGACGATTTTAGTACTTGGGTATGCACCTTTATCGGTAGCTCTGCCTATATTTATTCCAAATTTCAATACATACTGAATATTCATAGACAAACTAGTTATAATGAAATATGGAAAATGGAACATAATGTAGCTACTTTAAAGAACGTAAAGAATCAGAACTTTCAAATTGTATTTGCTAACAGAGCAGACCCTGATCAGATGGCTCCTATAGAACCCATCTGATCTGGGTCTATTCTGATTGCAGATGTGTGAAACTGCATTTATATGAAGGAAATTAGGGCTTAAACGTATCAATGGAGTAAAGAGTTAAAAATCTATTGTGAATATCTTATATTTAACTCATAAACATGGACACAAAAATTATTGACCATCAGTTCTAGATATGAAAACCTAGCATAAACTTTAACCATTTTAATGCTTGTTTTTAACCCTTTCTCTGTTGAATATTCATGTAAGAAATAATGGCATTATGAATATTTATTAGAATATTTATAATGGCATAATTATGCAGGCTTGATCACAAGGAAATCTGGACTACTCTGTTTGCAAAGGCGGGAAAAAGTTTTTAGCAGACCCTGATCAGACGGCTCATATAGCAGCCATCTTATCTGGGTCTACTCTGTTTGCAAAGTCATAGAAAGGCGTATTTATGAAGAAAAGAGAGCATATGCAGAGCTACAGATAAAAGTGTGTACCCTAAATATTAAAATTGTAATTTCTCCACCAAACCCTTTACTGTGACCACTTTTTAGACGATTTAACCCTTTCCCTGTTCTATGTTTAGTCCAAATTTTAATACCCATTGAATATTCATGAACAAAACAGTTATAATCAAATCTGGAAGATGGTACATTGTAGCTATTTTAGAAGGTAAAGACATGGATCTATCAAATTCCATAAGCAAACAGAGCAGACCCTGATCAGACGGCTCCTCTAGGAGCCGTCTGATCTGGGTCTACTCTGTTTGCAAATGCGTGAAAACACGTTTGTATGAGAGAAAGGGTTAAAAAGTGGTCACAGTATTGGGTTTGGCGGACAAATAAAGAACTATTCTTGAAAATATTTAAATACATGTATATTATCTGGAGCTCTGAGTTAACCTTGTTGGATTGTTTTTGTTTATGATACAGCTATGTTTGTACTGAATCGGATCGTAATTAACCCTTTGCTTGCTAGTGGTGTAGACATAATTATATGAGACAGCCATTATAATTCAGTGGCTATACATTGATCCAACTTAAGAATGATTCATCTCATTAACCCTTTCCTCCATAAATATGCATTTCTATGCCTCTGTAAAATTCACTTTTGAAAACTATTGTGATAAATAGAGCATTTGCTCCTAAGGAGCAAATGCTCTATTTATCACAATGGTTTCAGAACTACAACATTCTAAAAGTTTCCTTTTCTCCAGTTAATGCTCCTTTTCAGTAGATTTATTCAAAGAGGTTGGATCTTAAAATAGCTTATGGAGGAATGGGTTAATATTTATACCGGATGGATTCACACAATTGAATATTCAGCATGAGAAAAGGTTTAAGTTTCATTCAAAAGTGTAAATTTAAATTGGGGGCCAAAAAGGGGTTTTTATGTACAGCCAATAGAGCTAGTTCATAAATGCACTGTAACAACTGCCATATGATAGTTGGTGCACCAGTGCCAGTGCACCTATACAAAAATGAATGTGTTTCACAGCAATGGTTGCAACTGCAATTTCTATCATCAAACAGAGATCCAGATACGATGTGTAAATGAGGATGATGTTAGTATTTGAGTACACAACTTTATCTGTTGCTTCGTCAAAGTTTAAAATTTTGCACTTTTTATACGCCCGTTTGAAAAGACATGACGTATTATGGAAAGGCGCTGTCTGTCCGTCCGTCTGTCTGTAACATCTCTTAACTCAAATTCTTCTTGATGGATCCTTCTCAAATTTCACCACAATGTTTATCTGGACATGCTACAGTAGCAGGGGTGTGTCCTGGTACGTATATCCAAGGTCAATGTTGCATAATTGGACTTTAGCATTGCATTTAGCATTTGCATTTAGCAAAAATGTTAACCTCAATTTATGTTGAACAAGGCCTCGACAGGCGTATATTGTGCCCACTGGCACTCTTGTTTACTACAGGATAGGCTAGTTTCGCTTGGCTGGTCACCTCGATGTACTACTTATGTGGTCAAAGTTTAAAAAATAAGTAGACAAAATAGATAAATTCAGTTGTATAGACAATTTTCTGTGTAATTCATAGACATACTTTGTTGCAAAGCTATTTGTTTCCTACAGCTTTTAGTCCCCCACCGGGCACAGGAGGGGGGAGGGGCTATGGGTCTGCACTCCATCCGTCCTTCCTTCCATCCCCCTCCGTCCATCCCACCGTTCCTCCTTCTGTTTGGGTGTTTGTCCTGAGGATATCTCCTCAACCGATGCTTCTTAGGAAGGCAAAATTTCACATACTACTTTGATGTGTCTAACAATCATGACCCTGATCTTGATCCTAAAGGAGCTTTCTGCCTTACTTTTGCCCTTCATTAAGCTACCACCTGTCTTACAGAACCATACTTAGACCTCTTTTTGATGGCTGGTCAACCCTTTGCTCCATAAATACGCCTCTGCACGCCTTTTCAAACAGAGTAGACGCAGATCAGACGGCTCCAATAGGAGCCGTCTGATCAGGGTCTGCTCTGTTTGTTTATGAAGTAATATAGTAATCTTTAGACAATTCTAAAGAATCGTCACAGCATAAAAGCTTTTCTAGAAAAAAACTCATTTTTTGAAACCATTGTGATAAATGGAACATTTTCTCCATTATGAGAAGCAAATGCTCTACTTATCACAATGGTTTCAAAACTACCAAATTCTAAAATTCTCCTTTTCTATAGTTAATGCTCATTTTCGGTAGATTAATTCAAAGGGGTTGGGTCTAAAAATAGTCTAGGGAGAATGAGTTAAATAATTATTTAGTTCTTATCTATATATGCCTCTAACACTGAGTATCAAGATCCAAGCCATTGGAAAGTCCTAGGACAAGACTATAAACCAAGGTTCGATGTATCAGTGCTAGACACGGTGCATCTAAAAGAACCATGCCAGGGAAACTCTTGTCGATAATAAGAGTACGGCATTGTGACACCCGGCATCACACCGGGGTTTCTCTGTATCCTGTCCCCTCACTCTGTAGCTTCCAATTAGCCTATAGTGAGCAGAAATGGACGTTAATCAACACAAACAAGCAATTGGAGAAGTCCAGACATGCAGAAAAGGCAATTTTAAGAAACATAGTGTAAAAAGTTCTCAAAATTGTCAATAATCAAATCACTTCAAATAATGATATTGATGATTCAACATTGTTAAGCAGGAATTTAATTAAAATCTTTTTAGTGGTTCTTTCAGCATTCACCAATTAATCTGCTGAAATATTTGAAAGAGAAAATAAATACGGTAGAACCTCTCTAAAATGCCCAAATAGTAAATAAATGATCATGGCAAATACTCTTTGGGCTATATAAATGTAATTGTATTGTATGGCTGCCCAAAGTTTAACCCATTCCATCATAGGCTACTTTTAGATCCATCCACTTTGAATAAATCTACCGAAAAGGAGCATTAACTAGAGAAAAGGATTTTTTTTTGTAATTTTGTAGTTTGAAACCATTGTGATAAATAGAGCATTTACTCCTATAGGAGCAAATGCTCTATTTATCACAATGGTTTCACAAAGTGACTTTTAAGGAAGCGTCAAAAGGCGACAATATGCTGGAATGGGTTAACAGAACTCCAGATAAGATGCATAAATTAAACAAATTCAAGAATAACTTCTTTAATTTGAGACAATTCTGAAGAGTGGTCACAGTATAAGGTTTGGTAGAGAAATGTCGATTTTAGTATTTGGGTACGCCCCTTAATCTGTAGCTCTGCTTTAACCCTTTCCTTCTTATAAACCCCTTTTCACACATCTACAAATAGTGTAGGATCAGATCTATATAAATCCATAAGCAACTCAACAAACCCAGATCAGACGGTTCTTATAGGAGTCATCTGATCTTGGTCTTCTTTGTTTGTAAGGGTGTGAAAAAGCTTTTATATAAAGGAAAGGATCAAGAGAGACCTCACAGTGTATTATTTTTTCCTGAATCTTTTGCAGGTGGTAATTGTGCTCAATTTGGAATATTTTCTGTGTTACGGGACTTGGGACTTACCGGTGGACTATCAGCGTGTTACAATGCCTTGGAACTTCACCATCTTGTGTGAATCTGCTGCTGCTGCATCTGCTGCTGTCCGGAAGTACCCACAATGCATGGTCAGCACATGGATATGTATTTAGACCCAGTCATGGGAAAAGGTATGTACATCTTAGTGATCTCTTTCAACACCAAGTTTGTTATTCAGCAGCCCCTTTGGATTCTCACTCAGAGATATAGGGGCATACCCAAATACTAAAATTGTCATTTCACCACTACACTCGAAGAGAGGATTCTAAAGAGTGGTCACAACACAGGGTTTGGTGGCGAAATAAAGAAGCTATTCTTGAAAATGTTTTAATTTACGCATCTTATAATTCTGGAGCTCCATTCGAGATCAATTTGTTATTGGCTTGGCCTTTTACATCAATTTTAGAAAATGCTTGTAACGCAGCTTTTTAACCCTTTATTCCATATACAGTAAAACCCCGCTAATGTGACCACTTTATAAACAGCCACTGGCGTCATTTAAAGCAGGTGGTTGCTTAATGCAGGACGGAAGTTATACAGAAAGCTCCTGTAGGAGCTTTCTGCATAACTTTTGTCCTGCATTAAGCTGCCACCAGACTAGGCCACCCAGAATTATACCCATTTTTGGTGGTCGCATTAGAGGGGTTTTGTAACACAGCTTTTTAACCCTTTATTCCATATATATATTCATGTAAGAAACAATAACATCATGAGTAATAATTAGATTAGTTGTTGTAATAGCAATGGACACAGGATGTTTTGAGCCATGACAGATACTGTAGAATCATATCTGTATTATATCACAAGCAAACAGAGCTGGGTCTGGGTCTACTTTGTTTGCAAAGGCATAGAAAGGTGTTTATGGAGTAAAGGGTTAATCATCAGAATAATCTCATCATGACCTTGACATTTGACCTCAGTCTTAGACATTGAAACTTGTCCAATATAACGACAGTAGTTTATCAGCTAGGAAGACATATGACATATGAACACAAGAGTTTTTTGCGATGGCAGACCTTGTAGAAATAGATGTATATTATTTTATAAAGCAACCCTAATCCAGAGCAATCCTGAGCTGTCTCTTCTCTGTTTGCAAAGGTGTTAAGGCATCCCTGTACAGTAAAGGGTTTAACCCTCAAAATGCTTGGAGGAGCTTGGTATTTCAATTTAATTAGATCAGGACATTTATAACATTTAATTTCTCAGCAATTACAGATTATCTAAATAGTGTTTTAAATTGACCAATCTGTATGCAGAAAAAAAATTTCACTGTTGAAACGTTAAAAATTAATCAAGATAATGAGAAAATGCACACTCAGCAAATTAGAAAACGCAGAGCTCCAGATAAGATGCACAAATTTCAGCATTTTCAAGAATAGCTCCTTTATTTCTCCAAAACGCCCTATACTTCGAGACGATTCTAAAAAGTAGTAACAGTATAGCGTTTGGTGGAAAATGATGATTTTAGTATTTGGGAACTACCGTTATCTGTTGCTCAGCAACATCATTTCTGTTGTATGTTGGTTTGCTTCAGCAGTGGCCTATGTACCTTAAACCTTTTACTCCATGAATATTCATGTAAAAAGTAAAGTACCTAGTAATAGTTTACTTTCAGTCCGAATGACTGCTCAGCCGACTACATTTACTCCCCTGGTCATTGAGACATTCGCCTACAATATTGAGCACTGCTAACATATGGCGCAATCATGCTGCTACAGTACCAGCTAGTGACCCTCACAGGTACCCAATTTAACCCCTGGGTCGAGAAGAGATGCAGGTGGGAGACACTGAAAAGCGTCTCTGAAATTTTCTCGAGGGACCGGGATTTGAACCCCAGACCTCCGGACCGCCAGTCAAGCATGTTACCACTAGACCACTGCATCATGAGTATTAATAAGATTAGAGGGTTAATACATGTTTTTTCGGGCAATAACATCTGCAGTGTCCCAAGGGGCTGTTGTTGTCCCTAGCCCGAAGGGTGAGGGCAACAACAGTCCAGATGTTATTGCCTGAAACAAATGTGTATTAACGCTATTCTTGCATAAACTTTTTTTCTGCTTTCTTGTGTTTATTAAAAATACAACCCTAACTATACACTACCATGATTTATACCTTGTTTTGGTGGTCGCTTTTGTGGGTTTTTTTTTCTGTAGTTTCAATGTTGAAATATGGTCGCCTTGTGGATTGAAACAATGTTGTGTATGTGCTGACATTGTGTATTTCTGTATTTTCGATGCAACAGGTAAATATGCTTATTACAAAAGTCATTTCTCAACCAAATCCTGTGTTTGTGACCACTTTTTAGAATCGCCTCGAAGAGACGATTCTAAAGAGTGGCCATTACATGCAGTTTGGTGGAGAAATAAAGGAGCTATTCTTGAAAATGATTTACACATCTTATCTGGACCTCTGTCTTTTATTCAATAATCAGGGTTTGTGAGCTTATGCCCCAGTTGACGATAGTCAGGGGGCATTATATTTTGCACATGTCCGTCCGTCCGTCTGTCCGTGTGTCACGCTTTTAGGTGCAGTTGGATGTCAGTTTTTCAAGTGTTATAAGTCAGTAGTTTCTACACTTATACACATGAAACTTCACATACACATCAATTACCATCTGTGCTATCATTTGGCACCCAACCCATGCTGCCGGCAAGCCGAAGGTCGAGGTCAAATGGCTTGGAAATTTTACATGCAGTTGGTTGTCACATTTACTAGCAGTGTTTTGTCACAGTTTTTTCATTGTCTTATATCTCCCTAACCTCTTTAGCTATTGCCATGGAATTGCATATACACATTAAACACCATCCATACTTTCATTGCACACCCAGCCTATGCTGCCCACAAGCCCAAGGTCAAGGTCAAATGACTTAGGAATTTTGCATGTAGTTGGTTGTCACAGTTTTTTCATTGTTTTATATCTCCCTAACTACTGTAGCTATTTGCATGGAATTGCAAATACATATTAAATACCATCCATATTTTCATTATGCACCCGACCCATGCTGCCTGCAAGCCCAAGGTCAAGGTCAAATGACTAGGAATTTTACGTGCAGTTGGTTGTCACAGTTTTTTCATCGTCTTATATCTCACTAACCGCTATAGCTATTGGCATGGAATTGCATATAAACATTCAACACCATCCATACTTTCATTACGCACCCGGCCCATGCTGCCCGCAAGCCCAAGGTCAAGGTCAAATGACTAGGAATTTTAAGTGCAATTGGTTGTCACAGTTTTTCATCGTCTTATATCTCACTAGCCGCTAAAGTCAAAGGTGCCCGACGCATGCTTGGACTCACTAATGCAACCCCCCCACCCCCCACCCCCCACCCCCACCCAAAAAAAAAAAAAAAAGATCGAAGTATGTAAACTAGCCTAAAACTACGAAAAACAAGAAAAACACAATCCGGATTTTTTTTTTCTTTCGGGTCTATATATGTATTGAAAGGTATTGAACTACGTCAGGTCAGAGGCGGAAAATACAACAGTCATGTTTTTCAAAGTCTTACAGCAAAGCCAATTCAACACCGATTTCAATTATTTTGGTCTTGATCTGTTCCAAATTCCATATGCTAAGCGGCACAATTAGTGCTTTCCTTAAATATTGCTCCGTCCTGTTGCTGCAAGACTGCGAATTTGAAAAAACGCTAGAGCGAAACGATGTGACTCCCGCCAGGATGCATAGAAGTATATAGGTGGATCTGTATTCGTTAAACTTTTCAACAAAAACGCGAATTATGCTGAAACACATTCGAAAAACATTCAACTCACCGCAGTTAAAACGGTGCTGGCTATTTCCAGTCTGCTACGAGACGCCAGTTTTCTTCTCCTACTTTCGTTTTGAATGGAGGTGGCTATTTCGCTGTGGCCCGGAAGTAGTAGTCAATTTGCATATCGACTAGATTATGAGCCGGGTCACAGCAAAATGGTCGCATCCGTTCAAAAGGAAAGTTGGAGAAAGAAAACTGGCGCCTCGTAGCAGACTGGAAATAGTAAGCACCGTTTTAATTGCGGTGAGTTGAATGTTTTTCGATAGTGTTTCAACATAATTGGCGTTTTTGTTGAAAAGATTAACGAATACAGAGCTCCCTATATATGTCTATGCATCCTGGCGGGAGTCACATCGTTTCGCTCTAGCGTTTTTTCAAATTCGCAGTCTTGCAGCGACAGGCGGAGCAATATTTAAGGAAAGCACTAATTGTGCCGCTTAGCATATGGAGTTTGGAACGGATCAAGACCAAAATGATTGAAATCGGTGTTGAATTGGCTTTGCTGTAAGACTTTGAAAAACATGACTGTTGTATTTTCCGCCGCTGATCTGACGTAGTTAGATACCTTTCAATACATATATAGACCCGATAGGAATTTTTTTCCGGATCGTGTTTTTCTTGTTTTTCTGAGTGGTTTAAGGTTCAAATAGATAGTTTTAGGATAGTTTTACATACTTCGATCACATTTTCTTTTTTTCTTTTTTTTTTTTTTGGGGGGGGGGGGAGGTTCCGTGGGTGAGTTCAAGCATGCGTCGGGCACCTTTGGCTAAAGCTATTGGCATGGAATTGCATATACACATTCAACACAACCCATACTTTCATTATGCACCCGGCCCATGCTGCCTGCAAGCCCAAGGTCAAATGACTTAGGAATTTTACGTACAGCTAGGCAAGCACCCACACGGGGGCATCACTGTCTCTTACAGACACAATTTTCTAGTTTTATGAAAGAATTCAACAAGGATGGAAATTTAATCAAAGATTTCATCAAACAGTCCCCCCAAATCAATTAACACTTTTCAATACCTACTGAATATTCAATATGGATGGTGGAGCACCGTAGACATTTTAGATTTTTAACTAAAGAAACAGATCAGTCAAATTCCATTAGCAAACAGAGCAGACCCTGATCAGTGAATATTACAGTTAACCCTTTCTTTATTATAAATGCATTTGCAAACAGAAGACCCAAATCAGAAGGCTCTTACAGGAGCCATCTGATCAGGGTCTGCTCTGTTTGCTTATGATATCATATAGATATGATTCTAAAGCTTCTCTGCCATGTCCAAAAAGTTCTGTGCCCATTTTTCCATTATAATCTAAGTAATATTCATAATGTCATTATTTCTTACATGAATATTCATAATGTCATTATTTCTTACATGAATATTCATGGGAGAAAGTTTACTTTGAATTGATCTTGATCCACATTGCATCCTTAGCATTCTGTAAATCTTAAGGATAACTATTAGTTGACTCTGTCCAGTCAAAAGTCATTGCAGGAAATTGATTAGTTGATTCTGGCCTAGAGATCAATAGGGTTCTCCACAAATGCGGACAGAGTTCATGGAAATGTCAGTGTGTACTTTTCTGGCAGAATCAGTTGTAGACATTAACCCGAATGCACCCTAAGCAATTTTTCTGTCTGCAATATCGGCTGTATGCTCCAATTCTTAACCCATTATCCCATAGGATATTTTAAGACCAAACCTGTTTGAATATATCTACTGAAATGGGGCGTTTAATAGAGAAAAGGAAAATTGTAGAATTATATAGTTTTGAAACCATTGATAAATAGAGCATTTGCTCCTATAGGAGCGTTCTGTTTTACTTTCACCTTGCTTTAAGCAGTCACCTGTCCTAAATACCAAACAATTAACTCAATTTAGAGGCTGTTATAGAGAAGTTTTACTGTATTAGCCTAGGCAGACAGCAGAGGTTCAGATAATAAACCTCATAACTCAATGTCTAATAAGGATCGGACTTGTTAGATGTTCTGGTCATGTTTCTGACAAGAATTACAGTAGAACCTGTCCTAAGCAGTCATTCATTTATTGAACATAGGAGTGTTAAAAAGCAGGTGGTTGCTTAATGCAAGGTAAAAGTTATGCAGAAAGCTCCTACAGGAGGTGTATTCATTAATTTTGACCCTCATTAAGCTACCACCTGCCTTACAGACCAATAATAAGACCTCTTTTTGATGGCCACTTAAGGCAGTTATTACTGTATGAGAAAAATCTACTTTTAACATATGACAATATCGGCATACTACGATTGCTCAGATTGTCTACTCCATTTGGCACTGTAGCCAAATCTGTGATACCCTTTGCATACAGTTGGGATGGAGAGATACCGAGTAACATGGTTTCCAAATTGTTTGCTGGGATTATATATTTGTAAAGCAGTTAAAGAAAAGTGTCTTTTTGAAAACTGATGTGCAGATGAAATTAATTTGGTGCCAAAATGGTAAATGTTATTAATTTTGAAAACAGTGTAGACCCAGATGAGAGGGCTCCTCCTCTGGGAGCCCTCTCATCAGAGTTTGCACTGTTTGTCATGTTACATTTTTCTTTAGAAAACAAACCCCTAAATATTCACGTAAGCTTGACCTTGTTTGGATGTTGGAATAATCCATTTTGAAATTTAGCATTGTAAAGGTTGAAGGCTAAATAAATCCTGTCGATACTGATTGATTTGTCTGGGAATAAAATGATACAGTCTAAGATACAGTCAAGGATCAAATGATACAGAAATACTGTAACCCTTCTGTCCCAGCTGTAGATATATACAGAAATACTGTAACCGGGCTTCTGTCCCAGCTGTAGATATATACAGAAATACTGTAACCCTTCTGTCCCAGCTGTAGATATATACAGAAATACTGTAACCCTTCTGTCCCCGCTGTAGATATTAGAGAAATATTGTAACCCTTCTGTCCCAGCTGTAGATATATACAGAAATACTGTAACCCTTCTGTCCCAGCTGTAGATATATACAGAAATACTGTAACCCTTGTAGATATATACAGAAATACTGTAACCCTTCTGTCCCAGCTGTAGATATATACAGAAATACTGTAACCCTTCTGTCCCCGCTGTAGATATTAGAGAAATACTGTAACCCTTCTGTCCCAGCTGTAGATATATACAGAAATACTGTAACCCTTCTGTCCCAGCTGTAGATATATACAGAAATACTGTAACCCTTCTGTCCCAGCTGTAGATATATACAGAAATACTGTAACCCTTCTGTCCCCGCTGTAGATATTAGAGAAATACTGTAACCCTTCTGTCCCAGCTGTAGATATATACAGAAATACTGTAACCCTTCTGTCCCAGCTGTAGATATATACAGAAATACTGTAACCCTTCTGTCCCAGCTGTAGATATTCGAGAAATACATGCTGGGATCATAGGTTTTTTGCGAACCTAGGTTCTCTGAAGACCATTTGCACAGTAATTCCAAGACTGACTGTATCTTTTAACCCTTTCCCTGTTCCCTGTTCTGTGTTTATTTTAAATTTCAATACCTACTGAATATTCATGGACAAAATAGTTACAATGAAACATGGAAGGTTGGATATTGTAACCATTTTAGAAACTAAAGGTCCAGCGCTATCAAATCCTATTAGCAAACAGAGCAGACCCTGATCAGACTGCTCCTCTAGGAACTGTCTGAACTGGGTCTACATTGTTTGCAAATGCATGAAATCTCGTTTATATCAAGGAAAGGGTTGATGGGGCATTCCACTTTGATAACTCAGTATTCCAAGTCTGCTCTGTTTGCTTATGAAAAAATTATAGATCTGAATCAGAGGTCCAGATGAGATATGTAAGTTCAAACATTTTAAGAGTAACTTCATTTCTCCACCAAACCTATGTTGTGCCACCAAACCCTATGTTGTGACCACTCTTTAGAATCGTCTCTTTGAGACGATTCTAAAGAGTGGTCACAACATAGGGTTTGGTGGAAAGAGACGATTCTAAAGAGTGGTCACAACATAGGGTTTGGTGGCACAACATAGGGTTTGGTGGAGAAATGGCCATTTTAGTATCCGAGTATGCACATTTATCTGTTGCTCTATAACTATAGTTTCTACCACTGGTTTGAATCCTGGTCCTGGCATTTGGATTTTTATGCCCCCAAAGGCGGGCATATAGTAATCGCATTGTCCGTCCTTCCGTCTGTCCGTCTGTCCGTCCGTCCGTCTGTCCGTCCGTCCGTCTGTCCGTCTGTCCGTCCGTCCGTCTGTCCTTCCGTCCGGAATTCGTGTCCGGTCTGTAACTTCTTCATCTATCAATGGATTTTAATATAACTTACCACAAATGTTCACCAGACAGAGACGATGTGTCGCGTTCAACTCCCAAGTCAATGGGTCAAAGGTCAAGGTCACAGGGTACAATTACTTTGTCACAAATTTCGTGTCCGGTCTGTAACTTCTTCATCTGTCAATGGATTTCAATATAACTTGGCACAAATGTTCACCACACAAAGACGATGTGTCGCGTTCAACTCCCAGGTCCATGGGTCAAAGGTCAAGGTCACAGGGTACAATTACTTTGTTACAAATTTCGTGTCCGGCCTGTAACTTCTTCATCTATCAATGGATTTCAATATAACTTGCCACAAATGTTCACCAGACAGAGACGATGTGTCGCGTTCAACTTCCAGGTCCATGGGTCAAAGGTCAAGGTCACAGGGTACAATTACTTTGTCACAAAGTTCGTGTCCGGTCTGTAACTTCTTCATCTATCAATGGATTTCAATATAACTTGCCACAAATCTTCACCACACAAAGACGATGTGTCGGGGTCAACTCCCAGGTCCATGGGTCAAAGGTCAAGGTCACAGGGTACATTTACTTTGTCACAAATTTCGTGTCCGGTCTGTAACTTCTTCATCTATCAATGGATTTCAATATAACTTGGCACAAATGTTCACCACACAAAGACGATGTGTCGCGTTCAACTCCCTGGTCCATGGGTCAAAGGTCAAGGTCACAGGGTACAATTACTTTGTCACAAATTTCGTGTCCGGTCTGTAACTTCTTCATCTATCAATGGATTTCAATATAACTTGCCACAAATGTTCACCACACAAAGACAATGTGTCGCGTTCAACTCCCAGGTCAATGGGTCAAAGGTCAAGGTCACAGGGTACAATTACTTTGTAACAAATTTTGTGTTTTGCCTGTAACTTCTTTATCTATCAATGGATTTCAATATAATTTTGCACAAATGTTAAACACACTAAGACGATGTGTCGCTTTCAACTCCCAGGTCCATAGGTCAAAGGTCAAGGTCACAGGGTACAATTACTTTGTCACAAATTTCGTGTCCGGTCTGTAACTTCTTTATGTATCAATGGATTTCAATATAATTTGGCACAAATGTTCACCACACAAAAGATGATGTGTCGCTTTCAACTCGCTGGTCCATATGTCAAAGGTCAAGATCACAGGGTACAATTACTTGTTTATCTGTGAATGGATTTCAAAGGAACCTGGCACAAATGTTCACCACACAAAGACGATGTGTCAACTCCCTGGTCCATGGGTCAAAGGTCAAGGTCACAGGGTATAATTTTGGGGGCATTTGTCACGTGACTGTGACATCTCTTGTTCATGTGAGAAATCCTCCAGCTGGCTTGTGGTAGATCAGTGTCTCTACCAAGGTGTTCTGCTCTGTATTAAACAATGTAATTTGTTCCATGCACAGAAGAACCTCTTTGGTCTTCCTTAGCTAGACGTTGCGATATGACTGAGCTATTGCTTATGTGAGGAAAACTCACAAACAAACAAACCCACAAACAGTTTCTATCAATGCCAAAACACCCCAAAAACCTGTGTACATAATAATTATGCCAATATAAAAATTCAGGGTATAAATATTCATTATGTCATTATTTTTTCCTGAATATTGGTCAGGGAAAGGGTTAAAACAAGAGAAACAATTTGATGAAAATAACAGTCTTGATAAAAGGATTCTGTCTGGTAAACATTTTGATATATTCATTGATATTTTTAGCCGCAGAATTCTTTGCATGCAAAGTAATTATTGTCAGCAAATTCTTTTCTATATTATATCAAAAGCAAACAGAGCAGACCCAGATCAGATGGCTCCTATAGGAGCCATCTGACCTGGGTCTACTCTGTTTGCACAGGCATAGAAAGGCGTATTTATGGAGTAAAGAGTGTAACATCTTACCTGGATTCAATGTTTTTGTAATCTAGTTGATGGTGTTCAAAGAGAAAAGGAAGCTATCATTTTCACAAGAATCACAATGTCTTGTGGTAATGTAAGATAGAGGAGAAAAAAGTAAATTGTCTGAAAATGGACTGAAAATATTTTGCAATCTAGGGATGGATTGTGACAATTTATCTTTGCAAATAATTTAGATCAAACTACTTTGGCATTTAACCCTTACAACACTGACTTTTCAAAAATTCAAACGGGTCAAGCTTATTTAGGGATTTTTCGAAAGAAAAGTGTAACATGACAAACAGTGCAGACCTTGATGAGAGGGCTCCTCTAGGAGCCATCTCATTTGGGTCTACACTGTTTGCAAAGGACATTAGTGACTTATATCCCACACTGTATGGTCTGAGGTTGTATATAATTATACAGATGCTGACACAAAGAAAATTTGCATCTTATTAGGATCCAAACTGTTTCACATTTAAATCAATTCATTGAGATTTAGGAAAGAAATGAATCAAAGATGTACTTTAAGAACTGAGAAACATGACAAATTTTATAGATAAAACTTCCCTAGCATCCAACTGTTAACCTTCTCAAAGCTAATTAATTGTCTTTTCTGCAAAGAAGTTAATTTACTTCAATTCTAAGGTTCTCTTTTTCGTTTCAGAAACACAGTAAAACTATTAATCCTTTTCTTCATATAAATACATTTTCACGCATATATGCAAACAGAGTAGACCCAATTCAGACGGCTCCTACAGGAGCCATCATCTGATCAGGGTCTGCTCTGTTTGCTTATAAAATAATATAGATCTGATTCTACAGTTTCTACAAATTCGAATAAATCCTGCGTATATATGCCATTGCAAAAATAGTGCTGCCATTGCAAAAATAGTGCTGCCATTGCAAAAATAGTGCTGCCATTGCAAAAATAGTGCTAATATTCTTGATATCATCATTTCTTCCATGAATATTAACCCTTTCCTCCATAAATACGCCCTTCTACGCCTCTGTAAAAATCACCTGTTGAAACCATTGTGACAAATAGAGCATTTGCTCCTATAGGAGCAAATGCTCTATTTATCACAATGGTTTCAATCTACAAAATTCTAAAAAATTTCCTTTTCTCTAGTGAATGCTCCTTTTCGGTAGATTTATTCAAAGTGGTTGGATCTAAAAATAACCAATGAGGGAATGGGTTAAACAGGGAGAGGGTTAAACATTTTACCTCCGGTGCTGAGCTGTTACTGCATCTCATTTCTATTCAAACAGTTTGCCAAAGCTGTCCCAACTTCGCCCTATATTGCTTAGGGGTGTAGGAAAGGGGCTAGATGGGATCAACTGTTGGCAACTGTTTGATCCTTACGGCTCATTAGAGCTCAAGGTCAGAGCTCTCATGTGGCGAGAGAGAGATTTATTGATTTTTTATGGTCTGAGAAAATTGGTAGGGAATCTGAGAAAATGTTGAAGGAGATCACAGTATGATATTAAGGACCTTAAATGTCAGAATTTTTTTAAGGGTTTATTATCCTTGACCTAGTTATTATAACCCTTAACCCATTCCCTCATAGGCTATTATTAGATTCAACCTCTTGTGGATAAATCTTCCGAAAAGGAGCATTAACTAGAGAAAAGGAAAGTTTTAGAATTTTGTATTTGGAAACAATTGTTATAAATAGAGCATTTGCTCCAACTATATTTATCACAATCGTTTCAACAGGGGACTTGCAGAGGCGTCAAAAGGCGTCAATATTAAGGAAAGGGTCAACTCCATAAAGCATGCCTTTCAGTGAGAGTAAAGATCCAATGTTAACTCATGTTGTAGCTCTCCTTGCAGCCATTGCCTGCCTTGTAAAGCCAGTACCTGATTTGTATATAGTATACCTTTTCCAAATACTCTCCTTCTTTACTTATGTAAAACGTAATGGTCTCTAAATTGCGATAGTGCCCGCTGGGATACTATTTGGACCGCTGAGCTTGGTAATTTCCGGTGCTCCGTAATTTCCAAGCATACGGAAACGCACATAAATGTATTACTTCATTCTAAAATATATGTTAATTAATACATGCATATTAACGCATTATCCTTCTTGACGTTTCGGCCAAATGGTCTGTAAGTTCTCCATATCCAGTCAGTTTCATGGATCTGTCTTTCAATTCTACATGCATTGAACATCCGTTTCAAAACTACAAATATAACATCATCACTGCTATGACCATCGACTCCAGTGATGATGTTAGATTTGTAGTTACCCGACCACGCTCTACTAGGTTTTGCACATTTCAATCCAAGTAATGTATTTAACCAATGCATTTTTTTTTCCATTTTTTCTGTGTAAAATAATACTTATCATTCAGCTTGATTAAATTGATACTAAAACGTTTTTTCACTTTAGTAAAGGCAATAATTAATTTGCAGATTAATATGACTGAAAAAAAAACTTAAAAGGGAGGTAATCACAGAGCGACACAGAACTGCTTCAATACTTACGTGAACAAAGGAATGCAGTATACTATAAGAAATAGTACAGCCCACTTCGGGCCTAATTACATTATAGTGACCTACCAGTTAGCCTTCGGCTTCGGACCTTGAACTATTTTCGGGCTGACTAGTAGGTCACTATAATGCCATAAGGGGCTCAGTGGGCTGTATTATTTCTTATATATAGTAGTCATAGTAGAGAGATTCTACTATAGGTATACATACAGACATTAGATATACATACAGACATTCTACTATAGGTATACATAGAGAGATTATACAATAGAAATGCATATAGAGATATTACTGTAGGTGTATTTATAACAGACATTCTACTATAGGTATACATATAGACATTCTACTATAGGTATACATACAGACATTCTACTATAGGTATACATATAGACATTCTACTATAGGTATACATACAGACATTCTACTATAGGTATACATAGAGAGATTATACAATAGAAATGCATATAGAAATATTACTGTAGGTGTATTTATAATAAACATTCTACTATAGGTATACATACAGACATTCTACTATAGGTATACATACAGACATTCTACAATAGGTATACATATAGACATTCTACTATAGGTATACATATAGACATTCTACTATAGGTATACATACAGACATTCTACTATAGGTATACATACAGACATTCTACTATAGGTATACATACAGACATTCTACTATAGGTATACATATAGACATTCTACTATAGGTATACATATAGACATTCTACTATAGGTATACATACAGACATTCTACTATAGGTATACATACAGACATTCTACTTTAGGTATACATACAGACATTCCACTATAGGTATACATACAGACATTAGATATACATACAGACATTCTACTATAGGTATACATACAGACATTAGATATACATACAGACATTCTACTATAGGTATACATATAGACATTCTACTATAGGTGTAAATACAGACATTCTACTATAGGTATACACATAGACATTCTACTATAGGTATACACATAGACATTCTACTATAGGTATGCACACAAACATTCTACTATAGGTATACATACAGACATTCTACTATAGGTATACATACAGACATTAGATATCCATACAGACATTCTACTATAGGTATACATAGAGAGATTATACAATAGAAATACATATAGAAATATTACTATAGGTGTATTTATAATAAACATTCTACTAAAGGTATACATATAGACATTCTACTATAGGTATACATATAGACATTCTACTATAGGTATACATATAGACATTCTACTATAGGTATACATATAGACATTCTACTATAGGTATACACACAGACATTTTACTATAGGTATACATATAGACATTCTACTATAGGTATACGCATAGACATTCTACTATAGGTATACACATAGACATTCTACTATAGGTATACATATAGACATTCTACTACAGGTATACATACAGACATTCTACTATATAGGTATTATACATGATTTCACTATATGTATACATGTAGATATTCTACTATAGGTATATATAAAGTTGGGAAAATCAAGTCACACTGGCTGACCCACTGAACCTGTATAATGTAAAAAAGAGTGTACTGTCATTGCCAAACATTGTAGACCCAGATCATAGGCTTCTAGAGGAACCTTCAGATCAGGGTCTGCACTTTTTGTCATTCAAAATCTTCCAGCAAGTTATATCCTTTCATTCTGAATAGACTCTGTGGTTGTATGATGATGGACCATTCCACTTTTGAAAGAGTTGACCTCGAGCTTTTGTTCTGTGTTCACATGTATTCCAAATTTAGTTGAATAGAAATATGGAAGGTGGAAGTGCTTCTGCACTCTAAACAATTGTCGTCTGCTTCTGCACTCTAAACAATTGTCAACAATTGTTGTCTGCTTCTGCACTCTAAACAATTGTCAACAATTATCGTCTGCTTCTGCACTCTAAACAATTGTCGTCTGCTTCTGCACTCTATACAATTGTCATCTGCTTCTGCACTCTATACAATTGTCGTCTGCTTATTGTTTTAATAACAGGATCCAGATAAGTTACTCGGTATCTAACCTGTATTATTATTACACTTAAATCCTTTCAAGGCTGAATTATGGATTATTCCAAAGTTCAAATGGGTCAAGCTTGTCGTGAATATTCAGGGAAGTGTAGCATGATAAAAAGTGTAGACCCTATCATGAGAAGGCTCCTTTAGGAGTCCTATCATCTGGGTTTACACTTTTTTTTTATTGCATAGAACATTATTGACTTATTTCCCAGCACTGAAAGGGTTAACCCTTTACTCCTCCGTAAATACGCCTTTCTACACCATTGCAAACAGAGTAGACCCACATCAGATGGCTCCTATAGGAGCAGTCTGATCAGAGCCTGCTCTGTTTGCTAGTGGAGTTTGTTCACTTTCTGAAATGGCTACAGTGATCCACCTTCAATATTCATTTGAACTATGTTGTCCATGAATTGAAATTTAGAATAAACATAGACCAGGGGATGTGATAATACGTCTAACAGCAATTGTGACTTGTATCCAGATCAGAGACAGATCAAAACTGTTTGTCACTTTGAGAATCTGATGGAAAAAAAACCCAAATTAAGACAAGTTTCTTTTAATTAGTTAAGCAGACAGCAAGTTTATTTAGAAGACTTTAGCAGGCAAAGAGTTGCTATACTAGCGACTCTACAACCCATTGACCCCTCGGTGACCTGGGGAAAATCAACCCTGCATGGTAAAGCTAGCTCTGACTGGACACAACAAACAAAACTGACCGCCATCTTTGAAATGTGGCCAAGAAATTGGGCATGTGAGGCTTGTACTTTTGTGGATATAGATGTGCAAAACGCAGAATAAGTAGGATAGAAAGCTTACTGTGTGTTTTGATTTATTGCAATGTGAAAGATTCTGCTTGGATAGTACGCAGTAGGCACTAGGTACGTAAAGAAAATCAATATATCATTGTTTTTGATGTATTGCAGTATTGTTTCTAGTTATACATGCTTCAGAAAATGTGTCACAAGTATAATTTCCCCCATGTTATGATCAGATGTGCACTGATCAATAACCCTTTACTTCATGAATATTCATATATAAGAAAGCACGACATCATGAGTATTAATTAGATTATTCTTTCTTTTTATTATGGCATATGATCAATGATAACATTTTGGCTCAGAAACTATACAATGAACAGTCTGATCTAGGTCTACTCTGTTTGCAAAGGCAAAGAAAGGCGTATTCATGGAGTGAAGAGTAGTCCAAATCATTTGACAGTCACACAAGCTTATTTTTCATTCAAATAACCCTATAAATGCGTTTTTCATCATTCATGGTGATATTTAGTTTTGGGACGTTAAAACCATATATATATGCCAAAACAGTGTAGGTTAATGCGAAAGGCATGAATCATGTGCAGTGTAAATTATTAGGTCCCAACACATGCAAAATATGATTAAAACAAAAATATCACATTTTACCTTTGCTTTTAATCCTGATAGTCACAAATATGTTCACACTCGTACTTTTGTTTAAGCCGCCAATATGGCAATTTACAGTACATGAACACGGTTGAATTATGGATTTCCGAAAAAGGCTTGAACGAAATTTTTATGCCCCCACAATGTGGTGGCATATAGGGTTGCTCTTGTCCGTCATCCATCCGTCTGTATGCACATCTAGAAGAATTTGTCGGGCTCTTTCTTGGAAAGTATTAGTCCAATCCACACCAAATTTTACACACATGTTTGTGGCCATTATATCTTGGTCAAGTTCAATAGCCATGTAAATCGCTTTAAACAGTCGTTTAGGAGTTGCGGCACTTTATTGGCAAAAATTACTTTAAAAATGTCTTGTCCAGACTCTCAAAGTATTTGTCCAAATGCGTCTGATCTGAATCCAGAGTACAAGGCCCCACTTCCAAAAGGGGGTAGGGCACTTTCCCATATATGAGACAACTTTTTATGTTTTAACATGTTAGACTTGTCACTGCAGTACGTGCTAATTATACTCTTTACGTACTCCGTTAATATTCATGTAAGAAATAATGACACCATGGATATTTATTTGCTGATTGTTTGGTGTGTAAACTTTTCAAAACTAAACACAGCAGACCCTGATCAGACAGCTCCTCTAGGAGCTGTCTGATCTGGGTCTACTGTGTTTGCAGATGGGTGAAAACATGTTTATATGAAGGAAAGGGTTAGTTAAACTCTTTACTTCATGAATATTCATGTAAGAAATAATGACATCATGAATATAAATTAGATTAATTGTTATAATAGCACATGAACATTTTGGCCATGACAGAACCTGTAGAATTGTATCTATGTTATATCATAAGCAAACAGAGCAGACCCTTGTCAGACTGATCCTACAGGAGCCATCTAATCTGGTTCTTCTCTGTTTGCAAAGGCATAGAAAGGCGTATGGGTTAAGCGCTGGATGTAGGTATTCCAAAATTGATCCCAAGTCGCAGACTAGTAATAAATATAAAAGTTCTATTTGATTAGAAAAAACTAGATGGTTTTCTATTTGCAAAGAGAACTGATCAATACCAGACAGCTCCTTTAGGATCTGCTCTGTTTTCATAAGGAATAATAAAGGTCTATTTACTTAGTTTTACTGCCATGACTAAAAATGTCCCTGTTATTATGCCATGATCAAAATTCAGCGTATTGATATTCATAAAGCAGAGGTCCAGATAAGATGCATAAATTTAAACTTTTTCAAGAATAGCTCCTTTATTTCTCCACCAAACCCTACACTGTGACTACTCTTTAGAATCGTCTCTTCGAGACGATTCTAAAGAGTGGTCACAGTATAGGGTTTGGTAGAGAAATGGCGATTTTAGTATTTTGGCACCTTTATTTGTAATCTGTATAATATAGATATTGATTATACAGTTTCTGCTATATGGACAATGTCATTATAATCTCTTATCAATATTCATGATATTCATGATATCAGTATTTCTTACATGGAGTATAATATTATATACACTGTGACAGTTTAAAATCCTACTTCCACCTCCCCATGGTGAGCAAGGGGCAACATTGTTAACATTTGACAGTGTTTAACATTGGCTAACGGAAGAGGTACACATGCACATTGGATAGAAAAAACTTGTGCGCAAATGAAACCTTTTTTTGTGCGCAAACGAAGGAAAACAAATCCGCATATGATATGCAGATGTGCACAAATGCAAATCTCCGAATATATATAGGTTAATCCTTCACCAAATTTTATATTTTAGACGAAATGGGAATCAATTAATTTAAGGTCTTTAGATGAAATGGGAACTCCCCCCATGCTTATGACATAATATAGATCTTTCTCCAGAGCTCCAGTTAAGATGCGTAAATTTAAACATTTTTAGCAATAGCTTCCTTATTTCTCCACCAAACATGATCGTCTTTGTATTTGGGTACGCACCGCACCGTTATCTGTAGCTCTGTTTCTCTACAGTTTCTGCCTTGCATGGAAAACCCCTTGCTCATATATCTAATATCATGATAAAAATTCAGCCAATTAATAGTTATAATTATTTCTTCCCTGAATATTCATTTATTCATTTATTAAATAGGTTTAAGAAATACTTCTGACCCTAGTTGCTTGACAAAGTACAATGTACTAATTAATGCTTGAATTTTTTATGCAAAAGACTGTTTGTACTTTTCTCCTAGCATATCTTGGTCTTGCTAGAACACATTAGCCTATTAAATGTTGGACATGCATGCATGCATACTCAAATATTAAAACCGTCATTTCTCCACCAAAGCCTACACTGTGACCACTCTTTCTTCGAGACGATTTTAGTGGCAAAATAAAGAAGTTATTCTTGAAAATGTTTATGCAACTTGTATAGAACCCGGATGATATTAACGCTTACAAAGCTGAATTTTCAAATGGGCTATTCCAAAATTCAAATAGCTGGTCAAGCTTATTGTGAATATTTAAGAATTTTTCCAAAGAAAAGCATAACATTACAAACAATGCAGACCCTGATGAGAGGGCTCCTCTAGGAGCTCTCATCTGGGTGTACACTGTTTACAAAGGAACTTAGTAACTCTTTTCCCTCATTGTAAGGGTTAACCCTTGTACTGCCAAGTATTCTCTTGACTAGTATTTGCAAATAGCTTAGATATAGATGAGACTTTAAATAACTGAGGTCCAGATAAGATGTGTAAATTTGAACATTTTCAAGAAGAGCTCCTTTTTTTCTCCACCAAAACCTGTACTATGACCACTTTTTAGAAATGTCTCGAAGAGACGATTCTAAAGAGTGGTCACAGTATAGGGTTTGGTGGAAACATGATGATTTTAGTATTAGGGTACGCACCTTTATAATTATGTAACCTTTTAATATCTTTGCTTATCATCAGGATGCCAGCGGACACTCTGTCAGTAACTTCACAACAACTTCAACAAATCGAATTCAAGATTTTTTGGAATTTGCCCCCGAGCACAGCTTGCGGCAACATTAATAGGGTGTATACCCATAAATAGGATGTAGTACTTTAGTATGTGTGAATTATTAATCAATAAAATAATCAACCTTTACGACATTATGTGGCATTTGCAACCTATGAACAAAATAATTTGTATCATGAAAGAAACAGTAGAATCAGATCTATAGTATACGATACATAATAAGTGCAGACCCCGATCTGGTGAGCCGGGAGCCCTCTGATCTGGATGTACTCTTTTTGGCAAAGGGTTAAAAGGCAAAATGATGGAGTAAATGGGTTAGCAACTATGTAGATCCAATTAAAAGGCCATTTAAACCTCATCACCTGATTTTTACAGTAAAACCTCTCTATAATGGCCACTTAATTACATCAAATATTTTGTGTTAAAGGCATTTGGCTGCTTAAAACAAGGTGAAAGTAAAAACAGAACGCTCCTATAGGAGAGTTCTGTTTTACTTTCACCTTGCTTTAAGCAGCCACCTGGCCTAGATATACCAACTTATTAACACAATTTAGTGGCCGTTATAGAGAGGTTTTACTGTATATTTATGTAAGAAATATTGATTTAGCTGAACTTTTATAATGCCATGTTTACCATGCATCCTGACTCAAACTGTAGATTAAGATCTATATTACTTCAACAGCAAAAAGTGCTGACCCTGATCTGACAGCTCCTGCAGTAGCTTGGTCTTCTCTATTAATTTTGCGTAGGCATGAAAGGATATTGCATCAGATAACAGGTAAATTGGTTAACTCTGTGACAGACTTCATTTTTTATGCAGACGACATTTTGGCAGTATCTCGTATCAGCGATTGTAAACTACTGAGCAACCTTGACATTGTTGTACTATACTCTTACAGTGTATGGTTTGTAAATAGAACAACCTTTTATAAAAGAAACAGAAAAATGGATACTGTACTTGGGGACAACAGATTTTGTTTTGGAAGTTGCTGAACATGGCCAATACATATGTTGCATAGCATAATTTAGAGTGGTCGTAAATATATGAGAGGAAACTAGGTCATTACAGGTTTAGCCATGCATGCACTGCCAACTATATGTATATATATACCAGCAATACTAGAGGCTCAGGTTGAAAAGTGCTCAATACTTTGATACATGTACATGCATTTATGGAAGGAATACCTGGCTAAGTGAAGGACTGTGAAGAAAATGGATACAAACTTTATATCCATGATTAGTGTTAGTCGTCTTAGCAGGGATTTTCAAATGTGAGGTATGGGCCGGTATCTACCTGTCACTGATTCTTTCTCCTTTAACTCTTTCCCCATTCCATGTTTATTTCAAATTTCAGTACCTGCTGTATAGTCATAGACAAAATAGTTATAATGGAATATGGAAGGTGGTCCATTGTAGCCATTTTAGAAAATAAAGAAACAGATCTAGCAAAGTCCATAAGCGAACAGAGTAGACCTAGATCAGATGGCTCCTTTAGGATCTGTCTGATCATGGTCTACTCTGTTTGAAGATGCGTGAATCCATGTTTATATGAGGGAAAAGGTTAACCTGTTACTCAGAGCCGTCTGATCTGGGTCTACTCTGTTTGAAGATGCGTTTGAAACCACGTTTATATGAGGTAAAGGGTTAACTGTTTGCTCCACCAATACGCCTTTGTACGCCTGTGCAAACAGTGTAGACCCAGATATCCCCATATGACCAGAGTCTGCTCTATTTGTTAGTGTAGAATTAGACCTATCTGAGCCAAAACATCCTGTGTATAGTCATACGGTAATTATGTCGTCGAAAAAATTCAGCTAATAAATGTTCATGTCATTATTTCTTACATGAATATAAACAGAGCAAGGGTTAAACCTTTCCCTAATGATTATTTACGCATGAATTGGGTCACTTCATGAATATTCATTAGCTTAATGTTTATCATGTAAACGTTTCAAGGGAATGTTTGTGCTTCACACAAAGTTTAGAATCAGATCTACATAATTCCATAAGCAAACAGAGCACCAGATCATATGGCTCCTATAGGAGCCATATGATCTAGATCTACTCTGTTTGCAGTGGCTTGAAAAGGCCTGTATATGAGAGAGAGGGTTATATATATATAATTTTTATATACTTCAATCACATATTGAGATATTTAAGTGTAAATTGACATGTGTATTCTGTTTATATTGACTGGTAATGCATGGCTGGCATCATTTAACCATTTACTTCATGATTGATCATGCAAGAAATAATGGCACATGAACACAAATTTTGGCTATAATCGTATCTGTATTATTTTGTAAGGAACGAGAGGAGACCCTGATCAAATGGCTCCTACAGGATCCATCTGATCTGGGTCTGCTCTGTTTGCAAAGACGCAGAAAGGCGTGTTTATGGAGTACAAGGTTAATTCTTTGCAAGCTAAGTAATTATCATCTGCTGCAGTTGTCATCAGTACTACAAGTCTCAGTGTTCATCCATTCCTCTTCAAAAATACAGTCTGAGTTAGAAATGTAAAACAGACTGTGCTCCTGCGTATTTAACCCTTTCCCTGTTCTATGTTTATTCCAAATTTCAATACAAAATAGTTATAAAGAAATATGAAAGGTGGAACATTGTAGACATTTTAGAAAGCAAAGAAACAGATATATCAAATTCTATTAGCAAACAGAGTAGACCCTAATAGACAACTCTGATCTGGGTCTACTCTGTTCGCTAATGCGTGAAAACACGTTTATATTAGGGAAAGGGTTAAACATATTTTTTTTACAAAAACACATTTGAAACTCAGATCGTGCGTACGGAAATGCACACTGGAAATTGTGTGCATATTTCAATTGTCAAACTGTGCATAACGTCCTTATTGTCTCCGCTGAAGTTGACTTCTCCTACTTTCAGAATATTGAAAAAATGCGTAGATCATGGATAGACGCTTGCACTGGTGTACTTACCCGAATAATTCCGAGTTAGGTTTGTATGCACTTACGCATACAAAGTAACTCGTAACATTCTGGTAAAGTTTTGGAATATGTTAAACTGGATTCTCATTTTCTCTCGCAATTTCCTTTTAATTGCGATGCACTGTATCTTATATAGTTGGGTCCGTTGTATTCATGGTAGGCGTTTTAAGATACTTTACATGAAATGTAGGGTACCGGAATTGGCCGTGGTTTGTCGAATGGGGAAGAAGGGATTAGGGACAAGAATTAGTCACATTGCAAGCGTCTAATCGACAGAAACAAAAAAACATGGCGTTGTCTGGAGTTGGTCTGCGATGGAGGAGAAAAATTAAACTGTGTTTAGTTTTTTTGAAAAAAAGGAGAAAAAGATTAGTGTGGAAAAATGAAAAAATGGAAAGAAAAACAAGAATCACAGTTCCCGTTTCAGCATTTCATTTTGACTTTCAGCATTGAAAATAAAATGTGCGTGTACTTACACATTAGCATGCAAAATTATCTGGAGCACTGTGACGAGACACTGAGTAACATATGGCCTCTCATCTGGATCTTCACTGTTAATGCGTTCATTGGTTATCACAAATTTGCTACTAGCTTGTAGAAAGTAATGTGTGGAATATGTGTTTATCCCTTTCTCTGTTGAATATTCATGTAAGAAATAATAACGGCATGAATATTTATTAGTTGAATTTTTATGAATATTATTATTTGAATTTTTACTATTTCATAATTATGCAGAGTAACATACAATATAAACATGCTTACTGAAAATACTAAAATCGCCATTTCTCCACTTCCAAGAGACGATTCTAAAGAATGGTCACAACATAGGTTTTGGTGGAGAAATAAAGAAGTTATTGTTGAAAAATGAACACCCATCTTATTCAGACATCTTACAGTGCTGATAAATTTTCTTCCATTCCTCTTCAAAAATAGCCAGAAATGTCGAACAGTTTTGATACTGACGAGAAACTTGGCATTTCATCTGGATCTAAATTGATTGATCCATCTGATCAGGGTCTGATCTCTTTGCTTATGGTATAATATAGATTGGATTCTGCGGTTTCAGTCTGAGCCAAAATATCCTGTATTCATAAACTATTATAAATTTTAATCTAATTTATGTTAATGATGTCATTATTTCTTGCACGAATATTTAACAAAGACAGGGTTAAGTATTATAGCCATTGGATCACTCCTCAATAGGTATTATTTCAAAGGCTATTGTATCATTTTCTTTAACCCTTTCCCTCATATAAACGTGTTTTCACGCATTTGCAAACAGAGTAGACCCAGATCAGACGGCTCCTAGGAGCCGTCTGATCTGGGTCTACTCTGTTTGCTAATAGAATTTCAAAGATCTGTGTCTTTACTTTCTAAAATGGCTACAATGCTCCACCTTCCATATTTCATTATAACCTTTTTGTCCATGAATATTCAGTAGGTATTGAAATTTGTAATAAACACAGAACAGGGAAAGGGTTAAACCTTCAGTCGCTGTTGAATATTCATGTAAGAAACAATGACATCATGAATATTTATTAGCTGAATGTTTATTATGGCATATATGTACACAAGATTTTTTGGTATTGATAGAAACTGTAGAGTCAGATCTGTTATAATTTCACAAGCAAGCAGAGCAGACCCTGATCAGAGGACCTAAATCATGTACTCCACAAATATGCCATCTTATGCCATTGCAAACAGAGTAAACAAAGACCAGATGACTTCTGTAGGAGTCAATCTACAGCTACCAAAGCATCCTGTGCACATAATTAATCCATGAATATGTAAGAAATATCACAAATATTAGTTACCTGGTAGATTAATTAAGTTATAAAAGCACACAGACACAGGAATGTTTGGCCATGGCAGAGACTAAGACTAGACTAGACTCTGTTAACAGAGGACTGTAGAAAGGCCTATTGATGAGTAAAGTGTTAAGTAAACATTTTTTGTACATTTGACAAGTTTTATTTGGCAGACAATGTTAGTATTTAACCCATTACCTCATATGCTATTTTTAGGTACAACGTCTTTGAATAAATCTACTGAAAAGGAACATTAACTAGAGAAAGGGAAAATTTTAGAATTTTGTACTTTGAAACCATTGTGATAAATAGAGCATTTGCTCCTATAGGAGCAAATGCTCTATTTATCACAATGGTTTCACAAAGTGACTTTTTCAGAGTCGTCAAAAGTCATCAATATGAGGGAAAGGGTTAATATTCTGCTGGTACTATATTACTCGCTTAACCCATTCCCACTCAGGCTATTTTTGGATCCAACCTCTTTGAAAAAATCTACCAAAAAGGAGTGTTTACTAGAGAAAAGGAAAATTTCATAATTTTGTAGCTTTGAAACCATTGTTATAAGTAGAGCATTAAAATTTTGCTCCTTAGGAGCAAATGTTCTATTTATTTCAATGGTTTCAAAGAATGACTTTTGCACAGGCATAGAAAGGCGTATTTATGGGGAAACATTTAAATTCACTTTATTTATCCTAAATATTCGGACACAAAATCTCTCCTCAGTCTGCTGAACAAATTTATTTGGCACCGTTTTGATAACTTGAATGAGACTGATGTATATATACATAGCAGCAAATAATGTTGATGGACCAGTTTGATCTGGGTCTACACTATTTGCTTAACCCTTTCCTATATGAATATTCATGTAAGAAATAAGGATACTTAGATTAGGTGCATTTCTTCTAATGGCATATTGAACACTGAATGTTTAGGTCATGGCATAATCTGCACAATCATTTCTATATCATGCCATCAGCAAACAGAGTAGACCCTGATCAGCTCCTATGGAGCTGTCTGATCTGGGTTCACCCTGTTTGCAAAGGCATAGAAAGGTGTACTTATGGAGTATTTGCTTTCCCTGTTCTGTGTTTATTACAAATTTCAAGACCTACATAATCTTCTTGGACAAAATAATTATAATGGAATACAGAAGGTAGAACAATGTAGCCATTTAAGAAAGTATAAAAACAGATCTATCAACTTCCATAAGCAAACAGGAGCAGACCCTGATCAGACAGATCCTCTAGGAGCCATTTGATCTGTGTCTACTCTGTTTGCAAATGCATGAAAACACGTTTATATGAAGGAAAGGGTTAAGTTTATATGTCCATATACTAAAGGTAACATGGATTCATTTAATGATAATGTCAGTACAGCTATGTTAATGTAATGTGTCAAAGATGTATCAGTATACGTCATTGTCAAAATGAACAATATAAAACAAGCATATTTTGTTTGCAAAGGTGTTTGGAGTGATGTTTTTCTAATTAGGTCTCTAGGTGCATAAAGGTCAAACTGTTATTTCAATGTCTTAATCCTTTCCACCATAAATACACCTTTCTACACATCTGTAAAAGTCACTTTTTGAAACCATCGTGATAAATAGAGCATTTGCTTGTCATCCAAAATTGTTTTGCAAATTATACCCCTTCATACTGAATGGACTTGGTCATTAAACAACGATGGATCCTACCACTTTGAAATTTCAGCATGATTTAAAGGTTTAATTATATGAAGTTGATAGGTGTTTTTATGGGTTATGTAATGGATACTTTTAGTTCATCTGAATACATGTATAGGGCAATGATATTGACTACATTTGTGCAAGATGCTTGACTCTTTATGCAAAATATTCAGAACAACAGACAAATGTACATACACAAAACACTAAAATCGTCATTTCTCCTCCAAGCCAAATTACCGAAATTACCAAATGATGTCTGAATTTTTTGTAAACTATTTTTTCATAATGACCGACATAATACCTTACATTTATATCCGCAGTTTTGATTTGTTTAGACATACTACTTCAGAGCAACAGATAAATGTACCTACTTTGATACTAAAATCATAATTTTTCCCCCCTAACCCTTCGAGACGATTAAAAAGAGCGGTCACAACATATTAGGTTTTGTGGAGAAATGGCAATTTTAGTATTTGAGTATGCATCTTTAACTGTAGCAGTTCTGAGTAACCTTTTCAAACAGATCAGGGGTCTGGTTAATATTTGCTTATAGAATAAGCGATAGCCAAATCTTCCTCTGCTCTTAAACCATTATAAAACTTAATCTAATTAATATTCATGATGTCATTTTTAAGTTGAATATTCGTGTTAAGTGTTCAACGATTTATGTTAATACAGTTATTCTTTCACTGCCATATTTACATAAATGTCATCTGCAAAATATCTTATTGGTTTGAACTTGTATTTCTTTTATGCGCCTGCCTTTAGGCGATGGGGGCATTAAATTTTACTCTTGTCTGAACGTCCGTCCAAACATCCGTCCTGTAAAATTTTCGTCAAAGATTTCTTGGCTTGTGTATACTGGAATTATTTCATATTTGGTCTGAAGCATAATCATAGCGAGTTGTACCGTGTCTCCCCTATTCAGATCTCATTCAGCAGGGGCATCCATGTCCCATGGACACACTTTCTTTTATTTCATAATTCTTTCCTTTTGTTTTGAAAACTTAATCTCTGCATCAAACAGCTTGGATCTTAACTAGATCCAGAGTTACTCTACATCTTATCTGGATCCAGAGTTACTCTACATCTTATCTGAATCCAGAATTACTCTACATCTTATCTGGATCCAGCTGCTGGCAAAGGTGATCAGAATTCACCCATAGAAGCAAAAGAGTTCAGGAAGTTATTCTAGTATGTGCAAATTCTGGCATGATTGATGTACTGCCACCTGAAAACTGCATAAAACCAAATAATTATCAATAATATAAATCCCCTTTCTATTGCATTTTCTTAAATCATTGCTATACTTGTTTACATGTACATCAGGCACGGTTTGAATTAGCAGAATTGTGTAATGAAATGACATTATTTTAGCCAAATTTTCATTAAAAAGGTAAATAGTTTAGTGTACATTCGATGCAGACGATATGTCGAAGTGCAGTCATTGATTTCCTTACAAAACAGGGAGTGTAAGTACGGTTACTGTCGATTCTTGTGATAATGATAATCAATCGTTCTCAACTGAATTTAAACCACCAGCCTAAATACAGAACAGTGAAAGCGTTAAACCACCAGCCGCACACGATATACCAAAATTTCCAATGTCTCGCTTGTTCAAAATGAGAAGCCAAAAATTAATCTGCTGGAGCTAACCTGGTTTCTCCAAGTCGAAAAAAATGAATATTGTCCCTTATGCATGATTAAGGTCATGAACTTCAGTCGTATTATGGTATGGCGCTCATCCGTCTTTCCATCTTTTAGCCACTTCTTTGTACGCTCAATAATTTGACAACTAATGGATGTGCTGTCTTCATACTTAGTAGGAAGGTTGGTCATGACTAGTAGATCACCCCTATTGATTTTGAGGTAAAAAATCAAGGTCACAGTGACCTTCAACTAAAAAAACTTGTCCGCTCAATAACTTGGATAAGTATTAGCTAGGTTTGCTGTCTTCATACTTAGTAGGAAGATTGGTCATGGCTAGTAGATGACCCCTATTGATTTTGAGGTCAGTTGGTCAAAGGTCAAGGTAACAGTGACCTTCAACTCAAAAATCTTGTCCCCTCAATAACTTTATATTTAGTATTAGGTGTGCTGTCTCCATACTTAGTAGGGAGGTTGGTCATGGCTAGTACATCTACTTTGATGCTCCCTACTGTCAATTACTGACAATAACAGGCCTCTATTGATTTTGAGTTTAGAGTTAAAAAATCTTGTTCGCTCAATAACTTCATAAGTATTATGTGTGCTGTCTTCATACTTAGTAGGAAGGTTGGTCATGGCCAGTACATGACCCCTATTGATTTTGAGGTCGGTCAAAGGTTAAGGTCACAGTGACCTTCAACTCAGATTAATATTTTTCATGTTACCACAGCACATACTTCAGGCGTATAATGCTCCGATACATGGGGCTCTTGTTTGGAGATCCTTCCTGTTTATGTCATGGAAATTATTATTCCCCATGGAATTGAAACCTTAGGAAAGACACTGTGAAAATCCGACACATTAGGGTTGAGCTAAGAATTATATATAAGAATTTCAAAATACTATTAGTCGTGATACAAGGTTGAAGGAAAGAGGATGAAACTAGGGTAAGAAATTAGGGAAATGAGAAGTTAATTAGATTCAATTCTCTTGTAATTGACTTGTAATATTCTCTCTGCTGGTAGGCTTAATCCTTAAAATGCGGGAGCGGAGTAGATGTGACTTTTACAAACAGTAGACCCAGATCAAAGGACTCCTAAGGGAGCCCTTTGATCAGGATATTCACTGTTTGTCATAAAAATTATTGTATTCAGAATTAGAATTTGATACAGAAATTGTTTTAATTAATATTCAAAAGGGGAGGAGCTAACTTTAATTATTCAGCAGGTTAAAGGTTAATGATGATAGGAATACCTAGTAGGAATTAATATATTAACCCTTCGCTTGCTATTCACGTCAACATACATACCTGTAAATAGTGAAGACCCAGATGAGACAGCTCCTGCAGGAGCTGTCTCATCAGGGTCTGCACTATTTACAAATTGATTGTGCAACCAGTGCAGTCCACAGCAGTGATTGCACAGCGAAATATGTGTACACAGTGAAGATATATGTAATTCTAACGCAATCTGTCAATTTTCTGCAATCTGATTGGCTCATGTGACCAAATTTGCGGCATATAAAAAGTGTTTTAAAAGTCGCAAATTCAACCAATTGAAAACGGCCAAATAACAGCATTAGCCTGTAAATATATTAATGCGCTTTGTTTATCTAACACTTAGATCTACTGATAAATTCGTATGCATACACTGACATATATTCAAGTTCAGTCCGGTATTTTGAAAGTTATTAATTTCCATTCTTTGTCACGACTTGACCGGTCTTTTATATGTCATGTGGAGAATTATTGATATACTCAAAGCGTTGTGATTCGGATTCAACCTTATTTATCATACTATTCAAACATAATGTTATAACGTGAAGTCATTGTAACAGACGACGTTTTTGCGTACGGCGCCAAAGACTAAGATAACGTTACTTTTCCTGACATCGGTATTGAAATGTAAAATAGCTGTCGCATAATGATTCATGACAAATGTAATAGTGAACTTACAACTGGCCCGGTGTTTTCACTTTATGTAAACCAGGGTGAAAAAAAATTCCAGTTATTTTAAGAAATCTGAGAGAAACTGGGCACTACTTCTCGCCTCATCACTCATTTAATCACCTGCACGCATAGGATATAACAACAATTTGGCATTTTTCATGTCAAGATTGCGTTTGAATAGGGTTAAGGGTATATGAGGTTTTAAACGGTCTTAAATTATTTTAACGGCTCCGCACATTTTGGTCCTTTTCTAAACCCAGCCAGAGACCCAGATAAGCCGTGTGAATTAACCCTTTCCCTGTTCTATGTTTATTCCAAATTTCAATACCTTCTAAAACATGTACCTTCATGGACAATATAATGAAATATGGAAGGGTGAACATTGTAGACATTTTAGAAAGTAGGGAAACAGATCTATCAAATTTCATTAGCAAACCAAGCAACACCCTGATCAGATGACTCCTGTGGGTCTACTCTGTTTGCATTTTTTTAGGCATGAAAAAGCATATTATGGGGGAAAGGATTAAAACATGTTCAAGAGTAGCTCGGTTATTTCTCTACCAAACCCCATGTTGTGACCACTCTTTAGATCGTCTCTGCATCATGCATACTTATTAGGATTATTTTTTTAATGGTATATGATTTCATGAATGATGTATTTAGTTTATTGCTCTGCCCAATTATTTACAAAATGTGTCATGGATCTAACCATAGCTAGGTCAATGTAAGCTCTTTGTAAGCTAAGTAAATATCGTTGGCCTAAGGTAAAACACATTCTAAAGCAACAACTAAAAAGAGATATAATTCATCTGATAGGCAGGAGCTTTCTGCATTGCTTTCCACCCTTGAATATTAAATATGTAAGAAATGATCACATCCTCAATATTTATTGAGATTGATTTTTAATGTTGCATATTACAATAATAAGACAAAGTTTTTGCCAAAGCAGAAATTATAGAATCTCTGCTATATTATTCCATGAGCAAACAGAGCAGCCCCTGATCCTATAGGAGCAGTCTGATCTGTGTCTACTCTGTTTGCATATGTGTGAAAAGACATTTATATGAGGCAAAGGAAAGAGTTAACCCTTTACTCCATAAATATGTCTTTCTTTGCTTTTGCAAACAGAGTAGATCCTGATAATATTTTAGTTTTTGGCAATGCAAAAAATTCCATGGAAAGTTTACATTATAAAAATTTAGCTAATAAATATTCATGATGTCATTATTTCTTTATCGAATACTGAACAGGGAATGAGTTGAAGGATGTCTTTCTTACGTTATGCTAGCATGTAAACTCACTTTATTTCCGTGCTATTATGCCAAATTGACTTCCACTTTGTACAAATTGCTGTTTTCTTGTAATTACTTGAAGCAATAATTATATGTTGTCTCTGACACTGCCAAATATACAGTAAAACCCCGCTAATGCGACCACCAAAAAGGGGCATAATTCTGGGTGACAGAGGCAGGTGGTAGCTTAATGCAGGATGAAAGTTATGCAGAAAGCTCCTATAGGAGCTTTCTGCATAACTTTCGTCCTGCATTAAGCAACCACCTGCTTTAAACAGCGCGAGTGGCTGTTTATTAAGTGGTCGCATTAGCTGGGTTTCACTCACGGTAGTAATGCAACATTTGTTTGCTTTAATTTTGAATTGTCTTCCTTTTTGTTTCATAATTACAATATCAAACAATTTGGTTATTACTCAGCAGCTCATCATTCTGAATTCAAATGGTTTGCGAAGGTAACGAGATTCAATATTGCCAGTGATAGATTTGAACATGGCTGCAAAAAATTTGGTTATGAAGAGAGACAACTCTTGCAGTATTGATGCAAAATATTTCAAGGGAGATAATTTAAGTTGATTATATCCAGATCATTTGCTTCCAAGGACGCTGTCAATCATAGAATTTGTATCAGACAGAAGCTTTTAAGTTGATAGCATTACTGAATAGTTTTAACCCTTTAAATATGCGAAACCAGTGTATACCACTGGCATTAATAAAACAGTGTAGACCCAGACTGATCAGGATTAACATTTTTCATCATTCAGATTCCATTGCAGATGATATCCTTTCATTCTGAATGTACTTTATTGTATAACAATGATGGACTAGTCCGCTTTGACAGTTTAGCATTCAAAGGGTTATTGTCAAACAACTAATCCGATAAGAAAATACAGCTCTTAGCAGAGCTATAGATAAACGTGCATACTAAAATACTAAAATCGTCATTTCTCTACCAAACACTGTACTGCGACCACTTTGTCGAATCGTCTCAAAGAGACGATTCTAAAGAGTGGTCACAGTATAGGGTTTGGTGGAGAAATAAAGGAGATATTCTTTTAAATGTTTAAATTTACGCGTCTTATCTGCAGCTCTGGCTTTTAGAGTGCTGAGTAAATATGTCTCCAAACATATTTTTTATTTATCATTCTCATCGGCAATTTATTTTTCTGTCAAAAAATGAACTAGTATCAGTTAGTTTTGATTGGAATGAGTTTGTGTCTTATCTGGAGCTGTCCCAATACGAGGGGTGTTCCAAAAATAATGTCACTTGCATCGGTGCTCATATAGCGGAAGTGCTTTTGTTCATTTTAATTTGCTCTGCCCTTCAAAATACTCTCCGCCAGCCAGAATACACCTTTTTAGCCGGTCAATCCATTTTTGGAAGCATTTTTCATACTCTTCAATGGGGACACCCATCAGACACTGATAAACAGCAGATCCAAGGGCATTTCTCGAATTGTATCTCCTTCCAGATAAATGATATTTAAGTTTTGGAAAGAGAAAATAGTCGCAGGGGGCCAAGTCTGGCGAATACGGAGGGTGCGGAAGGACGGTAACCTTCTCTGACTCCAAAAAGTCAGTCACAATACGTGCCTTGTGAGCGGGTGCATTATCATGCAAAAGTCGGACATACTTAAGTCCTGTTTTGGGGCCGCTACTTTTGTAGTAGTTCTTCAATTTTCTCAGAACAACGTTTTTATAGAACTTGCCTGTGACCGTTCTGCCTTTTGGCACCGGGATTTGAATAGCTGGACCCTTATTAGTGAAAAAAAATAGCATACAAAACCTTCTTTACCGTTCGTATTCGTTTGGCAATACTTGGGCGTCTGGCATTTTTAGTGGCCCATATTCGGTTGGAAACCTTCCGCTTTGGTTCAAAATAATACACCCAGGTCTCATCACCAGTGACTATATTATCAAAAGCCTTTTTACTATATTTTGGGTACATTTTGAGAAGTTTTTTTGCCATTGTTACACGCGTCTTCATTTGCTCATCCGTTAACAAATGGGGTATCCATCTTGCATTTATCTTTCTAACTTTTAGGTGTTTCTTCAAAATTGCATGAACTCTTGCTAACGACAAGTTTGTCATTCGAGCCAATTGTCTTACGGTGAATCGAGCATCAGTTTTGAGGATATTTCGGATTTTTTCTATGTTACCTTTGGTCGTAGTTGTTGCAGGACGACCTGGGCGAGCAGCATCTTTCATTTGCTGCTGACCAGCACTAAATTTAGCTACCCACCTACAAACAGTCCTGTGGGACATTTGGCCCTCCCCATATATGTCACACACCTCGCGGTGAATATCTACAGCCTTTATGCCGAGTAATGACCTACCTTTTATATAGGGCCCTAATTTCAAGAACATTTTCAGCTCGTTTTCCTGTCATTTTGTGTATAGTCTAAAGAATAGGCTATGAAACGATGTACACTGTACCGAGGCAAGTGAACGTGTGGACGAGATATTTACCTGTGTCACGAGCCAGTGATCACTCAATCGACACGAGGTGGTTTTGTGCATGAATTGCACGATTTCCGCGAAATAAAGCACAGATGACATTATTTATGGAACACCCCTCGTACATAGAAGATTTCCAGGGCTCCAGTATAAGATGCTTAAATTTTCAAGAATAACTTCTTTATTTCTCCAAAATTAAGCAACCACCTGCTTTTAAAGGTATGTTCATTCATATCACTGTACAGTGGCTTGACTGAAGATGATTTACTTCTGAACTTAACCCTTTCCCTGTTCTATGTTTATTACGAATGTCAATACGTATTGAATATTGATGGTCAAAATAGTTTAGATGAAATATGAAAGGTGGAATATTGTAGCCGTTTTAGAAAATAAAGAGACATCTATCATATTCCAGTAGCAAACAGAGCAGACCCTGATCAGACGGCTCCTCTAGGAGCCGTCTGATCTGGTTCTACTCTGTTTGCAAATGCGTGAAAACACGTTTATATGAGGGAAAGGGTTAAACAGACCCTATTAATTGCAGACAACATGAAATACTTCGCTCATGCCTCATGGTGCACTAATGCGTACAACGCAACATGCAGGTATGCTCTACTTTCTTGTATGCAGGTCTGCCCTACTTCTTGTATGCAGGTATGCTGCACCTTCTTTAGCCCTTTGGCTTTACTCCATGAATATTCATGTTAGAATTGACAGCATGGGTATTAATTAGGTTAATTTTTAAAATGACATATTAACACATGAAAGTTTTGCCAAAAAAATCAGTAGAATCTTTGCTATATTATCACATAAGCAAATAAAGTAGACCCTGATCAAATCAATGGGGTATGTGTTATTCTAATACACTGACTGGCACCGTTGCCTTGAAGCAAGCACTCCATCAGATGTGTGTCCTCAGCAAAGTGTTGGCATCCGAGATGCAGAAACCAGAGTATGGGAAAGCCCTGTCGGACATGAATATTTCACTGATAAAATTTCTGTCTGCTCGTATCTACAACTGGGATTGTCACAAATCTAATGAGTTATATATGACCAATTTACCTATATGCACCAAACCGTATTCATATACCTGAGTAAACCATTTGAATGCTGGATATTCCAGTTGGATAGGGCTATCAGCATGTAATTTAGCTGGGTATAATGAGCCCATTCAGTATGACAGGGCTTTAATTTGCCAGACCATTTTAACCATTTCTTTCATACAAACACGTTTTTATATGCCTTTGCAAACAGTGGACTCTGTCGACAGCTTGTAAGAGTAATCTGATCTGTTTGCTTATGAAATTATAATAGATACAGCTCTATAGTACCTACAGAAAACGGTGCATACTAAAATACTAAGATTGCCATTTCTCCACCAAAACCTATGTTGTGACCACTCTTTAGAATCGTCTCCAAGACACAATTCTGAAGAGTGGTCACAACAATGGGTTTGATAGAGAAATACAGAAGTTATACTGGAAAATATTTTATTTACGCATTTTATCTGGAGCACAGGTACCTGTACCTGTACCAGTACAAAATATGAATATTCATGTGTTCATATACCATTATACAAATTTAGCTAATAAATATTCATGATGCCATGTTATATTCAATAGGAAAAAGGTTAAAAGGCAAACATTGTACACCCTGACCAGAGGCTCCTCTTTGAGCCCTCTGATGTGGGTCTACACTGTATAAAGTACTAGTATACTCATTTCCTTTAAAAGGTTAATAAATATAGATATGATATCTCTGAACAACTGAGTAAATTATAAAAAACAGAAGTTCAGTAATGCATAACATCTGCCAAGATGATGAGCTGTGCGATGTGAAAATGTGTCTAGGACTTAACCCTTTACTCCATTTAATATACCTATAATATATCATAAGCAAACAGAGCAGACCCTGATCAGACGGCTCCTACCATACCTATAATATATCATAAGCAAACAGAGCAGACCCTGATCAGACAGCTCCTACCATACCTATAATATATCATAAGGAAACAGAGCAGACCCTGATCAGACGGCTCCTACCATACCTATAATATATCATAAGGAAACAGAGCAGACCCTGATCAGACGGCTCCTACTATACCTATAATATATCATAAGCAAACAGAGCAGACCCTGATCAGACGGCTCCTACCATACCTATAATATATCAAAAGCAAACAGAGCAGACAGACTGTCTGATCTGGGTTTACTCTTTTTACAAGAGCGTTTAAAAGTGTATTTATGGAGTAAAGGGTTAATAGACAAGAATGTTCTAAATTGAAAAGAAGGTGCAACCAACTATTACTTTTCACCGAGCCACATCTCAAGCGCAGAGTCTACACCATTTCGAGGGCTTGTGAAGGAGTTAGAATAGTTTTGCACCAAGCCCTCGATTTGCAAATGTATGAAAAGATGTTTATATGATGGAAAGCGGTAACCACATCCTTTACATTAACCCATTCCCTCATAGGCTATTTTTAGACCCAACCTCTTTGAATGAATCTACCCAAAAGGAGTAATTACCAGAGAAAAGGAAAATTTTAGAATTTTGTAGTTTGAAACCTTATTGTGATAAATAGAGCATTTGCTCCTATAGGAGCACATGCTCTATTTATCACAATGATTTCAAGAAGTGGTGGCGTAGTAAGAAAAGAAAATAGAATTTTGTAGTTTTGAAATCATTGTGATTATTTGCTCCTGTTAATCACAATGGTTTCAAATATTTACTTTTATAGAGGAATCAAAAAGCGTCAATATGCGTGAATGGGCTAAACACTGATGAGGGTATTCCATTCTGACAACTCAATGTTGATCCAAGAAATTTGCAGATGCTTTATTGATTTGTCTTACTTCTTAGGAATACAGTACAACCTGTCTATAACTGCCACTAAAATGAGTTATTTAGTTGGTATTTAGGGCAGGTGGCTGCTTAAAGCAAGGTGAAAGTAAAACAGAACGCTCCTATAGGAGCGTTCTGTTTTACTTTCACCTTGCTTTAAGCAGCCACCTGCTTTTAACACAAAATACTTGATGTAATTTAGTGGCCGTTATAGACAGGTTTTACTGTAACATAAAATTTGCTAACGGCTGTGAATTCAGTGTCTGGCCTTTATTAGTTTCAAGGCTAGACATTTATCACTTCTCCATTGCACTTTGCCAGTCATGTTAATGGTTATAAATCCTTTCTGTGTTAAAACTTTGCATTATCACATTATGAATCGAGGGCTTGGTGTAAAACTATTGTAACTCCTTCACAAAGTGAGGGAGTTACAATAGTTTTGCACCAACCCCTCAGAATACTTATCAGCTGAATAATTTTGTATACACAGGATAGTTTTGTATTGGTAGAAACTGTAGATATAATTTCATAAGCAAACAGAGCAGACCTTCGGGTGAGCAGACCTTCGGGTCTGCTCTGTTCGCCAAGGCGTGAAAAAGTGTTTGTAGAGATATATAGAGGGACTGTCCATGGCGCTACGAGAATGTCTACAATAGTGAAAAAACTGTTAATAATAAAAAAAAAACCTGAAAGTTTTGTGTTTTAAAAAAATACATACAATGTAATTACTAACACAAGGAACACTTTCAAGGATAAATGATACTGTTTCATAAGATATTGTTTCAGTTGAAAACAGTTTAAACCAGAGACATATAATTATGTACTTTGTTTAACTTCTAAATATTAATTTGATTGATTTGTTTAAATGATATTATAAATGGAAGTATATAGATCTGATTCTACAGTTTCTACCATGGCCAAACATTTCCTATGTTTACATGGCATTATAAAAATTTCATGTAATTTATATTGACGATGTCATTATTATACCCCCAAAAACGAAGGTTTTTTTGGGCGGGATACTGGAGTCACCATGTCCTTTTGTCTGTCCACCCGTCTGGCTTGTCTGGATCATAACTTCCAAAGTATAAAAGCTATTGACTTCAAAATTCATATACAGATAGATCACAATGACCGCAAGTGCAATGCACAAGGTTCGTAACTCTGTCTTCAGTATTTTTTGAGTTATTGCCCTTTGTTATTTTTCTCAAAATCTGGCTTGTCCGGATCATAACTTTCAAAGTATAAAGGCTATTAAACAGTTTAGATCTTGGTCAACCAGTCACATGGTATTAGATCTGAATCCAGTTCAAGTTTATTCAGCAGTGAAAGGGTGAAATCAGTGCACTAAGCTTATTTCATCTGCTAGAAATGTTGTCCACTGAAAAATTAACATTGTCAATATATTACTGTAACTTAGGTGAGCGATATAGGGCCAATGGCCTCTTGTTGAAGTTATTGGCCTTTGTTATTTTTCTCAAAATCCGGCTTGTCTGGATGATAACTTTCAAAGATAACTCTGTCTTCAGTAATTTTGGAGTTATTGCCCTTTGTTATTATTTGTCAAAATCTGGCTTGTTTTAACAAAGGAACTTTTTTTCCGGATCTTTTCTCTGTCATACCTCAACAAAACTTTTTTTTTAATTTTGCAGTATTGTTGAACACCATCTGAAGTTCCTCACCTGCGATAAAGGTTTTTATTTGTCGCTATGTGCATGAAAGAATGATCTCCCTTTTCGTAATTTAACAAATAAAAATTTAGCGGTCGGGAGCTTTATTTCTATAATCCCATCTCTGTGTCAAATGTGCTAGTGGGGTTATTAATCCCCTTTAGTGATAGTTCTAGTTTCTTACATGAATATTCATGGAGTAAAGAGTAAAATGTTAGGGTAGTTGGACCTTTACCAGGATAGTATCAATTTAAACTAGCATTATTTATTGCGAAAAACACATCTTGTAGACATCTAGCTACTTTGTGCCAAATTTGCCAATTTCTTTAAGATATTTCTCATTTCTGTGAGAGACAAGAAAATAATATTTTGTAGTAAGGAATTTCCACTCAATTGGGATTTCTCTTGAAGACAGATTGTGTGCACTGAAATACACTATATATATTGTGCACTTGTATTTTCATGTAGCTAGGTCAACCTGTTCTAATGTTTGCCCAACTTCTGCTGACACCTTCTATTATTGGCTGATTTTCCTGGCAGTCTGTGTGGTTTAAAAACCATTAGCACTCTAAGAATATCAGTATGCAGACTTGCAATAACTGCTTACCCCTTTCCCTCATAGAAACACTTTTTCATTGCTCTTGCAAACAGAAAAGACCCAGATCAGACAGCTCCTGAAGGAGCTGTCTAATCAGGGTCTGCTCTGTTTGCTTGTTGACTTTAAAGATCTGCTAACTAGCAGAGAATTTGTGTTAATCTTTACAAACAATTTGGATCCAAACAATTAAATGTTAACCCAATTCCTTGATAGAGATTACTTTTCTGAACCTTTGCAAACAGAGTAGACCCTTTACACACTTTTTTTGCATTTCCCTGTTCTGCATTTAGTCCAATTTTCAATACCTACTGAATACTATTGGACAAAATAGTTAAAATAAAACAAAATCTCGTGGAACATTATAGCCATTTTAGAAACTAAAGAAACAGATCTATTAAATTCCACTTGCAAACGGAGCAGACCCTGATCAGACAGGTCCCATAGGAGCCATTTGATCTGGGTCTACTCTGTTTGCAAATGCGTGAATAGGCGTTAATATGAGGGAAAGGGTTAAGCAAGGTACACCTAGATCATATGGCTACAGTTTCTGCCATAGCGGAAAATCAGGGCTTTTTCTCTCTTAATTGGGATGGGGCCTTAGCCTGCTGATTTTGGGAAGAATTATCGCTAAAATTGCTGATTTGGGAAACAAAAAAGCTGGTGTAAGTTTGGATTTTTGGGAAAACTGCAAGATTTTAAAGAAATTTTCAATTGGGAAGGGGCCTTTTATCGGCCTCTGTTATAGAAGGTGAAAAACCCCTGAAAATTCCCATGTTCATGTGCCATATTAAAAATTAATCTCATTATTATTCATGATGTAATTATTTCTTACATGAATATTCAAAGAGTATTATGCTTAACAATTGCCCAGTGGTAACGCTCCAAGTTAAACTATTGAAGTCCGGAATTTAGTAAACATGCATTTGCATAACAGGGTCTACACTGATGCTCTTGCAGATTTTATCCTGTCCTGTTAACCCTTTCCTTCATATAAACACCTTTTCACCCATTTGCAAACAGAGTAGACCCAAATCAGACGGCTCCTGTAGAAGCTATCTGATCAGGGTCTGCTCTTTTTGCTTTTGAAATATATGATAGATCTAACTCTACAGCTTCATTTTACGTGCAGTTGGATGTCACAGTTTTTTCATCATTTTATATCTCCCTAACTATTGTAGCTATTAGCATTGAATTGCATATACATATTAAATACCGTCCATACTTTCATTACGCACCCAACCCATGCTGCCCGCAAGCTCAAGGTCAAGGTCAAATGACTTAGGAATTTTACGTGCAGTTGGTTGTCACAGTTTTTTCATCGTCTTATATCTCACTAACCGCTATAGCTATTGGCATGGAATTGCATATACACATGCAACACCGTCCATACTTTCATTACGCACCGGCCCATACTGCCTGCAAGCCCAAGGTCAAGGTCAAATGACTTAGGAATTTTACGTGCAGCTAGGCAAGCACCCACACAGGGGCATCACTGTGTCTTACAGACACAATTTTCTAGTTAAGAATAACTCCTTTATTTCTCCACCAAACCCTATATTGTGACCACTCTTTAGAATCCTCTCAAAGAGACGATTCTAAAGAGTGGTCACAGTATAGGATTTGGTGGAGAAATGGTGATTTTAGTAGTTTGGTACGCACCCTTATCTGTAGCTCTGCTTGTATGAATATTAATGAAGTAAGTGGTAAATGTAATTCACAGCCAAAGAAAAGCCTACTGAACACTTTACCTCATGAATAATTCATGACTTGATGAATATTAATTAACTGAATTTTTATGATGGACAATGAAAAAGGGATTTTTTTTTTTTGCCATTTCAGAATCTCAGTAGTATCAGATGACGAGGTCTATATAACTATGTAAGCAAACATTGCAAACCCAGGTCAGAGAGCTTCTGAAGGAAATGTCCTGATCTGGGTCTAGTCTGTTTGCTAACATGCCAGAAATTGTTTCTATGGGGGCAAGAGGTTAAACCATCATTTCTTCACCATTTTCTTGTAATAGAAGAGCAAATTTAAATTACGAATTTTACTTATGCCACTGGTACAAGTTAATGCCACCTGCCATCTCTCATCAATGTTGACCTGTGGCAATTGATTCTTTCGCTGCCAATGTCACATCTGTGATTACCTATGCAAACAGTTTGGATCCAGATGAGACGCAGAGTAACTCAGCTTCTCATCAGGATCCATACTGTTTGTTACTGTGATTGTTTTTATATACAAAAATAAAGAAAAATAAAAAAACAATAAAGAAAAATAAAAAAACAATAAAGAAAAATAAAAAAACAAATTGTAGCAGAGGACAAAATTGCAGTTGACAACATTAGGCAGCAAAGAGTTAACCCTTTGCATACTAATACTGTTATTACCTAGATACAGACAGTTTAAATCCAAATCAGACACCACATTATGCAATATCTCATCAGGATCAAAACTGTTTGACATTTTGACCACATTTATGCAAAGAAATGAGAGAATATTATTTTCAGAGTTGAAACAGATAATTATTGTTCCATACGAAAAATGAGTTAGGTGTGTGTCACAGCAGGTTTTATTGAGGTTTCCTAGCCCATATATATCATCAAACATATAATTTCATTGAAGCAATAGAAATTACTTTTTCATATCCAATATAGAGTAAAACGACAAAAATGGCAGCTAATGTCTGTTAGCTTAACCCTTTACTCTGTAAATACGCCTTTTTACACTTTGGCAAACAGAGTAGACCCAGATCAGATACTCAGGACCTGGTGTTTTGTGAGTTTAATATATCAAGGAGTTTGGACATCAGACTCCATGGTCTACCTTTTAACCCTTTCCCTCATATAAACGTGTTTTCACGCATTTGCAAACAGGGTAGACCCAGATCAGACGGCTCCTAGAGGAGCCGTCTGATCAGGGTCTGCTCTGTTTGCTAATAGAATTTGATAGATCTGTTTCTTTGCTTTCTAAAATGTCTACATTGTTCCATCTTCCATATGTCTTTATAACTATTTTGTCCATGAATATTCAGTAGGTATTGAAATTTGAAATAAACATAGAACAGGGAAAGGGTTAAACTAAATGAAATAATGGCTGAGCTAAGACTACCTGACCCCACGGATGCCTTTCTTGATGATTAAATAACATTAATTCTTTAATTAACTCTTTGCATACTAAGTAATGTTGTCATCTGCTCAATTGTTGTCTGCTGCTCAACTGTCATCTGCAACAATTTCAAAACTTTTAATTTTCTTTCTGGTTTTTATGCCCATCAAAGCTTGCTTTGGTAGCATATAGTAATCGAACTCTGTGTGTGTGTGTGTCCTTGTAGCTGTGTATCCGTGTGTCTGTGTACAGCTTGTCTGAAGCATATCTCCTATATTACTTGAGGTAGGAATGTCAAATTTGGTTTGTGATTACATCTTGGGATGGTGGAGTGTGGCATACTATTTTCAAGTCTATGTGACCTTGACCTCAGTTATAGAAAAATCTTGTCTGGAGCATAATTATCTCCTATATTATTTGAGGTAGCATGAAGAATTTGGTATGGGAGTATTATCTTGGGATGGCGAAGTGCCGCATACTATTACCAGATTACTGTGACCTTGATCTTGACTATATACTTGGTAGGAATGTCAAATTTGGGTTTGTAATTACATCTTGGGATTGCAGAGTGTCGTGTGTCATTTTCAGGTCTCTGGTATGTGATGGTGGAGTGTCGCATACCATTTTCAGGTCACTGTGACCTGTCAGGTCACTGTGACCTGTCAGGTATAGAAAAACCCTTTATGCCTTTCAACACCTTTGTAAACAGAGTAGACCCAGATCAGACTGCTCCTGGAGGAGCCATCAGATCAGGGTTTTCTCTGTTTGTTAAGTTATAATATACAGTGAAACCCCGAACTCTCGAACCCTGGAAAACTCGTTCACTACCCTTAAAACTAATTCTGCTGTCCCAACTCTTTCCTTCTTAAATTCTACCAGGGTTTCACTGTAGATCTAATTCTACAGTCTTAGTCAAAATGTCCTGTGTTCATAATTATGCCATTATTAAAAATAAACTTATTAATATTCATGATATAATAATTTCTTACTTGAATATTCATGAAGTAAAAGGTTAACTGTATGTGGGGTTAACCCTTTCCCTGTTCTGTGTTTATTTCAAATTTCAATACCTACTGACTATTCCTGGACAAAGATGGAAGATGGGGCATTGTAGCCATTTCAGAAAGTAAAGGAACAGATCTATCAAATTCCATTAACAAACAGAGCAGACCCTGATCAGACGGCTCCTCTAGGAGCCGTCTGATCTGGGTCTACTCTGTTTGCAAATGCGTGAAAACCCGTTTATATGAGGGAAAGGGTTAATAAAATGAGGGGCCTGATCCCAGATCCAAACTGTTTGTCACTAAATATGCTCAACGTTTGCAAAAAGAAAGTACATAGTTTTGAAAATATTGCAGACGGCAGATGAGCAGATGACAAAAATTACTTTGTAGGCAAAGACTTACTCAGGATAATAAAATGTCAGTTAGTGAATTATGTCTCCCCCATTTATGGGGAGATATATTGTTTTTGCCAGAGTTGTCTGTCCGTCCGTCCGTCCGTCCGTCCGTCCGTCCGTCTGTCCGTCTGTCCGTCACAAACTTGTGTCGCGCGTATCTCTGAAACCAGTTGGGCTAGAGTCACCAAACTTCACAGGAATGTTCACCAGCATGAGTTGTTGTGCACCTGGGGTTTTTGAATTGTCTCCCCCTGATAACTTTGGAGTTATTGCCCCTGATGACTTAAAATTAGAAAAACTTTGTGTCGCGCGTATCTCTGAAACCGCTAGTACTAGAGTCACCAAACTTCACAGGAATGTTCAACAGCATGAGTTGTTGTGCACCTATGGTTTTTGAATTGTCTCCCCCTGATAATTCTTGAGTTATTGCCCCTGATATAAATACTTAAATTTATACAAACTTTGTGTCGCGCGTATCTCTGAAACCAGTAGGGCTAGAGTCACCAAACTTCACAGGATTGTTCACTAACGTGAGTTGTTTTGCTCTTGGGGTTTTGAATTGTCTCCCCCTGTTAACTTTGGAGTTACTGCCCCTGATGACTTGAAATTAGACAAACTTTACTTAGTGTCGTGCATATCTTTGAAACCACTAGGGCTAGAGTCACCACACTTCACAGGAATGTTGACCAGCATGAGTTGTTGTGCACCTGGGATTTTTGAATTGTCTCCCCTTGATAATTTTGGAGTTATTGCCCCTGATATTACTTAAAATTGAGAGAAACTTTGTGTCATGCATATCTTTATAACCACTAGAGCTAAAGTCACCAAACTTCACAGGAATGTTCACCAGCATGAGTTATTGTGCATCTGGGTTTTTTAATTGTCTCCCCCAGATGACTTTGGAGTTACTGCCCCTTATGACTTAGAATAAGAGAAACTTTACTTTGTGTCACATGTATCTATGAAACCACTAGTACTAGAGTCACCAAACTTCACAAGAATGTTGACAAGCATGTGTTTTTGTGTACCTAGGGCTTTTGAATTGTCTCCCCTTGATAATTCTTGAGTTACTGCCCCTGATATGATAACTTAAAATTAGAGAAACTTTGTGCTGTGCGTATCTCTGAAACCAGTAGGGCTAGAGTCACCAAACTTCACAGAAATGTTCACCAGCATGAGTTATTGTGCATCTGGGTTTTTTAATTGTCTCCCCCTGATAACTTTGGAGTTACTGCCCCTTATGACTTAGAATAAGAGAAACTTTACTTTGTGTCACATGTATCTATGAAACCACTAGTACTAGAGTCACCGAACTTCACAAGAATGTTGACAAACATGTGTTTTTGTGTACCTGGGGCTTTTGAATTGTCTCCCCCTGACAATGTTGGAGTTATTGCCCCTGATGACTTAAAAATTAGACCCTGATAAGTTTGGAGTTACAGACATTACACTTGTGTATTGGAAAGAGGATGGGAGGGGGAGACATCTGTTTTTGTGACAAAAACAAACCTCTAGTTGTGATTTGCTAACAATTTAACAAATCAGGATCACAAGTTGACTGCTGTAAGTTCGACACATTAGGCACATGTCGAGCATGTGCACCAGGCCCCAATCTGAAAGGTGAAAACATAATTATGGCCAAAATGGAACAAAAATCAAAGGGTAAAGGGGTTAGACTCTGATAAATGTTCTGTCTTGAGCAGTCTAACCAGGCTCTGCTCTGTTTGCTTATGAAATAACATAGATTTGATTATACAGTTTCTGCCATGGCCAAACTTGCTTTTATAAAACATAATCTGATTAACAATCATTATGTCATTGTTTCTAAAATACATAAATATTCATATATCATGGCGTAAAGGTTTAGGGTTTCTTCTGGAATACAGGTAAAGTGTCAAAAAACTTGAATCTTGATTTGGTGCCAAGTTATTTGGCATCTAATCTGGATCCAAACTCTGTATATTAAATCGCTTTTCCACTGCTAGCGTGCGAAGAGAAAATAAAAGAAAGAAAACAATTACTTTAAGAATCAAGGCAGACATCAATTTTTGATGACGAGTTTCTTAGAATTCAACGACTACAGGCCCAAATTTGAACCTGAATTGTCTCATTTCAGACATCCCACTGTAATGGATAGCATCGATAATCCATTAATGGCTAAATACATTCTGTAAATCATCTTGCCATTTCTCTGATTACTTTCTATACAGGTTATGTTGTTTTCTTAGATGGCCGTATATAGGTTTAGGTCACACTGCCTCACAACCCTATTGATTTCTCCATTGAGGACACGGCAAGGTGAACCCCAGCTGTTTGACTGGTGATGTACAAGCTTTATTACAGCTGCAGCTCTGTGTGATGAAGATGCTTGCTGTTTACGGTGTTTTGAATTGGCTTATTTGGAAATTAACACCTTACAGAACCGATAGGTTTAAACAATTTACACAAGTTTTCGCTCACTTGTCTGAATAGTAATGGAGACCTACAGGATATCTGTATATGTTTTATAGATGGAAGGGAATTATTCGTTTAGTAATGGTTTGAAATAAACTTTCTGGATGATTTATTTATAAGGTCAGAGTTGGAAATAGCATGAGCTGTTAAAATAGAATGATTGATGTGACGAGGATATTGATCTCTATATATGGCTGATGGGGAATAGGTTGGCATATTCAGTCAGAAAATCAAAATTAAAGAGCAGTAGGTAAGATGCGTACTCCGCTATCAATTCTCGTATTTGTCATCCAAAACCTATCTTGCTGCTACTCAATAACCCATTCCCTCATAGGCTATTTTTAGATACAACCTCTTTGAATTATTCTACCGAAAAGGAGCATTAATTAGAGAAAAGGAAAATTTTAGAATTTTGTAGTTCGAAACCATTGTGATAAATAGAGCATTTGCTCCTATAGGAGCAAATGCTCTATTTATCACAATGGTTTCACAAAGTGACTTTTACAGAATCGTCAAAAGTCGTCAATATGAGGGAAAGGGTTAATTGCCCAGTAGATACGATTCTAATGAGTTGCGGCAAGATAAAGGTTGGAGAAATATGAAAAAAATTAAAAGAATCTAAATACGCTTCTTATCTGCAGGCCTGACATCAGATTTTTCATTAATCTTTTCGTTCATAATATTTTTGTGCCTTTGCAAATTAATGGAGTAGACCCAGATCAGATGCCTCCTGTTGGAACCATCTGATCAGTGTCTGCTCTGTTTGCTTATGAAGTAAAAATAGATCTGGCTGTATAGTTTCCATCAATACCAAATATTCCATGTACAATTATCATTATAAATATTCTTGATGTCATTATTTCTGACATGAATATTCAACAGGGAAAGGATTAAGAGTACAGTAAAATACTGGTGAAGTTATTACCAGCAGTTTAAGGATTCCTGAATTCTTATAAACCTTTACTCCATAAATACGCCTTTCTACGCCTTTGCAAACAGAGTAGACCCAGATCGGACGGCTCCTATAGGAGCCGTCTGATCAGGGTCTGCTCTGTTTGTTTATGATATGATATAGATATGATTCTAGAGTTTCTGCAAAGGAAAAAACTTCCTGTGTCCATGAACTGTTGTGCCAATTAGTCTAACTGATATTCGTGATATCTTTATTTCTTACATGAATATTCATGGAGTAAAGGGTTAAACTCTAGCTGTGAATCGGTGCAAGTGTATGGAAGTAGATTGGTTCCAGAATGCAGATAGGAGCTGAGCAATTTCGCATCTCATTAGCACCCAAACTGAAAGGAATTTGCAGAAACAAAATGTTTTGAGAAGCATAACAGACAACAAATTTTGCACTGCAAAAGCTGGCTTATCATGCAAAGAAGAATAGAGATGATGCATGTCAGGAAAAAGGTACCGACTGGGTTTTCAGGCAATATCCCTTTACTCCATGAATATTCATGTAAGAAATAATGATATCACGAATATGAATTAAATTAATTGTTATAATATCACATGGATGCAGGAAGTTTTGGCCATGACAGAAACTGTGGAATCATTTTTATTGTATCATAAGCAAACCGAGTAGATCTCCTACAGGAGTCGTCTGATCTGGGTCTACCCTGTTTGCAAAAGCGTAAGAATGCTTGTCCTTGTCAGAAATTGTACAGTCAGGGTCCATGCTTATAAAACTTTTAGTTGAATCTGAGTTCGTTCTCAAATTTGTTTGACCAAATCAATCTGACCAATCAAAAGCTTGAACGAACTTTGACTCAACTAAAAAGCTTTATAAGCATGGAAAGGCGTCAACTGTTCTGGGTCTACTCTGTTTGCAAAAGAAAGGAGAATTTATGGAGTAAAGGGAAAAGGGACCAACAGGGTTTTCAAGCAATATAGCCCTTTCTTTCACATAAAAGCATTTTCACACACTTGCAAACAGAGTAGACAAAGATCAGATGGCTCCCTATAGTAGCTGTCCCATCAGGGTCTGGTCTGTTTGCTAATGGAATTTACAGATCGGTTTCTTTTCTCTCTAAAATGCTACATGTTCCACCATCCATATTTTGACCATGAATATTCTGTAACTATTTTGACCATGATTATTCGGTATGTATTAAAATTTGGACTAAATAAAAAACAGGGAACGGGTCAACACTGTTTGTAAAACCCCGGTGATACCTTTACTACTGGCTTGTTCTGTTGTTAACCCTCGACCTGTTAACCCTCTCCTCCATAAATACGCCTTTCTATCGCCTCTGTAATAATCACTTCTTGAAACCATTGTGATAAATAGAGCATTTGCTCCTATAGGAGCAAATGCTCTATTTATCACAATGGTTTCAAACTACAACATTCTAAAAGTTTCCTTTTCTCTAGTTAGTGCTCCTTTATAGTCTAAGATTTAAAAATAGCCTATGAGGGAATGAGTTAAATATTCATGTAAGAAATAATGACATTATGAATATTTATTAGCTTATTTTTTATAATGGAAACTAGAATCAGATCTGTTATAATTTTATAAGCAATAGAGCAGACCCAGATCAGATGGCTCCTGTAGGAGCACCTGTTTGTAAAGGCATTAACCCTTTCCCTCATATAAATGTGTTTTCATGCATTTGCAAACAGAGAAGACCCAGATCAGACGGCTCCTAGAGGAGCCGTCTGATCAGGGTCTACTCTGTATGCTAATAGAATTTGATAGATATGTTTCTTTGCTTTCTAAAATGTCGACATTGTTCTACCTTCCATATTTCTTTTTAACTATTTTGTTAATGAATATTCAGCAGGTATTGAAATTTGGCCTAAATAGAGAACAGGGAAAGGGTTAAAAAAGCGTAGTTATGGAGTAAAGGTTTAAATATGTCAACATTCATTTGTCAGTAACAGAGCTTCTGATAACGATGCGTACCAAAATACTAACATTGTCATTTCTCCACCAAACCCTATACCATGACCACTCTTTAGAATTGTCCATGGTCACAGTATAGGATTTGGTGGAGAAGTAGAGGAGCTATGCTTGAAAATGTTTAAATTTATGCATCTTATCCGAGCTCTGCAGCAAAATAACACTTTGATTAGCACAGTAATTTTTATCGTCTGCAACAACAGTTGTTGGCTTCAATTATTGAACCTTTCTATGTTCTATGTTTATTACAAATTTCAATACCTACTGAATATTCATTGACAACATAGTTATAGTGAAATATCGAAGGTGGGACATTATAAGAAGGTAAAGAAACAGCCTATCAAATTACATTAGCAAACAGAGCAAACCCTGGTCAGGCAGTTCCTATAGGAGCTGTCTGGTCTGGGCCTATTCTGTTTGCAAATGTGTCAAAAGGCATTTATATGAAGGAAAGGGTTAAAATAAATTTCTGTCATTTCTTTGCCAAAATATGGTGATCAAAGTGACAAACAGTTTGTATCCTGATATAATGTTGCATGTCATCTGGATCCAAACTGTTTGCAATAGGTAATCACGGTTTTGCTGCTAGCGTACGTGAGATTTCTTGTCTGCTTCAATGTTTTCTTCCATACATACATGAAGTGGATATCAAATAGTTAGGACCCAGATGATAGGCCGAGTTAGATGGTGTCTTGTCTAGATCCAAATTCATGTTTCATCTAGATCCAAACTATTTGCAAAGGTTTATCCAATTTGTTGAACAAGTGTTTAACCCTTTCCTTCATAAACACTTTTGCTCGTTTACAAACAGAGTAGACCCTGATCAGCTGGCTCCTATAGAAGCCGTCTGATCAGGGTCTGCTCTGTTTGCAAATGGAAATTGATAGATCAGTGTTTCTTTACTTTCTAAAATGACTGTAATATTCTACCTACCTTCCATATTTCATTATAACTATTTTTGGCATTAGTATTCAGTAGATGTATTGAAATTTGGAATACACATAGAACAAGGTAAGGGGTTAAGGGCTTCAATCATATTTTATTTTTAACTTTGAAAGCAAGGGAAATGGAATTTAACATTGATACTAAAATGGCATGTGTAACATCTGGAAAATTCGAATGAAGTGCATACCTGAGTATGTGCCACCAACAAGGTCATTTCGATGGCAGATGAGGAAAGCCAGAGGTAAAAAAAAAATGTGTGTGAAAAAATGTTTTATTTGTTCAGCATTTCCTTGAATATATAAAATCTATTTACATAAAAATCATAATACATCATAACATATTCTCCCTATTAAATGCTTCCACTCTAATAAACGTTACTTCTGAAGGGAAACTAACTATATTCTCCCTATTAAATACCCCCACTTTAATAAATGGCCCCTTATTTCTAGCGGGGAAACTAACTATATTCTCCCTATTAAATACCCCCACTCTAACAAATGGCCCCTTACTTCTAGCGAGAAACTAACTATATTCTTCCTATTCAAGACCTCCACTCTAACAAATGGCCCCTTACTTCTGAAGGGAAACTAACTATATTCCCCCTATTAAATACCCCCACTCTAATACTCAATGGCCCCTTACTTCTGGTGGGAAACTAACTATATTCTCCCTATTAAATACTTCCACTCTAATAAATGTCCCCTTACTTCTGAAGGGAAACTAACTATATTCTTCCTATTAAATGCCTCCACTCTAACAAATGGCCCCTTACTTCTGGCGGGAAACTAACTATATTCTCCCTATTAAATACCCCCACTGTAATAAATGACCCCTTACTTCTGAAGGGAAACTATAAACAAACACCTGTGTACAAAATGCAAAAATCTCCTTTTACAAAATATTATGCCCCGGGAGTGTTTATTATATAATACAGTATTTGTGTTTATTATATATAATACAGTATTTGTGTTCTGGTTTGCTAATGAAGTATCTGATGAAACAAGTTAACCCTTTACTACATGAATATTCATGTAAGATTATTAAAATGAAGTTATAAATATTAGTTAGAATCATTCTTATAATAGCATATTAACAAAGATATGTTGGTGATGGCAGAAAAGGTAGAATCATATCAATATTATATCATAAGTAAACGGAGCAGACCCTGATCAGACAGCTCCTATAGGAGCCGTCTGATCTGGGTCTACTCTGTTTGCAAAGGCGTAGAAATATATATGGAGGAAAGGGTTAACAGATGTCATTTTTAACAAGCTAAAGTCATTAACCCTTTACTCCATGAATATTCATGTAAGAAATGATGACATCATGAATATTAAGTGGAGCATTATGGACCCAAATTTTTAACCATAGCAGAAACTGTAGAATCATATCTATATTATAAACAGAGTAAACCCTGATGAGATGGCTCCTACGCCTTTGCAAACAGATTAGACCCAGATCAGATGGCTCCTATAGGAGCCACCTGATCAAGGTCTGCTCTGTTTGCTTATGATATAACAAATACAGATATAATTTTACAATTTCTGCCATGACCAAATTTTCTTGTGCCCATTGTGCTATTTTTAAAATTAATCTAATTAATATATTGATGTCATCACCTGCCAGGGTTACAGATAAGGTTTTGATGCAATTGGGTATTTACTCCTTGATTTTTTACAGAATTGGGTATTTGCAATTTTTATTGGGTATTGGCAATTTTCGTAATTGGGTATTATTCATATTCTCATTAGTAATTCTAAATATTGTTTGCTTTTTGCTATATTTATTTGCTTTGTGTTACTCATTGTTTTGAAAAACAATTGCTTTTTCCACAATTTTAATTGGGTAAATACCCCAATACTCCCCTTATCTGTAACCCTGAGAGCTACAGATAAAGGTGCGTACTCAAATACTAAAATCGTCATTTCTCCATCAAACCCTATACTGTGGCCACTCTTTTGAATCATCTCTCCGGGACTATTCTAAAGAATGGCCACATTATAGAGTTTGGTGGAGAAATATTCTTGAAAATGTTTAAATTTACGAATCTTATCTAGACCTGATTATTTGTTACATGAGTATTCATTGAGTAACTGATTAACCCATAATAACCACTTAGGCTATTTTTAGATCCAACCTCTTTCACTAAATCCACCAAAAAGGAGCATTTACTTGAGAAAAGGAATTTTTCAGAATTGTGTAGTTTTTAAGCCATTGTGATAAATAGAGCATTTGCTCCTGTGGAGCAAATGCTCTATTTATCACAATGGTTTCACAAAGTGACTTTTACAGAAGCATCAAAAGGCGTCAATATGAGGGAAAGGGTTAAATGTAGTCCACATATCTCTCGGTGTCCCTTTGCACAAAGGTAGATTGGACACTGTAATGCATTTGTATTATATTATTCTACATTTATGTTGTGTCTTAAATGGAACATGTAGAAGACCAATGGCCATAATCAAACAGTATCAGTATTTCATTTTGTTATTTCCTGCCAAAGGCAGAGGGATATAGTTGGTGTTATCTCGTACATTTGTACGATTGTCTGTAAGTGGCAGTGGGGAATCAATTCAAAGAATTTGCTTGTTATACCTTGCACAATGAAGTTACACGGCGCATATAGTTTTTGACCCATGTCTGTCTCTGCATCAGTCCGTAAGTCTGTCTGTGTGTCATAATACATGGTTACTCATCTAGCAACTTCATTTCTTGACCAATTTTCTAAAGTTTGCTTTAAGATTTGTCGTGAATTAAAGCTTGGAAGAGTTTGGTTTTCAGAGGAATCTGTAATGGGGAACCACTTTTTTCTCTGACAAAATGGTGGTGGGGGCTTGCTCATTAAAGTTCTTTAATTAACAATTGATTGAATTGTATATTTCAGTTCTAAATGAAAATGATGGTCGGGGCCAGGCTCATCAGTACCATGGCAACCAGATGTATATAGACAACATGGTGTTAGGCAGTCCATCTGGCCCAATGTTACCGATGGAATCGGACATGCACATGAGTGCTCCCGACATGCACTATGACATGCACTTAATGATGGGCGACCGTGCAATCAGCTCAAGTACTGGCAACGATCTCAAGAAGAAGAAAGGAACAGGAGTTGTAGGCAAGAGTATAGAGGAAGAACTGTGTAGAATATGCGGAGATCGCGCCTCAGGGTATCACTATAACGCTCTTAGCTGCGAGGGATGTAAGGGTAAGTAATATCTTTTATAAATATTACAGTCCAGGCTGTCTTAATGACCAGCTGTACAATGTTTTGATTGTCGCTTTCCCAGTGCTACATGTTTTTCACACTTCGTAAGGGCATCACATTAAGCAATAGAATTAATTGTTTAATGCAATTACTTGCGTAAACACAAGCGTGCTATTATTTAGCGCAATTATTTCTAATATAATGAGCTGATAAAGCCTAATGACTTTTTAAAAAAAAAACTTTTGGGTGTTACGTGTATTGACTTGATATTTTTTAAAAAAGCGACCTTGAAGAGTAAACCTTAAGAGGACATTTTCTTTATGTGCTCGTCACGTTTGTTTGTGTTAATATTTGAGGATTGTGGATTTAAATAAGGAATATTTTAGAAGAATTTTTTATGCCCCCCAACGGCGGGCATATTGTAATTGTCCGTCTGTCCGTCCGTCCGTCCGTTTGTCTGTCCTTCCGTCGATCCACTCTTGTTTCTGTTGTCATTTCTATTGCCTATCGCTGAGACATACATGTATGTATATGTCTGTCTACCTATCGTAACCGATATTAATTTGAAGAAGAAAGTATATACATGTACATCTTTATTAGCCTTTAACATAATAAACATTGACTTACTTGTACATTTGTACATCATTACAACTTTATAATGAATGCAAGACCGGTGAGGCTGCGTTGTATGACCAACTGTCTTATATGAACTTATTAGCTGCCTCCCATTGAAGGTTGTATAAGACAGTCTTGGATGTAAATCCTTCTGGTAGCTAAGAAATAGCAGTCTGCTGCAGTTTTCAAAGTGTTTTTTTTGGTGGAGATTACGCCTCAGGATATCGCTATATTAGCTGTGAGGGATGTAAGGGTACATAATATTTATTATAAATATTAATCTTAATCCCTGTTCTATATTTATTCCAAATTTCAATACCTACTTAATATTCATGGACAAAAATAGTCATAATGAAATATGGAAGGCGGAACATTGTAGCCATTTTAGAAAGTGACTTTTACAGAAGCATCAAAAGGCGTCAATATGCGGGAATGGGTTAACACTCTGTTTGACAAGAGGCAGAAAGGTTTATGTATTTATGGATAACGTGTAAATGGTTAATGTTCATAAAGGTCTGTGAAGTATAATATGCTCTAGTACAGTAGAACCCCTCTAATGCGATCCCGCTTAATGAATAAATATGGATGTCTTTATAAGCAGGTGGTTGCTTAATGATTGTCTGGTGAGCGATGTCAAGGCCATCATGGCCCTCTTGTTTTGACAAAATTCCGAGAAAAAGTTAGAAAATTTCGAGATGGACAATCTGACAAATTATTTTTAATGTTAAAATAGTACATCAAGTGAGCTGTTCTTTTTTTGTTTGTAAAAGACATGTTGATTAGGAAGGTCCCCCCCCCTCCCAACACACACACACACACACCAAAAAAAAGATGAAATTCCTTGTATCCGTATATATTACACTCCCCTGTTTTCAATCCCCATACCTAATTAAAATCAAAATATGCATTACCCTTGACAAAAGACTACATTCAGCTTTACAAGCTGGTGGGGAAGAGAGATTGAGTTGTCTGAATACTTATGATAATTGCAAATGTTTATCTTTCCTTTTAATCTGGAGCCCTGACAGTCACAGGGATAGCAGCTGCACTGTCTTAATGAATGACAGAATGTTCATATAAGAAATGATTACTTTATGCATATTAATGAACTTGCATTTAATCCATTCCCTCATAATGACACATTTTGAAGCATCTGTAAAAGTAAAAGGTTTGAAACCATTGTGATAATTAGAGCATTTACAATGGTTTCAAAACTAAACAATTCTAAAATTTACATTTTTAGCTTGTCTGTTCTGTTCTGGGTCTACTCTGTTTGCATAATGCATGAAAGGCATTTATATGAAGGAAAGGGTTAATTAGCAAACAAAGCAGACCATGATCAGACAGCTCCTAGAGGTGGATAAGCTACACCTTTCAGAACATTTGGGTTGTCAAAACATTAGTTCGGTATTTACTGAACCCTTTTCTCAATGAATATTCATGTAGATTAAATTAAAACATTTCTCATGAATCTGCAGGATTCTCAGCTTTCATCTTTGGTAAATAGCATCATCTGTAGGTGCACTACAAAAGTTATATAAATTATGCCCCTGAGGTCAAAATTGGCCCATCCCAGGGGTGCCTTGTTTTCTATAGAAACATATAGTGAAAACTTTGAAAAATCTTCTCCTGAAACTGGAAGGTTCTCCGCTTTCATATTTGGCACATAGCATAGTGTTCAGGTCCTCTACAAAATTGTCTCCCAAAAGCTCACCTTGAGCTTTGCAGGTGATCTAAAAACCTGCCACCCCTGGGGCGGGGCCAATTTTGACTCCAGGGGCATAGTTTCAATTGTAGTCCAATCTTCATGAAACTTGGTCAGAATGAATGTCTTGATGAAATCTTGGACGAGTTCGAAAGTGAGTCAAGTTGGATTAGAAACTAGGTCACTAGGTCAAATAGTAGGAAAACCTTATGAACCCTCTAGTGGTCACAATTTTAGTCCAATCTTCATGAAACTTGGTCAGAATGAATGTCTTGATAAAATCTCGGAAGAGTTTGAAAGTGGGTCAAGTGGGGTTAAAAACTAGGTCACTAGGTCAAACAGTAGAAAAACCTTGTGAACACTTTTGTGGTCATAATTTTAGTCCAATCTTCATGAAACTTGGTCAGAATGAATGTCTTGATAAAATCTCGGACGGGTTCGAAAGTGGGTCAAGAAGGGTTAAAAACTAGTTCACTAGGTCAAACAGTAGAAAAACCTTGTGAACACTCTAGTGGGCACATTTTTGTCCATTCTTAGTCATAATGATTGTCTTGATAAAATCTCCTAATTGTCTGTTGAGCGATGTCGGGGCCATTTTGGCCCTTTGTAATGAAGTATGAACACTAGAAACTTTATGTAAGAAATATTAACCCTTCGCTTGCTATTCATGTCAATATACCTACCTGCAGGAGCTGTCTCATCAGGGTCTGCACTATTTACAAGTTGATTGTGCAACCAGTGCACTCCACAGCAGTGATTGCACAGCGAAATACTTGTACACAGTGAAGATATATGTAATTATACAACAGGACATGGGTAAAGAAGGAGATGTGTGTTTTAAAATTCAGCAAGAGAAGGGTTAACATCATGATTGTTATTTATTATATTATATTTTTATTATGCCCCCAAAGGCGGGCATATAGTATTCGCATTGTCCGTCCGTCCGTCTGTCTGTCCGCACTCACCAAAGGGTAGTTGTGTGACTTTTTCTAACTAGTCGCACAAGTAAAATCATTAACCTGGCCATCTCTTGTGACATTAACTTGGCCATTTCTTGTGACATTAACCTGGCCAGTTGTGGGACATAGGGTTAGGGTTAGGGTTAGCTTCCAGATCATTCTATTCCAAAGTTAGAGCCAAAAATAGTTTTACTTGTGGGACTAGTCCCACAAGAAAAGATCAAAGGAAAAAGTCACACAACTACCCATTTGTTAGGATGTCCGTCCGTCCGTCCGTCCGTCTGTCCTTCAGTCCCAAATTCGTGTCCGGTCTGTAACTTCTTCATCTATTAATGGATTTCAATATAACTTGCCACAAATGTTCACCAGACAGAGACGATGTGTCGCGTTCAACTCCCTGGTCCATGGGTAAAAGGTCAAGGTCACAGGGTACAATTACTTTGTCACAAATTTTGTGTCCGGTCTGTAACTTCTTCATCTATCAATGGATTTCAATATAACTTGCCACAAATGTTCACCACACAAAGACGGTGTGTCGCGTTCAACTCCCAGGTCCATGGGTCAAAGGTCAAGGTCACAGGGTACAATTACTTTGTCACAAATTTCGTGTCCGGTCTGTAACTTCTTCATCTATCAATGGATTTCAATATAACTTGGCACAAATGTTCACCACACAAAGACAATGTGTCGCGTTCAACTCCCAGGTCCATGGGTCAAAGGTCAAGGTCACAGGGTACAATTACTTTGTAACAAATTTCGTGTCCGGCCTGTAACTTCTTTATCTATCAATGGATTTCAATATAACTTGCCACAAATGTTCACCACACAAAGACGATGTGTCGCTTTCAACTCCCAGGTCCATAGGTCAAAGGTCAAGGTCACAGGGTACAATTACTTTATCACAAATTCCGTGTCCGGTCTGTAACTTCTTCATCTATCAATGGATTTCAATATATCTTGGCACAAATGTTCACCACACAAAGACGATGTGTCGCTTTCAACTCCCAGGTCCATAGGTCAAAGGTCAAGGTCACAGGGTACAATTACTTTGTCACAAATTTCGTGTCCGGTCTGTAACTTCTTTATATATCAATGGATTTCAATATGATTTGGCACAATTGTTCACCAGGCAAAGATGATGTGTCGCTTTCAACTCCCTGGTCCATGGGTCAAAGGTCAAGGTCACAGGGTACAATTACTTTGGCTACAAATTTCGTGTCCGGTCTGTAACATCTTTATCTATCAATGGATTTCAATATAACTTGGCACAGATGTTCACCAGACAAAGACGATGTGTCGTGTTCAGCTCCCTGGTCCATATGTCAAAGGTCAAGGTCACAGGGTACAATTATTTGTTTATCTGTGAATGGATTTCAAAGGAACCTGGCACAAATGTTCACCACACAAAGACGATGTGTCAACTCCCTGGTCCATGGGTCAAAGGTCAAGGTCACAGGGTACAATTTTTGAGGGCATTTGTCACGTGACTGTGACATCTCTTGTTAAAGCAAATTTGGCCATGGCAGAAACTGTAGTCATATCTATATTATTTCACAAGCAAACAGGGCAGACCCTGATCAGACAGCTCCTTACATGGTGACATCTGATCTGGGTCCACTTTGTTTGCAAAGGTGTAGAATTAAAGGCATATTTCTGTAGGAAAGGGTTAACAAAGAATGTATTTCATTTTGGTATCAAAAATAATGATCGGTGCTAATTCTTGACCTAATAAATATTCATGCAAAGTCTGTCTGTCTCTGTCGATAATACGAGTAGGGCATCGTGCCCGCGTTTAGTATCCACTTCCCTCTGTCTGGGGCGTCCAATTAGCCCATAGTGAGTTATAACAGACGTCAATCAATCAATCAATCAATTATGAGTATTGATCAATGTAATTCATATATTAAAAATATAAAATGAGGAAATTCATTTCTATGGTTACAGAGAATCAGGCCTGTGACATATGAGCAGACAAACAGAAGCTGTTTGAGTTGAGTCTACTCTGTTTACAAAGGCATTTAAAGGCAGAATTATCAAGAAAAGGATCAAATAATTTGCATTTTAATGAGACACCAAGTAACTTGATATCACATCTGGTTTCAGATTTCATGAAATCTTTGACAGCTGTTGCACTATATCAGTCCTTTAAACACTAGGAAATTTGTGTGCTGACACTTGCAAAGATAAGATATGTAAAATGAATCATTTTCAAGAATATCTCCTTTATTTCTCTACCTAACTGAGAGACGATTCTAAAGAGTGGTCACAATGTAGGGTTTTGTAGAGAAATGACGATTTTAGCATTTGGGTGTACACACCTTTATATGCAGCTCTGAAACGGTATAGACAGCTCTCTACCCTGTGTGTGATCCTAAAGCTTTTAGCAACTTTAACCATATACTCCATAGATACGCCTTTTTACACATTGGCAAACAGAGTAGACTCTGATCAGACTGCTGTTTGCTAATCAAATTTGAAAGATTTATGTCTTTAGCTTCTAAAATGGCTACAGTGTTACATCTTCCATATTTCGTTATAACCATTTTGTCCATGAATATTCAGTAGGTATTGGAATTTGCAATAAACATTGAACAGGAAAAGGGTTGAATGCAAAACCGCTTTTATCTGCAAATCTTGTTGTAATTCTAAATGCACATATATTTATTCTATTTTTTTAATTTTTTTTAAAAAAAAACCCAACCCAAAATGGTGTAATTAAACAGTTTTGATAAGATGACAAGTTACTTGAGTCTAACAGTTTAGATCCTGATGAGATGACCAGTTAGTAAGTTACTTGTGTCTAACAGTTTGGATCCTGATGAGATGACAAGTTAGTAAGTTACTTGAGTCTAACAGTTTGGATCCTGATGAGATGACAAGTTAGTAAGTTACTTGTGTCTAACAGTTTGGATCCTGATGAGATGACCAGGGTTTGATGGAGAAATGACAAAAATCATACTGCCACATTATACTGAATTATCATATTATAATTCTTGAGTTAGGCAAAAAGTTCATATAATATACTAGATTAAAATACAAAAGTGTTTTGTTACCAAATAAAATCCATTTAATTTTAGCTCACATTGTTTAATCTTTCGATCTATATAATTATGGAATTATCCAATACGCTGGAAAGGTTATGTTTTGTTCTTAACTCAGCTCTTGATTTAGAGTATGTTGATAGATTTTGTTGCTATAATTGTGTATTTTGAAAGAACATTTGGCCACTCCTTTAGTCTTTGGGAACTTGTACTTGTCTAGCATATCGCCAACTCGAAAAGTCGATTTACGAGTCTATAATTTGGACTATGGGTAACTCTATGTTATGTCAAGACTTCATTAATTACATCCAGCTACATTTGTATAATGCATATTTTAATCACATTTGATGTTTTCATGTACCAATCATAAACAATAATGATACCAGTTGAAATGATTTTAAGTCGTACACTTCGACCAAAAATGGTACTCTTCGGTAATGGTACAATTCAGTAATGGTACACTTAGTCCATGAACCCAAACCGCTTGGATCCATTTGAGAAACCAAGTAACTCAATGTCTCATCAGAATCCAAACTGCTTGACATTCTCACCATATTTTTCAAAGGAAAGGACAAAACCGGCCGCGTGGCTCAGTGGTAGAGCGTCCGCCTGCGGTATGGAAGGTCGTGGGTTCGATCCCCGGCCACGACAGACCAAAACTTGTTAAAAGTTGGTACTAGTAGCTCCCTTGTCTACGCTCGACATTAAAGGGGTAGTTCTAGGACTGGTCGGCCCAGCGTCAGGATAATGTGACTGGTAAGGGTGCCCTTGCCATGTACCTGCGGCAGGGGTATTCCAGTGAGGCAGCACTATAAATTGTCTCATGCGGGGCCGTCTGCAAATAACTGAAATACTGTTGGTCGGACATAAAACTCATTCACTCAAAGTAAACAACAGAAAAAATAAACACTGATTTCTTTAACCATTGACTCCATGAATATTCATGTAAGAAATAATGATGTCATGAATATACATGTAAGAAATAATGACGTCATGAATATTCATGTAAGAAATAATGAGTATCAGTAAGATTAGTTGTTGTTAATTGGTACATGGACACAGGAATATGTATCCATAGCAAATACTGTAGAATCATATCTACATTATATCATAGTGCCAAACTCTAAGTTAGTTAGTGTTTATTATTAGTGGCTTCTTAATTTTATTTTTAAATTCTCTCTTAACCCATTCCCGCATATTGACGCCTATTGATGCTTCTGTAAAAGTCACTTTGTTGAACTATTGTGATAAATAGAGCATTTGCTCCTGTTGAGCAAATGTTCTATTTATCACAATGATTTCAAAAATACACAATTCTGAAAATTTCCTTTTCTCTAGTAAATGCTCCTTTTTAGCTCACCAGAACAGAAAGTGCTCAGGGTGAGCTTTTGTGATCACCTGATGTCAGTCGTCCGTCGGCATGCATTGTCTGTCGTCCGTCGTCAACAATGTGAACCTTTAAAAATCTTCTTCTCTGAATCTACAGGGTTCTCAGCTTTCATCTTTGGCACATAGCATCATTTGTGGGCCCTCTACTAAAGTTTTATAAATAATAGCCCTGGAGTGAAAATTGGCCCCGCCCCAGGGGTGCCTTGTTTTCAATGGAAACATATAGTGAAAACTTTGAAAATATTCTCCTGAAACTGGAAGGTTCTTAGCTTTCATATTTGGCACAAAGCATCATGTTTAGGTCCTCTTTAAAAGTTATATGAATTATGCCCCTGGGGTCAAAACTGTCCCCGTCCCAGGGGTGGGCAGTTTTCAGTAGAAACATATAGTGAACTTTGAAAATCTTCTCCTCTGAAACTGGATGGTTCATAGCTTTCATATTTGGCACATAGCATCATGTTCAGGTCTTCTACAAAAGTTATATAAATCATGCCCCTAGGGTCAAAATTGGCCCTACCCTAGGGGTAGCAAGTTTTTCATAGCTGACTTACAAAGCTGGCTATATTTAAGGCAGTGGCTATTTGTACGGTACCGTACGAATAGCCCCAGCTGCTATTCGTACGGAAGTTCAGTAAGAATAGAAATAAGTACTGTATACACTATTCGTACGGGAGTCAATGACACTGTATGTTTTTATCCAATATACCATGTATTTACTTGTACTTTTCTCTATTTTTGCAGCAAGAAAACATTAGATTTTGTAAGCTGTGGATAATTTTGGAATATCCGCCATTTTCGATCCAGTGCAGGAATTTTCCAGCTCATGTTTTAATGATTTAAGGGCAGGGTTGTAGATCAGTGACCTCATTTGCAAACAGACTTAAATTATGACCCCAGGACCAAAATTGCCCCGCCCCTGGCATCATCTAAAGTTCTTTTATTAAGATTAAAATTATGGCCTTTGGTTTCATATTGGCCCCAATCTGAAGCTGACTTATTTTTACATAGAAATACAGTATATGTATGTCTATAGTAACCAGGTGAGCGATTTAGGACCATCATGACCCTCTTGTTTAGATTAGCATTGTTATATGTTTTCATTTACATTTTCTTAAATGTTCTTCACTTGAGGTCCTCTGCAAAAGTTACATAAATTATGCCCCATGGGTCAAAATTGACCCGCGCCAGGGCCGGCTAGTTTTCTGTAGAAACACATAGTGAAAACTTTGAAAATTTTCTCCTCTGATTGTCTATTGAGCGATGTCAGGGCCTTTCAGGCCCTCTTGTTGGTAGATTTAATCAAAGAGGTTGGATCTAAAAAAAAAGCCTATGTGGGAATGGGTTAATAAACACTAACTATTACTTATATACACCCAATATGCAACCCTCTCCAGACAAACACTGCAATCTGTACTCCAGACAAACACTGAATCGAGGTCAAAGCTGTTGTTGCTGCTTGTAATTACGTGTTTAATATAATCAAAATGCGTGAAATTTGGTAATGCACATCTCATAAATCCTTTTTGTGCAAGAAACTAGTCGCTAATTACTTTTGCAAAAAGTGTAGACCCAGATGAGAGGGCTCCTAGAGGAACCCTCTCATCAGGGTCTGCACTGTTTGTCATGTTTCACTATTATTTAGAATATTACAGAATATTGGTCGTAAACTTGACCTTTTTGAATTTTGGAAAATTTCATTTGAAAATTCAGCGTTATTAGGGTTAAGTAACATCTGTGTTATTGATCATGCATGTGCAGAGAAGTACATAAATTTGCTTGCTAAGTAGCGTGATGATCATCTGCGAGCTTTTGTTGTCGGCTGCTGTTCCGAAATTATGTTTTTTTATCTTCAAAAATCCAGTCTGAGTTACGGACTTTAGGGATCCTGGTAATTAAGTCTCTGGGTCTCAGACCGATTCAAACTAGTACTGTTTAATCTTTTCCTTCATATAAATGTTTTTTTATGTAAACAGAGTAGACCCAGATCAGAAGGCTCCTATAGGACAATCAGGATCTTTTCTGTTTGGTTACGAAATTATAATAAAACTGACTGTACAGTTAGTTTCTACTAATACAAAACAATCCACTATGAAAATTCAGCTAATAAATATTCATGATGTCATTATTTCTTACATGAATATGAACTCTTTCTTTTGTTCATGCATGCCTTTGTAATCAGAGTAGACTGGGGAACCTTCTGATTAGGGTCTGCTGTTTTTGGTTACGGAATCATATAGTGCATTCTAATGTACAAAAAGCAAGAAGTTCCTTTTAATCCGTTCCCTCGCTGTTCTGTGTTTATTTCAGATGTCAGTACCTGCTGAGTATTCATGAACAAAACAGTTATAATGAAATATATATAGAAAGTGGAATGCTGTAGCCATTTTAGAAAGTAAATGTGAGAAAGCATTTTTATGAGGGAAAGGGTTAAGAGATAATGCGGTAAATCTGATATCTGCCGCGGACAAAAAGTTCTGTGTTCATAATTATACTATAATGAACATTCAGCTAATACATTTTCATGATGTCATTATTTCTTACATAAGTATTCATACAGTAAAACCTCTCTATAATGGCCACTAAATTACATCAAGTATTTTGTGTAAAAGGCAGGTGGCTGCTTAAAGCAGGGTGAAAGTAAAACAAAACGATCCTATAGGGGCATTCTGTTTTACTTTCACATTGCTTTAAACAGCCACCTGCCCTAAATACCACCCTAAATACCAACTAATTAACACAATTTAGTGGTCGTTAAAGAGAGGTTTAATGGTATGCCTTTTTACACCTTTGCAAACAGAGTAGACCCAGATCAGACAGCTCCTATAGGAGCCATCTGACCAGGGTCTGCTGTTTGTTAATGGAATTTGATGAGGGTCTGCTCTGAATGCTCATGAAATAATATGGATATGATTCTAGTTTCTGCTATGGCTACAGACTCCTGTGTCCATGTGCTGTTATAACATTTAATCTAACCAATATTCATGAGGTCATTATATCTTATATAAATATTCATGAGAGCAAAGGTTAATCAATCACAAAATCACTGTAAATTGTTAATTAACCCTTCGCTTGCTGAATTTTAAAATACATTTCTCCTTCTTTACCCATGCCCTGTTGTATAATTACATATACCTTCACTGTGTACACATATTTTGCTGTGCAATCACTGCTGTGGGGTGCACAGGTTGCACAATCAACTTGTAAATAGTACAGACCTTGATGAGACAGCTCCTGCAGGAGCTGTCTCATCTGGGTCTTCACTATTTACAGGTACGTATATTGACGTGATACAGCAAGCGAAGGGTTAATTGTTAATCCTTTACCAGATAGATGCATCTTTCAACGCATTTGCAAATGGAGTAGATCCAGATCAGTCAGCTCCTGTAGGAGCCGTCTGATCAGGGTCTGCTCCGTTTGCTTACGGAATTTCATGGAAAATTCAGTCATCTGATTGGGTCTACTCTGTTGCAGTTATAAATGAGAAGGGAGTAAAGCATTAGCAGTCTCCAAAACCTCAATTTCTGCAAATAATGAAAAAAAAGAATTATTTATGAAAAAGAGGAGAAAAATCATTTATACCTCTGGTGGTTGCACTGAGTAGTGGTGAAACTGTAATTACTTGTGCAATCAGTTTGCATCCAGATCAGATGCTGAGTTACTAGACGTCATCAGGATCCAAAATAATGACACATTGAATTATTATTCTTGAATTTTTTTTAAAAAAAATCACAAATATATACTTTGAAATTTGAGCAGACAATACCTTACCTTACCTTACTATTTTAAAGGTTACAACAAATGATTTGATGTAGTTATTATTGGAAATTTATACATCTTATGCATTGCCTCTGTCTCTATAATGGTATTGAACTAGGGTTATCAGTCTGGGTCACTGCGACCTACAATTTGATTTACTAATTCAACCCATTCCATTAATGTTTTACTCTTAGCATATCTAAAAACTTTCTCAAATTGATTTTTTCATTACAAAAGTACTGTCAGGATGTTAAATACAGGTGTCAGAATTAAAAACAGGTTTTTATCCATGTTTGACACACTGAGTTTCTTTGCCATTGATGTGGATGCAAAGAAATTCACAAACTAGCTACTTAACCCTTTCCCTCATATAAACGTGTTTTCACACATCTGCAAACAGAGTAGACCCAGATCAGACGGCTCCTATAGGAGCTGTCTGATCAGGGTCTACTCTGTTTGCTAGTGGAATTTGATAGATTTGCTTGTTAATACTTTCTAAAATGGATACAATGTTCCACCTTCCATATATCATTATAACTATTTTGTCTATGAATATTCAGTAGGTATTGAAATTTGTGATAAATATAGAACAGGGAAAGGGTTAAGCAGTTAAACAGTTTATGGAAGAGTGCATCCAGTATGACAGGTCTAGTCTGTATAGTCTCCACACAGGTCCAGATAAAATGTGTAAATTATACTATTTTCAAGAATAATTTACTTATTTTTTCCTCCAAACCCATGTTATGTGCCCGCGGCAGGGGTATTTCAGTGAGGCAGCACTATAACTTGTCTCATGCGGGTGCCGTCTGCAAATAACTGAAATACTGTTGGTCGGACGTTAAACCCAACTCACTAACTCCAAACCCATGTTAACACGTAACCAGGCCACAACACTGGGTTTGGTTGAGGAAGGACAATTTTTGTACACTTTTGCATAAGCAAAAGAATACGAAGTTATAGGAGTATTCTTGCGTCGGCCACCTGCTACTCTTTCTGACCCGACAGCCGCCATTCTGCATGGCAGTCTAGAACAAGTTAATGACATGCATTCGATAGATACAAAAGGCGTTAATTAACACGACATCCGGAAACAATCGAGGTATACTGTTTCTGACATAAAAAGGCTTCGTAGCGTTATTCTTGGTTTAGTATGTGTAAGAAAGTCCAAAAGATAAAGCCATGTGTAAGGAGTGCGCACGAATATACAAATACACGTATTGGGCCCAATGCGAAATCACGTGACTGTAATATGAATGAAATTATTCTGCCAGAGGATACTCAATGAATAAAGAAGTGCGCGTCGGACAACCTTATGCAACACCTATAACTTTGAAAGCAACTCCATTTGGTCAGTTCGATAAGCAATGCGGGAAATGGCCGAGATGTCAGCTGCAATGTAATCACTCACTAGACTAGAAAGAGTGTTAAGTCTAATCCTTTCCATTCTAGACCCGCTATTTTATCAGAAAATATCAGAAATTTTGTTCACATGCAAAGAATACTGCAGCATCTGCAACGCTGTGATATTATTTCGTCGCCTTATATCCACAATGACATAAGCAACATTTTTGCACTTTTGAGAAATTTTGGTTTGAATGTTCTTGCTAACATCTAGCATACACAAACATTTTGCATGCTAGTTTTAAGCAAATATCGCTGATGTTATAAAAATTATGTCCTGTAGAGCATTCAAACCAACATGTCTCAAAAGTGCAAAAACTTCTCTTTTGTCATTGTGGAAATAATTTGTGTATGCACCTTTGCCTGTTCAGCATGCAAACAGTTTATGGTAGAGTGCATTCAGTATGAACGATCGACTGTAGACTCTAATAAATTGATATCCACCGACGGTTTCCGTTCTGAAAGTTTACCAAGGCAATTTTTTTAGTGACATATTTTCCTCCCTGATGGAGGTTAGGTCTGTTAGGTCTCTACACACACAGACCACCTTTAGCTTGCTGTCATGCTGTGATCTACGCTTGGTCTGTTTTGGTAGGAACCAATCAAGGGAATCCCTTGTGGAGACAGTGGAGAACACCCCAATTACATAATCACGAGTTGGTTCCGGTTTTCGCTATACTGGAGTTAATAAATTGTTCGGGAACCAGTCATGCCAAAATTCAAACGTTGTCAACAAATATCACAAATTAATATCACAATTATATCATAATTAAGAAATAAAAATGCTTCTCTGCTTCCTAGTCAAAGACAGCTGTGCTTGGTCTCATTGTTGCAATGGGCTGAAACACTTCGGAAAAAAGACAGCTTGGACTGATAATCATCTCTGGGTGAGCTTTTGTGATTGTCGGATGTCTGTCGTCCATCGTCCGTCGTCAGTCGTCAACAATTTGAACCTTTAAAAATCTTCTTCTCTGAATCTACAGGGTTCTCAGCTTTCATCTTTGGAACATAGTATCATTTTTGGGTCCTCTACAAAAGTTATATAAATTGTGGCCCTGGGGTCAAAATTGGTCCCGCCCCAGGAGTGCCTTGTTTTCAATAGAAACATATAGTAAAACTTCGAAAATCTTCTCCTCTGAAACCAGAAGGTTCTCAGCTTTTATATTTGGCACATAGCTTCATGTTCAGGTCCTCTAAAAAAGTTATATAAATTATGGCCCTGGGGTCAAAATTGGCCCCGCCCCAGGGGTGGGCAGTTTTCAAAAGAAACAAATAGTGAAATCTTTGAAAATCTTCTCCTCTGAAACTGGAAGGCTCTCAGCTTTCATATTTGGCGCAGAGCATCATGTTGAGGTCCTCTACTAAAGTTATATAAATTATGGCCCTGGGGTCAAAATTGGCCCCACCCTAGGGGTAGCCAGTTTTCAATAGAAACATATTGTGAAAACTTTGAAAATCTTCTCGTCTGAAACTGGAAGGTTTTCAGCTTTTATATTTGGCACATAGCATCATGTTCAGGTCCTCTACAAAAGTTATATAAATTATGGCCCTGGGGTCAAAATTGGTCCCTCCCCAGGGGTGGGCAATTTTCAATAGAAACAAATAGTGAAATCTTTGAAAATCTTCTTCCCTGAAACAGGAATGCTCTCAGCTTTCATATTTTGCAGATAGCATCATGTTGAGGTCCTCTACAAATGTTATATAAATTGTGCCTCTTGGGTCAAAATTAGCGCCGCCCCAGGGCAGGCTAGTTTTCTATAGAAACATGTACTGAAAACTTTGAAAATCTTCTCCTCTGATTGTCTGGTGAGCGCTTCAGGGCCATTCTGGCCCTCTTGTTGTCATTGGGAGTATAGCTGAATAATGGCTATAAAAACATATAGAAACATTTTTAAAATTCCAAAAGTAAACATAGCAGACCCTGAATTCAGATGGATCCTATAGGAGCATTCTGATCTTGGTCTACTCTGTTTACAAATGCATGAAAACTTGTTTATATGAAGGAAAGGGTTAATGGGGGTTATAATACCACATTGGATTTTTTTGCCAAACCAGAAAGTGTAGAATCATTCCTATATCATAAGCAAACAGAGCAGACCCTGACTAGACAGCTCCTATAGGTCTGGGTCTATACTCTTTGCAAATTTATGTGTGTAAATGTTATGTGTGTAATGTAAGGCTTATAATGGTATGGTATAATTTTATGGTAAATAATGAATGATAATGTGAAAAAGTATAAAAAAAAACCCATAAGTACCAAGCAAATTTCTTTTTTCTCCTCCATATATTTTGTCGCTTCGGTAAAATCTACCTGACAATAGTCAAATCTACCTGACAAATTTCCTAAATCTACCTGACATGCCTCAGCAGGTTATCACATGTATGCCACTTAATTAAATGCATAAATGCCCCTAGTCAAATAAACACCCCCTTACTTCATTGGTTGATCGGACAATCAATAAAACTACTAAAACTCAATATAATATTCATTAAAGAAGGAAACAGTATGTTTTTTTCAAAGCGTGCTCAGGTGCTAACAGACTGAGAGCAGTGGCTGCGCAGAAAGTCGTATAAGAACTGGCAAAAACACTTTTTTTTTTCTCAAAACCTGGTGGTCCAATAGGAGTGATATTTGATAGGAATAGCCATCAGGTGGCCACAGTGGGAATTAATTATGATTATACATTTTGAAGAAATTGATTAATCTGCAGTTGAATAAATTAAAACTATAATGTACTATGCATCTCTTATCTTTAATAATATTCCTGAGATGGTAAATGTGACTACTTCATCTCTATCTGCTATCAATTGCTACAATTCACAGGTGTATGCTGTAAGCTCTAACCCTTTCCCCAATATACAAGTGTTTTCACGCATTTGCAAACAGAGTAGACCCAGATCAGATGGCTCCTAGAGGAGCCATCTGATCAGGGTCTGCTCTGTTTGCTAATAGAATTTGATAGATCTGTTTCTCTAGTTTCTAAAATGGCTACAGTTTCCCGCCTTCCATATTTCATTATAACTATTTTGTTAATGAATATTCAGTAGGTATTGAAATTTGGAATAAACATAGAACAAGGAAAGGGTTAACCCTTTACTTCATAGACAAGCCTTTTAACTCTTTCCCTAATATAAACACCTTTTCACACATTTGCAAAACAGTGTAGACCCGGGGTCTGCTCTGTTTGCTAATGGAAATTGATAGATCTGTTTCTTTACTTTCTAAAAGGGATACAATGTTCAATTTCATTATAATTATTCTTATTTCCATAAATATTCCCTTGGTATTGAACTTTTGAATAAACATAGAACAGGGAAAGGGTTAATGCCATTGCAAACAGGTAAGACCCAGATCAGACGGCCCCCTTAAGGCTTCCTATATAAAGCTCTGCATGTCTTTATGAATCTTACAATTTTTGTTTCCTGTTTCAGGCTTTTTCCGTCGTAGTATAACAAGGGGAGCGAAATATCATTGTAAATATGGAGGAAATTGTGAAATGGATATGTGGATGCGACGGAAGTGCCAAGCATGTCGACTACGACGATGTCGAGAAGTCGGCATGAAAGAAGAATGTAAGTCATCATATCCAATCTGGTTTTTATGCTTTTATGAAGTTTTTAACTCAAAATACTATGTTTGATCTAGATGAGTTGCAAAGTAACTCAGTACCTCAAAGGATCCAAGCTTTTTGTCATTCCAATCATCATTACTCTTTGAAAGAAATGTATTTTTGAAAAATTTGGGTTGATGTCAAAGTTTGCGGACAAAAAAAATTGCTCAAAGTGTAACAGTTTTTGTGGTTAATTACCTGTCCTCTTATCAACATCAATAGGTCTGTTTTCATAATGACAGCTCGAAAATCGAAATTTGTGCAAGTCACAACAGCTTTCTGTACAAAATCAATATATCTAAAAATTGTGGGGAAATTTCTGTTCAAATGAATGTCTGTTTCATTTAACTTTCTGCACTCTGCAAATTGTAGTCTGGAAATATTGCTACCTACAGTAAAACACCTTTAACCCATTATAGTGCTCCCTCTCTACAACGACACCCTTTGGGATACGAAGATTGTATGTGTTGTTCAGAGGGAGTTGTTATAGGGAGGGAAAATCAAACATAATTAGCTTGGTTACATATTCCCAGATAAAGTGTATTTCGAGAACTAAAACCGTTATGCCTCTATCAAACCCTATGTTGTGACCACTCTTTAGAATCGTCACAAAGTGACGATTCTAAAGAGTGGTCACAACATAGGGTTTGATGGAGGCATAAAGAAAATACGATGGAAAAAGTTGTTTCTGGAGCCTTGTTGTTCCGGAAACAGTGACATGCGTTGTTGTAAGGAGGGAATCGTTATTGAGAGGGCCGTTGTAGGGAGGGAGCACTGTACCTTTTTTAGACACAACCTCTTTGAATAAATCTACCGCAAAGGAGCATTAATTAGAGGAAAGAAAAATATTGTGTAGTTTTGAAACCATTGTGATAAAGAGAGCATTTGCTCATATGGAGCAAATGCTGTATTTATAACAAAGGTTTCAGAAAGTGGCTTTTACAGAGGCGTCAAAATGGGGATGTTAATATTAGTATCAGTGCTGTTATTTCAGACAGGTGGCAGCTAAATGCAGGTTGAAGGTCATGCCGAAAGCTCCCAAAGGTGTTTTCTGCATGACTTTCACCTTGCATTAAGTAGCCACCTGCCTAAAAAGACCTTAATTCTTTTATAGTATAGTTAGGCCCTCACACCTTGGTGTGGATGCCCTATAGTAATCACCATGTCCATCCATCAATCTGTCACGCTTTTTTTGTCTGCTCTCTAACTAAAAACAGTTTTAATCTGATATTCACCAAACTTGCAGAGAATGTTCATTGGTGTAAAATCTTGACCAAATTAGATTACCAGTCAAATCGCATTAGACACCTCTGATTTATGGCCCTTGATTCAGTCAAAATTTGCCGTTTTAGACTTGTCCGCTCTGCCAATGGTTTTGATGGTTGAACAATTTTAGTATTTGAGTATGCAACATTATCTTTTGTTCTGTCATATATATTTGCAGGTCTTTTATCAGAGGAACAGTGTAAAGCAAGAGATGTTCGCCGAAAACAAAAAACAACTAAACCCAAAAAGACTGCCATTCCTGCTAGTCCAGAATCAACGAACGGGGATAGATATGACACTCCAGAGGATTCTAAAGCTTTTGTGAAAATTAACGCTAATCTCAAACCAGACACTATTATAGAGTTAGAACCTCTGTCAAAAGTGAATGATGATACTAAAAAACTAGTTGAAAAAGTTGTGTTTCTTCAAGACAGATATGAATTTCCAGATGAACAAGTTGTGCGGAATATTAATGTAAGTTTTATCCCTCTCCCTGTTAGCTCTTTGTGTGCTAGGTAACGTTTTGTCTGCTTCAAATTTTGTTGTCTGCTTCAATTTTTAAAATAATTTTTTTCCCATTTCTTGGCAAAAATATGGTCAAAAAGTCAAACAGTTTAGATCCTGATGAGACGCTGCTATTATGCGGCATCTCATCGGGATCCAAACTGTTTGCATGGGTAATTAGTTTCGCCGCTAGCGTGCATAGGTTGAAATATTCATGAAAGAAATAATAACATTGTGGATGAGAGGCAGTGTGTCACTTAGGGATCACTTTTTCATCGTCTGTCTATCTGTCCATCCATCCATCTGTCTGTCTGTCTGTCATACTTTCTTTTTTTGGCTGTCAATTCTAAACAAATCATTATAGAGCTTTCATAGTTTTAGCTTGTCTGTTTCGAAGAAATCACAAGCTATTGTCGTAACTCCGGCGTCTGCATCGTTGTCGAATGTCGTCGTCAGAAATCTTAACATTGACCATAACTTCTATTTTTAGCTCACCTGGCACAAAGTGCCAAGGTGAGCTATTGGGATGATCCTGTGTCCATCGTTGTTTATATATGCTTCGTGCAGGCGTCAACAATTTATTTTAACATCTTCTTCTCTGAATCCACAAAGCCTAGAGCTTTGATATTTGGTCTTTAATCTTCTTCTGTGAAACTGCAAGGCATAGACCTTTGATATTTGGTATGTAGCATCATCTAATGAACCTCTACAAAGAGTGTTCAAATTATGACCCCCGGGCCAAAAATGGCCCCGCCCAAGTGCTTATCGGTTTTTCATAAGAAAATCTTTAAAAATCTTCTTCTCTAAAATTGTAAGTCATAGACCTTTGATTTTGGTATGTATCATCATCTAATTGTTCTCCATCAAGATCCAAAAATGGCCCCACTCTGGTGCTTATCAGTTTTTAGCTCACCAGAGCACAAAGTGCTCAGGGTGAGCTTTTGTGATCGCCTGATCTGCGTCGTGCGGTGTGCGTTGTGCGTCGTCCCGCGTCAACAATTTGAACCTTTAAAAATCTTCTCCTCTGAATAGGTTCACAGCTTTCATCTTTGATACATAGCATCACCTATAGGTCCTCTACAAATGTTATATAAATTATGCCCCTGGGGTCAAAATTGGCCCGCTCCATGAGTGGGAAGTTTTCAATAGAAACATATAGTAAAACTTTGAAAATCTTCTCCTCTGAAACCAGAAGATTCTAAGCTTTCATATTTGGCACATAGCATCATGTTTAGGTCCTCTACAAAAGTTATATAAATTATGACCCTGGAGTCAAAGTTGGCCCCGCCCCAGGGGTGGGCATTTTCAATAGAAACAAATAGTGAAATCTTTGAAAATCTTCTCCTCTGAAGCTGGAAGGTGCTCAGCTTTCATATTTGGCACAGAACATCATATTCATGTCCTCTACAAAAGGTGTATAAATTATGCCCCTGGGGTCAAAATTGGCTCGACCCGGGGGGGGGGGGGGGCAGTTTTCAATAGAAACATATAGTAAACCTTTGAAAATCTTCATCTTTGAAATCAGATGGTTCTCAGCTTTCATATTTGGCACATAGCATCATGTTCAGGTCCTCTACAAAAGTTATATTAATTATGCCTCTTGGGTCAAAATTGGCCCCGCCCCAGGGGTTGGCAGTTTTCAAAAGAGACAAATAGTGAAATCTTTGAAAATCTCCTGAAGCTGGAGGGCTCTTAGCGTTCATATTTGGCACATAGCATTATGTTCAGGTCCTCTACAAATGTTATATAAATTATGGCCCTGGGGTCAAAATTGGCCCCGCCCCAGGGGTTGGCAGTTTTCAATAGAATATATAGTGAAAACTTTGAAAATCTTCTCCTCTTAAACTGGAAGGTTTTCATCTTTCATATTAGGCACATAGCATCATGTTTAGGTCCTCTACAAGAGTTATATAAATTTTGGCCCTGGGGTTAAAATTGGCCCCACCCCAGGGATGGGCAGTTTTCAATAGAAACATATAGTGAAAACTTTGAAAATCTTCTCCGACGAAACTGAAAGGCGCTCAGCTTTCATATTTTGCATAGAGCATTATGTTCAGGTCCTGTACAATTAATTATAGCCCTGGGGTCAGAATTGGCCCCTCCCCAGATTTAAAACCTTCAAAGGCTCAGGATGAGCTATTGTGATCGCAATCTGTCCGTCGTCCGTCCACATTTTCAAACGACATATCCTCTGAAACTGCTGACCCGATTTTAACCAAATTTTGTCAGAAGCATTAGTGGCTAGGGGGAACGAAATATTGTTAACATTATGACCCCCGGACCAAAAATGGACACGCCCAAGGGCTTGTCAGTTTTTCATAGGAAAATCTTTAAAAATCTTCTTCTCTGAAACTGTAAGGCCTAGACCTTTGATATTTAGTATGTAGCATGATCTTATGGTCCTCTACAAAGATTGTTCAAATTATGACCCCCAGGCCAAAAATGGCCTCGCCCAAGGGCTTATCAGTTTTTCATAGGTAAATCTTTAAAAATCTTCTACTCTGAAACTGTAAGGCCTAGACCTTTGATATGTGGCATATAGCATGATCTAATGGTCCTCTACAAAGATTGTTCAAATTATGACCCTGGGGCCAAAAATGGCCCGCCCAAGGGCTTATCAGTTTTTCATAGGAAAATCTTTAAAAATCTTCTTCTCTGAAACAGTAAGGCCTAGACCTTTGATATTTGGTATGTAGCATGATCTAATGGTCCTCTACAAAGATTGTTGAAATTATGACCCTGGGGCCAAAAATGACCCCGCCTAAGGGCTTATCAGTTTTTCATAGGAAAATCTTTAAAAATCTTCTTCTCTGAAACTGTAAGGCCTAGACCTTTGATATTTGGCATGTAGCATGATCTGATGGTCCTCTATGATGATTGTTCAAATTATGACCCACGGGCCAAAAATGGCCCCGCACAAGGGCTTATCAGTTTTTCATAGGAAAATCACTAAAAATCATCTTCTCAGTGGTAGAGCGTCCGCCTGCGGTGCGGAATGTCGTGGATTCGATCCCTGGCCGCGACAGACCAAAAGTTGTTAAAAGTTGGTTCTAGTAGCTCCCTTGTCTACGCTCGACATTAAAAGGTGTAGTTCTAGGACTGGTCGGCCCGGTGTCAGGATAATGTGACTGGGTGGGGTGCCCTTGCCATGTACCTGCGGCAGGGGTATTCCAGTGAGGCAGCACTATAACTTGTCTCATGCGGGTGCCGTCTGCAAATAACTAAAATACTGTTGGTCGGACGTAAAACCCAACTCACTCACTCTCTGAAACTGTAAGGTCTAGACCTTTGATGTTTGGTATGTAGCATGATCTAATGGTCCTCTACAAAGATTGTTCAAATTATGACCCCGAACCAAAAATGGCCCCGCCCAAGGGCTAATCAGTTTTTCATAGGATAATCTGAATCTTCTGAAACTGTAAGGCCTAGACCTTTGATGATTGGTATTGAACATGATCTAATGGTCCTTTACAAATATGTAGCTTTGGCTTGTGGTCCTCTGCCAAGAATGTTCAACTTACGACCTTGACCTCTGGGTGAAACTTGGCTCTGCCTTGGGGCTTATCAGTTTTTTATGGGAAAAATATAAAATACTAATTTTCTCTGAAACCATAAGGCTTAGACCTTTAATTAATGGCATACTGCTTTGCCTTTTGGTTCTCTACCAAGGTTATACAAATGATGACTTCTTGATAAAAAATGGCCCCGCCCCTGGGGTTATCTCGGGTGAGCACTTCAGGGCCTCATTGCCCTTTTGACAAGGCTTATCCACACATACCAAAAGGATAACAGATGAGCGTTTGCACCTGCTTGCGGTGCTCTTGTTTACATGCGTCTTCCTCTCATTGAGGACCATTGATATAGCTAAGGTCCATCACTCTGCATGCAATACTTTTTTATGCCCCCATTGACGATAGTCAGGGGGCATATTGTTTTTGCCCTGTCTGTTTGTTTGTTTGTCCGTTTGTCTGTTTGTTTGTCAGCAACTTTAACATTGGTCATAACTTTTGAGCCAGTACAGATAGAGACTTGATATTTGGCATGCATATGTATCTCATAAAGCCACACATTTTGAGTGGTGACATATCATGGTCAAGGTCATGGTTCAAGGTCAGAGGTCAAATGTATGGGTCTCATGAGTCATGGGTCATTTTGAGTGGTGACATGTCAAGGTCAAGGTCATCTTTCAGGGTCAAAGGTCAAATTCTCTGTTTCTTTGTCTGTAACTTTAACGCAACCTTAACATTGGTCACAACTTTTAAGCCAGTACAGATAGAGACTTGATATTTGGCACGCATATGTATCTCATAAAGCCGCACATTTTGAGGGGTGACATGTCAAGGTCAAGGTCATCCTTCAAGGTCAGAGGTCAAATATATGAGGGGACATAGTGTTTCACAAACGCATCTTGTTAGTTATTCCCTTTTGTTCTGATTTTCGTCATACTGATTTTGGCTGTCATTTCTTAACTTATCATTATAGAGTTTTCAAGTTTCACATATGCCTTCCTCTTATTAAGGACCATTGATGTAACTAAGGTCCATGACTTTACATGCAATACTTTTTGAGTTATTCCCCTTTGTTCTGATTTTTGTCACACTTTATTTTCTTGGCTGTCATTTCTAAAATAATCATTTTCCAGCTTGTAAATTTCACATGTCTTCTTCTCAATAAGGACCATTGATGTAACTAAGGTCCATCACTCGGCATGCAATACTTTTTGAGTTATTCCCCTTTGTTCTGATTTTCGTCACACTTTCTTTTTATGGCTGTCATTTCTTAACTAATCATTATAGAGCTTTCAAATTTCACATGTGTCTTCCTCTCATTAAGGAGCATTGATGTAACTAAGGACCATTGTTCTGCATGAATACATTGTTCTGTTTTACGGGGTTTAGTGGAGAAATAAAGGAGCTATTCTGTTAAAATTTGTGCCATTTTCACTTGTTATTTTCAAAATCGTTGTTGGGATGTCAAACACTTGATGAGACCTTGTGTTGCTCAGTGTCTCATCTGGATCTAAACTGTTTTTTTTATCACACACTGTACAACGGTTGCAGTACTACAGATAAGATGTGGTAACTTTAACATTTTCAAGAATACCTCACTTATTTCTCCTTTGAGTTACCACCTATCTGAAAGTCTGATGATTAGACTGATTTTGAATTGCTGCTTTACAGAGGTAGAACCTTTCACTAGGAGTTTAATATTACAGTAAAACCTCTCTATAACGACCACTAAATTGTGTTAATTAGTTGGTATTTTGGGCAGGTGGTTGCTTAAAGCAAGATGAAAGTAAAACGGAAAGCTCCTATAGGAGCGTTGTGTTTTACTTTCACCTTGCTTTAAGCATCCACCTGCCTTTAACACAAAATACTTGATGTAATTTAGTGGTCATTATGAAGAGGTTCTTAGGTCGTTATAGAGCTGGTTTAGCCTTAACCCTTTCTGTCACATAAACGTGTTTTCACACATTTGCAAACAGAGTAGACCCAGATCAGATGGCTCCTGTAGGAGCTGTCTGATCATGGTCTGCTCTGCTTGCTAGTATCTGTTTCTTTACTTTCTAAAATGGCTACAATTTCCACCTTCCATATTTCATTATAACTTTTTATGCCCCCAAAGGCGGGCATATAGTAATCGCATTGTCCGTCTTTCTGTCTGTCCGTCTGTCCATCTGTCCGTCTGTCCGTCTGTCCTTCCATCCATCCCAAATTCATGTCCGGTCTGTAACTTCTTCATCTATCAATGGATTTCAATATAACTTGGCACAAATGTTCACCACACAAAGACAATGTGTCGTGTTCAACTCCCAGGTCCATAGGTCAAAGGTCAAGGTCACAGGGTACAATTACTTTGTCACAAATTTTGTGTCTGGCCTGTAACTTCTTTATCTATCAATGGATTTCAATATAACTTGCCACAAATGTTCACCACACAAAGACGATGTGTCGCGTTTAACTCCCAGGTCCATGGGTCAAAGGTCAAGGTCACAGTGTAAAATAACTTCGTAACAAATTTCGTGTCCGGTCTGTAACTTCTTTATCTATCAACGGATTTCAATATAACTTGGCACAAATGTTCACCACACAAAGACAATGTGTCGCTTTCAACTCCCAGGTCCATAGGTCAAAGGTCAAGGTCACAGGGTACAATTACTTTGTCACAAATTTCGTGTCCGGTCTGTAACTTCTTTATCTATCAATGGATTTCAATATAACTTGGCACAAATGTTCAACACACAAAGACGATGTGTCGCTTTCAACTCCCTGGTCCATGGGTCAAAGGTCAAGGTCACAGGGTACAATTACTTTGTCACAAATTTCGTGTCCGGTCTGTAACTTCTTAATATATCAATGGATTTCAATATGATTTGGCACAAATGTTCACCAGACAGAGACGATGTGTCGCTTTCAACTCCCTGGTTCATGGGTCAAAGGTCAAGGTCACAGAATACAATTACTTTGTCACAAATTTCGGGTCCGGTCTGTAACATTTTTATCTATCAATGGATTTCAATATAACTTGGCACAGATGTTCACCAGACAAAGACGATGTGTCGTGTTCAGCTCCCTGGTCCATATGTCAAAGGTCAAGGTCACAGGGTACAATTACTTGTTTATCTGTGAATGGATTTCAAAGGAACCTGGCACAAATGTTCACCTTACAAAGACGATGTGTCAACTCCCTGGTCCATGGTTCAAATGTCAAGGTCACATGGTACAATTTTTGGGGGCATTTGTCATGTGACTGTGACATCTCTTGTTTGTCCATGAATTTGCACTAGGTATTGAAATTTGGAATAAACATAGAACAGGGAAAGCGTTAAAAAAAGAAATGTTATACCCCTGGGAGCATTTATTGTAGAATACAATAATTAGAGAATATGTCATTTCTATGTTGTTTTCAGGATGTCACAGCCGATATGGCTGATGGAGAGGCTATTGGTGGAGATGCCTTGTTGTCCCAGCTCGCCAAAATGACCGTCGTCATCACACATCTCATCGTAGAATTCGCAAAAAATCTTCCGGGTTTTGTTAGGATCAGTAAAGAAGATCAAATAGTTTTACTCAAGGTATAGTAATCAAAGGCTGCTTTCACCCTTCCTACATGAATATTGATTTGAGAATGACGTCTCCCCCAGTATACTTGGGAGACATTTTGTTTTCGTGCGTGGCGTCAGTCTGTCCATCTGTCCGATTTTACTTTCTCCACGCGGTTTCTCAAAAACATTGGTTTTCTTGAAAACCTTTTAATAGGATTAATCCCCACCATGCCTAGTTGTACATATCGTATTCCTGTTCCGGTTCGATGATTTTCTACAGAGTTATTGGACTTTGAAATTTTTACATGGAAAATTTTGTCCGCACGGATTCTCCAAATCCTATGATCAGATTTTCATGAAACTTCATAGGATTGATCAGCACTATGCCTATATGTGCATATCCTATTCCTGTTCCAGTTCGATGATTTTCTGCAGTGTTGTGAGACTTTGAAATTTTACACGGAAATCTGTCAGATTTTGCTTTGTCCACGTGGTTTCTCCAAAACCATGGGTTGCATTTTCATGAAACTTCATAGGATTAATCCCCACCATGCCTTGTCGTGCATATCGTATTCCTGTTCCAGTTCAATGATTTTCTGCAGAGTTATGGGACTTAGAAATTTTTAAATTGAAAATTTTGTCCGTGCGGTTTTCTTCAAATCCTATGATCAGATTTTTCATGAAACTTCATAGGATTGATCAGCACAATGCCTATAATATGTTATTGCTGTTCCGGTTCAATGGTTTTCTGCAGAGTTATGGGACTTTGAAATTTTACATGGAAATTTTTGTCTTGTACTAGATTTTGTTGTACAGGTATTTAGACCTGAAAGTTATATCAGTTGCTGTATATTGGCGACAAGTGTTGGATATTGTACGGTCTTATGTGTCCGTTGCGATAGCGACAGACATGACCCTACAATATCACACTTGTCGCCAATTGACCTTACTAATAGGTAAATGCTTACAACTCTTCACCATTTAGATCATATAATATTCTCCAGAAAGAAGATAAAATTGCGGAGGTTTGAATTGCTGCTGACAAATACTGATAAGAGACTTATATGTCCTATTTGGCATGTCTACACAAAGCTTTTGAGTTTCTAGCAACCTGTGTGTAATGACCTAGTAGTTTAATTAATGGTAACATCTGTTCAGACTGCATGAAGTCATTCAACTTTATTAAATCCTGATGCAGAAAGGCTCTAATCTTATCATTTTGAATGTTAGCTTAACCCATTCCCTCATAGAAACGTGTTTTCACGCATTTGCAAACAGAGTAGATCCAGATCAGACGGCTCCTAGAGGAGCCGTCTGATCAGGGTCTGCTCTGTTTGGTTATGGAATTTGATAGATATGTGTCTTTACTTTCTAAAATGGCTAAAATGTACCACCTTCCAGATTTGATTATAAGTGTTTTGTCAATGAATATTCAGTAGGTATTGAAATTTGTAAAACATATAGAACAGGGAAAGGGTTAACCACATAGGCTATTTTTAGACCCATCCTCTCCTATGGAGCAAATGCTCTATTTATCACAAAGTGACTTTTACAGAGGCCTAGAAAGGCGTATTTATGGAGGAAAGGGGTAATTATGTTGAGTTGTAGATAGTGAACAAATTTATGCTCATGGCATACCACATGTATTGACTGAAGAGCAAAAGTGCAACAGTGTTTTGATAGCTTATTAATTATTCCAGAATATCCTCAGAAATAGTTTTCATGTTTGATGAGACTTGGATGCACTTTTATGAATCAGGAACAAAGCAGACTAATGGGCTACATGTATATGACACTAGATATTCTTGATGTCCTGTAATTGCAAAACATTCTCAAATGTTATATGTGATTTTTTTTCACAAGGCAATAAATGACTTATTAACTGAATGTTTATTAGCTCACCTGAGTCTGCTTGCAGTAGGTCGGTGGTTCTATCCGATTGTTTAACCCTTTACTCCATAAATACGCCTTTCTACGCCTCTGTTAAAGTCACCTGTTGAAACCATTGTGATAGAGCATTTGCTCCTACAGGAGCAATGCTCTGTTTATCACAATGGTTTCAAATTACAAAATTCTAAAAATTTGCTTTTCTCTAGTTAATGCTCCTTTTCAGTACATTTATTGAAAGAGGTTGGATCTAAAAGTAGCCAATGAGGGAAAGGGTTAGCTGTGTATGCAACACAATTTGTGTCATACACAGGAATCTTCCACCTGTAATTAACTGGACGTCATGATATGACCGAAATGTTGCTAAAGCAACGTAAAACCTGAAGTCTACTGGAGTCATCATTCTAATCTTGATCAACTGTAAAGATGTCCCATAGGTGCTTTAAAGTTTATCAGATATAGGCTTAACTCCATATTTACACCTTTTTAGGCCTTTGCAAACTGAGCTTTTCCAGATCAGAGTCTGCTGTGTTTGCGTATGAAATTACATTGTATTTAGATCTGATTGTACTGTTTTTCCATTGGCCAAAATTTCCATAATCCTTTCCTTTATATAAAAGCCTTTTCAGTTTTCACACCTTTGCAGAGTATAGACCCAGATCAAGATCAGGGTTTGCTCTGTTTTCTTATGACATGATCTGATTCTACAGTTTCTGCCATGTTAAAAAAAATGTGTTCATAATTATGCCATTATAAAAAGTTAGCTTATTAACATTCATGATTTCATACTTGTTGATGGAGCAAAGGATACATTATTTTGACAGCTATTTGCAAAAATGTAATCAGATAGTTCTTCTAGAAGTAGATTTTTATCAGTTTTTTTCATTAAAATCATCATATCAGTGAGTAAAAAAAAAATTGGAGCCCTCTGAAAACGATGAATGGCTTAGTATCTTAATGGGATTCAAACTGCATACAGAGGTTTGGCACTACTTTCATTAACCCTTTCCTCCATAGGCTATTTTAGACACAACAACTTTGAATGAATCTATCGAAAAGGTACATTAACTAGAGAAAAGCAAAAATTTTGTAGTTCTTAAACCGTTGTGATAAATACAAATGCTCCATTTATCACAATGGTTTCATAAAGTGACGTTTACAGAGGCGTAGAAAGGCGTATTTATTGAGGATAGGGTTAACTACAGTATTAGCTGACTGGATTTTTCACCATATTTTAATCAAGAAACATTGGGTTATAGATTTACTAATATCAGCAGTTAGGAACCCGTACTATGTTTTACTGATAAGAAAATAGCATTCGGCATGCTTTAAACAAAGCTGTCATTTTGAATCCAATTGACCAAATCCTTTACTCCATGTATGTATATACATATATATATATATACACACCTTTTTACACCTTTGCAAAAAGAGTAGACCCAGATCAGATGACTCCTACAGGAGCCGTCTGATCAAGGTCTGCTCTGTTTGCCTATGATATATAGATCTGGGATACAATTTCTCCCATGACCGACACATTCCCTTGTTCTCTATAAACATTCAGTATGAATTACATCCAGTCTTGGATCTTTTTACAGTTGTGTCTAGCATGCAAAGAGTTAAATAAAATTTTATGCAAATTCTGTTAATCAAGTGCATGTTGATTACAGGCTAGCAAGATTGGAGATTAAATTTGGAAATGCATGATCCTAGAAAACATTGAAGATGCGTGCTCCTTGGAAACTTCCAAAAATACTTGAAACAGCAGTTATCACATTTTTTCTAATAAATTCTCCCACTCTAATAATAAATGCCCCCACACATTTTTAGCTCACCAGAGCACTTTTGTGCTCAGGGTGAGCTTTTGTGATCACTTGATGTCCGTCGTCCGTCGTCGTGCGTCGTCCGTCGTGCGTCGTCCGTCGTCGGGCGTCAACAATTTGAACCTTTAAAAATCTTCTCCTCTGAATCTACAGGGTTCTCAGCTTTCATCTTTGGTACATAGCATCATCTTTAGGTCCTCTACAAAAGTTATATAAATTTTGCCCTTGGGGTCAAAATTGGCCCCGCCCCAGGGGTGCCTTGTTTTCTATTGAAATATATAGTAAAACTTTGAAAATCTTCTCCTCTGAATCTACAGGGTTCTCAGCTTTCATATTTGGCACAAAGCATCATGTTCAGGTCCTCTACAAAAGTTATATAAATTATGCCCCTGGGGTCAAAATTGGCCCCGCCCCAGGGGTAGCCAGTTTTGAATAGAAACATATAGTGACAACTTTGAAAATCTTCTCCTCTGAATCTACAGGGTTCTCAGCTTTCATATTTGGCACATAGCATCATGTTCAGGTCCTCTACAAAAGTTATATAAATTATGCCCCTGGGGTCAAAATTGGCCCCGCCCCAGGGGTAGCCAGTTTTGAATAGAAACATATAGTGACAACTTTGAAAATCTTCTCCTCTGAATCTACAGGGTTCTCAGCTTTCATATTTGGCACATAGCATCATGTTCAGGTCCTCTACAAAAGTTATATAAATTATGGCCCCAGGGTCAAAATTGGCCCCGCCCCAGGGGTAGCCAGATTTCATTAGAAACATATAGTGACAACTTTGAAAATCTTCTCCTCTGAATCTACACGGTTCTCAGCTTTCATATTTGGCACATAGCATCATGTTCAGGTCCTCTACAAAAGTTATATAAATTATGCCCCTGGGGTCAAAATTGGCCCCGCCCCAGGGGTAGCCAGTTTTGAATAGAAACACATAGTGACAACTTTGAAAAAAAATTCTTCTGAATCTACAGGGTTCTCAGCTTTCATATTTGGCACATAGCATCATGTTCAGGTCCTCTACAAAATTTGTATAAAATATGCCCCTGGGGTCAAAATTGGCCCCTCCCCAGGGGTGGTCAGTTTTCAATAGAAACATATAGTGAAACTTTGAAAATCTTCTCCTCTGAAACTGGAAGGTTCTAAGCTTTCATATTTGGCACATAGCATCATGTTCAGGTCCTCTACAAAATTTATATAAATTATGCCCCTGGGGTCAAAATTGGCCCCGCCCCAGGGGTAGCCAGTTTTCAATAGAAATATATGGTAAAACTTTGAATATATTCTTCTCTGAAACTGAACGGTTCTTAGCTTTCATATCTGGCACATAGCATCATGTTCAGGTCCTCTACAAAAGTTATATACATTATGCCCCTGGGTTCAAAATTGACCCCGCCCCAGGGGTGCCAGTTTTCTCTAGAAACATATAGTGAAAACTTTGAACATCTTCTCCTCTGATTGGCTGGTGAGCGATGTCAGGGCCATTCTGGCCCTCTTGTCTAACTTAAATCCCTGGGGTCAAAATTGACCAGCCCCAGGGCCGGCTAGTTCTCTATAGAAACATATAGTGAAAACTTTGAAAATCTTCTCCTCTGATTGTCTGCTGAGCGCTTCAGGGCCATTCTGGCCCTCTTGTTGGGGTTTTTAGCTCACCTGAACAAAGCTCAAGGTGTCGTCCGTCGTCAACAATTTGCTTGTGAACACTCTAGTGGTCACAATTTTAGTATAATCTTCATGAAACTTGGTCCGAATGATTGTCTTGATAAAATCTCGGACGAGTTCGAAAGTGGGTTACGTTGGGTCAAAAACTAGGTCACTAGGTCAAATAGTAGGAAAACCTTGTGAACACTCTAGAGGTCACATTTTTAGCCCAATCTTCATGAAACTTGGTCAGAATGATTGTCCTGAGAAAATCTCGGTTGAGTTTGAAAGTGGGTCATGTGCATTCAAAAACTAGGTCAAATAGTCGAAAAACCTTGTGAACACTCTAGAGGTAACATTTGTGGCCTAATCATCATGAAACTTTATCAGAATGATTGTTTTGATTAAGTCTTGTATGAGTTTGAAAGTAGGTCACGTGCAGTCAAAAACTAGGTCACTAGGTCAAACAGTAGAAAAAACTTGTGAACACCATAGAGGTCACATTTTTTGTCCAATCTTCATGAAACTTGGTCAGAATGATTGTCTTGATAAAATCTCGAAGGATTTTGAAAGTAGGTCATGTTGGGTTAAGAAGTAGGTCACTAGGTGAAATAGTAGGAAAACCTTGTGAACACTCAAGAGGTCATGTTTTTAGCCAAATTTTCATGAAATATTATCAGAATGATAGTTTTGATAAAATCTGGGTCGAGTTTGAAAGTGGGTCACATGGGTCAAAAATTAGGTCACTAGATACTTTGTGAACAATCTAGTGGTCACATATTTTGTCAAATCTTCTTGAAACTTGATCAGAATGGTTGTCCTATTAAAATTTTGGACGAGTTTGAAAGTGGGTTACGCGGGGTCAAAAAGTAGGTCACTGGGTCATATCTTAGAAAAAGTTTGTTTACACTACAGCAGCCACATTTTTAGACCAATCTTCCTTAAACTTGGTCAGAATGTTTGTCTTGGTGATACCAAGGTTGAGATTGATCATGGGTAGGATGGGATAAAAAAGTAGGTTGCTAGGTCAAATCTTTGAAAAATCACTCTGTAGGGCACATTTTTAGCCCAATCTTCATTGGTCAGAATGATTGTCTTGATAAAATCAATATTCTAAATCTTTGATCATCTTGTTCTGCAGAACCACTGCTCATGGTCCACTATCAACATTGTTCAAATATTGTCCCTTAGGTCAATATTGGCCCCACCCAGGGGCTACCCAGCTATAATCTTAAATCTATGGTAATCAGGTGAGCGATTAAGGGCCATCTTGGCCCTCTTGTTTTTGTTCTTTTTAGCTCATCAGAGCACAAAGTGCTCAGGGTGAGCTATTGTGATCGCCTGATTGATGGATGTATGAAAAAATTAACAGACAGGTTTTCAGCTCGAAAAGTGGAGGAGAAAAACTTTTCATACATAGGTTTTGTTTTAAAACAGCAAGACAGTGAAATTAGAGTTGACCATTCTGACTGTTAGTAAAGTGGAAGTGAAACATATTGAGCCAGCCAGAGATATAAACTCAGACAGCATACTTTCTGATAAAGAACAGACACTATTTAGACAAATGGTGGGAAAATTGAACTGGATTGTGCAGGGCTCAAGGCCAGATTTGGCATTTGAAATGGTTACCCTGAGTACCAAAGCAAAGATCAGAGATTTGAAGAGAGTTTCAATAAGTATGAGTAGACTGAAAGATGCAGATTCAGTTCTAATGTTTCCAGCTTTGTCTATGGTGTCTGATCTGAGCATTGTGATTTTTACGGATGCATCACTTGGAAACATCAGTGATGGAACTGGGAGTACAGGGGCGTACATACTGTGGATTATGGATAAGAGTGGGAAATGTTGTCCTATAACTTGGCAAACAAACAAAATCAGGAGAGTATTGAGATCAACAATAGCAGCAGAGGCCCTAAGTCTACAGGAAGGAATAGAGGCTGGCATTTAATACCGTCACATGCTGGCCAGCATGCTGAAAGTGCCAAACAGGGTTGTGGACATTCACGTCTTTATTGACAACAAAAGTGTGATTGAATCAGTGTTCTCTACAAAACTAGTTGACGATAAACATTTGCGAATAGATATTGCAGCTATTCAGGAAGAAATCAAACTAGGTGAAATAAGAAATATTCACTGGGTGCCAGGAAATTTACAGCTTGCAAATGTCATGACTAAACAGGGTGCATCAGGAGTTCAGCTTCTTAAAGTTCTCAGTGAGGGTAGAATGTTACCAGAAATAGTGGCAGTTTGTACAAAGATTGACAATTAAGACATTAGGTGTGAATCCATGGTTAAATATTCAGCCACGTGGGTAGAGACAAACTCTTAAGTTTAAACATGGACTAGTCATATGGTTTCCCGCTATTTGTTTTACAGTTAATTCCAGTTAGGATGAAACTTTTTACTGTTTTAAAAACATTAGTTTTGTTTTCTTTAGTCTTTTGTAGATGTTTAATGTTTGTTGGGTTTTTTCAGTCATAACTAATCATAGATAGCTTTAATAAGAAAAGAAAGAAAGTATAAAGAAAAGAAAGAAAGTATAATTAATGTTAGAACCTATGGTGTAAGGGAAGTAACTCCTCCTGCTTAATTACAGTAAGGGTGGTAAGGGAGATAATAGTTACTGTAGCTCTTCAGTGTGGAGTTTGTAGAAGAAACATTTCTCCAGTGTATATCCTACAATTAACAGCCCCTACATAAGAACCATAACTCTTTATTTCAAATAATGGGCCTTTACATTTTTACATTTTTCAAAAATGTTTAATTTAGCTGGACAAACACCAAATCAGACGAGCGTTGGCGCCACACACGGCTCTTGTTATAATGATAACGTTTCAAGGGAATAGCAAAAAAACTGTAGGGTCAGATCTATAAAAATCAATCGGCAAAACTTGATCAGACCTATAAAAATCCATAGCAAACCCTGATCAGACGGCCCCTACAGGATCTAATCTGAGTCTTACTGTTTCTAAAGGCGTGGAGAAGCATTTCCTTGAGGAAAATGGTTACTTGAAATCACAGAATACTAGAAATACTTGGCATCTGGATTTAACCCTTTCCTTCATATAAACGTCTTTTCATGCATTTTGCCAACAGTGTAGAACCAGATCAGACAGCTCCTAGAGGAGCTGTCTGATCAGGATCTGCTCTGTTTTACTAATGGAATTTGATAGATCTATTTCTTTAGTTTCTAAAATGGCTACAATGTTCCACCTTCCAACTATTGTAACTATTTCGTCCATGGATATTCAGTTGATATTGAAATTTGGACTAAATATTGAACAGGGAAAGAGTTAAAAGATTGAAATAAGGGAATGATCTAAAATGTTGATTAGTTTTTGCAGACATACTACAGTGCCTAATGTGCTAAAGACCTAGTCAGACCTAGTCTGGGTTGTGGGATGGGTGTTATTTTGGGCAGTAATATTGATTTTTCTGGTTGCTCTTGATGCGGAGTATAGGCTAGTAGATTAGTATGAACTAAACGAGAAAAGTAATTAAAATAGTTCAGCATGTTTTTAACACTTTCACCTTAACCCTTCGCTTGCTATTCACGTCAATATACCTACCTGTAAATAGTGAAGACCCAGATGAGACAGCTCCTACAGGAGCTGTCTCATCCGGGTCTGCACCATTTACAAGTTGATTGTGCAACCAGTGCACTCCACAGCAGTGATTGCACATTGAAATATGTGTACACAGTGAAGATATATGTAATTATACAACAGGGCATGGGTAAAGAAGGAGAAATGTATTTTAAAATTCAGCAAGAGAAGGGTTAACCCTTTCCCTGTTCAATATTCATATAAGAAATAATGACATCATGAATATCTGTCAGCTGAATTTTTGTAATGTAAAAGTTTCAAAGGAATTCTTTGCTCTGACGAAGACAGTAGAATCAGATTTATACCATGTCAATAGCAAACAGAGCAGACTGTGATCAGATGTTTGCAAATGTATGGAAATACGTTTATGTTAAGGACAGGGTTAAAACTTAAAGAGTTCATTCTTTTCATCTTACTCTTGAATGTTTTTTGACAGGCTGCATGTAGTGAGGTGATGGCGATACGAGCGGCTCGCTGCTATGACCTTGCTTCACGGACCATCGTTCTTGCCAATGGGACACCTTGCTCTTTAGAGAACATGTTAGCCACAGGCGGTAGCGAAGAATACTGGAAGCTTGTGTACAACTTCTGTCAAGCACTTGCAGAAAACCAGACGGACAACACAGAATATGCGCTGTTCACTGCCATATGTATTTTCTCAGGTAAATGATGGAGAAATGTACAACACTCAAACTTCTCTTAACCAATTCCCCCGAATGTAGGACGTTTCCGCGGATGTTTTGGCCTAGGATGTTTCGACCTGGACGTATCGGTCAGCTATTTTAAGCTCACCAGAGCACAAAGTGCTCAGGGTGAGCTTTTGTGATCGCCCGTTGTGCGTCATTCGTTGTCCGTCGTCAACAATTTGAACTTTTAAAAATCTTCTCCTCTGAATCTACAGGGATCTCAACTTTCATCCTTGGCACATAGCATCATATTCAGGTCCTCTACAAAAGTTATATAAATTATGCCCCTGTGGTCAAAATTGGCCCCACCCCAGGGGTGTCTTGTTTTCAATAGAAACATATAGTAAAACTTTAAAAATCTTCTCCTCTGAAATTGAAAGGTTCTCAGCTTTCATATTTGGCACATAGCATCATGTTCAGGTCCTCTACAAAATTTGTATAAATGATGTCCCTGGGGTCAAAATTGTCCCCGCCCCAAGGGTGGACAGTTTTCAATAATATAGTGAAACCTATGAAAATCTTCTCTTGAAACTGGAAGGATCTCAGCTTTCAATATTGGCACATAACATCATATTCAGTTCCCCTACAAGAGTTATATAAATTGTGCCCATTGGGTCAAAATTGGCCCCGCCTCGGGGCCCGCTAGTTTTCTATAGAAACATATAGTGAAAACTTTGAAAATCTTCTCCTGTGTTTGTCTGGCGAGTGCTTCAGGGCCATTCTGGCCCTCTTGTTTCAAAGTAGGAAGTTTCGGCCTAAATTAAAAATTTATATTAAAAACAAAAAATTGAATAATCAAATCATTAAATAACCCTCTATAAGTTAAATACAGTGAAACCCCGCTAATGCGACCACTTAATAAACAGCCACTGGTGTCGTTTAAAGCAGGTGGTTGCTTAATGCAGGACGAAAGTTGTGCAAAATATAGGAGCTTTCTGCTTAACTTTCATCCTGCATTAAGCTACCACCTGCCTATGCCACCCAGAATTATGCCCCTTTTTTGTGGTCGCATTAGCGGGGTTTTACTGTATTGATAATTGGTCCATTATTTTTTTTGTTTATACAGATCATGGTATTAGCTAAGCAGGTGACAAATTCATTTAACAGATTAGACTCGCACTTACTCAACCCTGGGTACAAGGTGTGATAAAGGATGGCTGGAAGAAAGCCCCAACGGAATTTTGCATCCTTAAAAATTGCATAGCTGAACTTTGCCCTATCATGCTTTTGCACACACGGAATGGACCAATTATCAATATTTGACTTATAGAGGGTTATTTAATGATTTTGATTATTCAATTTTTATACGCCCACCTAATAAAGGTGGTCGTATATTGTCGTGGCCCTGTCCGTCCGTTCGTTCGTCCGTCAACATTTTGTTTGTCCGCTGTTTTCTGGGAAAACTATTTGACAGATATTAATGAAACTTCACACAAATGTTAAATGCATCAAGATCTGGAGCTGAGATGATTCTGAGATTCATTTGATATTTCATTTCAGAGTTATGGCCCTTGTCCTTAAAAAATATGCAAAGTTTGTCCGCTGTTTTCTGGGAAAACTATTTGAGAGATATTAATGAAACTTCACACAAATGTATAATGCATCAAGATCTGAAGCTGAGTCGATTCTGAGGTTCATTTGATTTTTATTCGCCCGAAGGGTCGTATTATGTTATGGTCTCCATCGTCTGGCCGTCTGGCTGGGTGTCCGTCTGTCCGTCTGTCTGTCTGTCCGTCTGTCTGTCCGTCCGCACTCACGAAAGGGTAGTTGTGTGACTTTTTTTAACTAGTCCCACAAGTAAAATCATTAACCTGGCCATCTCTTGTGACATTAACCTGGCCATTTCTTGTGACATTAACCTGGCCAGTTGTGGGACATAGGGTTAGGGTTAGGGTTAGCTTCCAGATCATTTTTTTCCAAAGTTATAGCCAAAAATAGTTTTTCTTGTGGGACTAGTCACACAAGAAAAGTACGTCCGTCTGTCTGTCCGTCCGTCCGTCCGTTAGCAAATTCGTGTCCTGGCTATAACTTACTCATTTTTTCTCCGATTTTCAAAATTCTTTCACACAAATGTTCAGTATCACTTGAAGGTGTGTCGCGTACAAAACCCAATTGTGAACTTTCAAGGTCAAGGTCACAAATAGGGCGTTAGCAATTTTCGTGTCCTTGCTAAAACTTACTCATCTTTTCACCAATTTTCAAAATTCTTTCACACGTATGTTCAGTATCACTTGAAGGTGTGTCGCGTACAAAACCCAATGGTGAACTTTCAAGGTCAAGGTCACAAATAGGGCGTTAACAATTCTGTCCGTCCGTCCGTTAGCAAATTCGTGTCCTGGCTATAACTTACTCATTTTTTCTCCGATTTTCAAAATTCTTTCACACAAATGTTCAGTATCACTTGAAGGTGTGTCGCGTACAAAACCCAATTGTGAACTTTCAAGGTCAAGGTCACAAATAGGGCGTTAGCAATTTTCGTGTCCTTGGTAAAACTTACTCATCTTTTCACCAATTTTCAAAATTCTTTCACACATATGTTCAGTATCACTTGAAGGTGTGTCGCGTACAAAACCCAATGGTGAACTTTCAAGGTCAAGGTCACAAATAGGGCGTTAGCAATTCTGTCCGTCCGTTAGCAAATTCGTGTCCTGGCTATAACTTACTCATTTTTTCTCCGATTTTCAAAATTCTTTCACACATATGTTCAGTATCACTTGAAGGTGTGTCGCGTACAAAACCCAATTGTGAACTTTCAAGGTCAAGGTCACAAATAGGGCTTCAGTATCACTTGAAGGTGTGTTGCATACAAAACCCAATTGTGAACTTTCAAGGTCAAGGTCACAAATAGAGCGTTAGCAAATTTTGTGTCCTGGCTGTAGCTAACTAGACCTACATCATTACCTTTAAGGTCAGTCATATTTGAAGGTGAAAGGTTAAACGCACTTATGTCACGTTCGGTTTAAACTTTCTCGACTTTTTTTCCAAAGTTCAAAAAAGTCTGAAAGTCTGAAAATGATTGCTATGTACACTGTTCTTACCATGCTCATATCTTGGATATTTTTCATTCTGGAGTTATTGCCCTTTGATAGTTTCGGGTAGCAATTTCTTGTGCAACTAACTGCTCCTTTATTTTTCAACATAATTTTATAGAACAGCATTCGGGCGTATATTGCCCCGTCTTGCGGTGCTCTTGTTTGTTTCGGAGTTATGGCCCTTTTACTTAAAAAATAATGCAAATACATGCAAATAGTTTGTCTGCTGTTTTCTGGGAAAACTATTTGAGAGATATTAATGAAACTTCACGCACATGTTTAATGCATCAAGATCTGAAGCTGAGTTGATTCTGAGATTCATTTGATTTTTCGTTTCGGAGTTGTTGCCCTTGTCCTTAAAAAATATGCAAATAGTTTGTCTGCTATTTTCTGGGAAAACTATTTGAGAGATATTAATGAAACTTCACACAAATGTTTTATGCATCAAGATCTGAAACTGAATTGATTCTGAGGATCATTTGATTTTTCGTTTCAGAGTTATGGCCCTTGTCCTTAAAAAATAATGCAAATAGTTTGTCGGCTGTTTTCTGGGAAAACTATTTTGAGAAATATTAATGAAACTTCACAAAAATGTTTAATGCATCAAGATCTGATGCTGAGTTGATTTTGAAGTTTATTTGATTTTTCGTTTCGGAGTTATTGCCCTTTTACTTAAAAAAAAAAATGCAAATATATGCAAATAGTTCGTCCGCTGTTTTCTGGCAAAACTGTTTGACAGATATTAATGAAACTTCATCCACATGTTTAATGCATCAAGACCTGAAGCTAATTCGATTCTGAGGATCATTTGATTTGTTGTTTCGGAGAAAATAATGCAAATCTATGCAAATATGAGGATGGCCATAACTTTTTCATTTGAAATGATATTTACTTCAATTTGTTTATATGGTTAAACCTTAATGTGAATTTACACATATATTGCGGGGGTTTTGATATGTCATTTTATTCTAAAGTTATGGTTCTTGAACTTATAAATGAAACAACACAAATGTTTTAAGCAGAGTTATGGCCGTTGCACTTTACAAAAATCTGCAAAAATGAGGATTAGCTGTAACTTTTTTATTTAATAAGATATTCACTTCATTTTTTTAAAAAATAGTATCACCTTAATATGGAAATCAAGATCTGAAGTACAGATTAGAAAATGTCAACACTTATAAGGCATGTTGAATCGGAGAAAGTTTGCAAGTGGGCGTATTATGTACCGTATGCGGTACTCTTGTTTGTTTTTAATATAAATTTTAAATTTTGGCTGAAACGTCCTACTTTGAAAAAATAGCTGGCCATAACGTCCTAGGCCGAAACATCCGTTGGCCGAAACGTTCATCCACAAATTCCCCCATGGGCTATTTGTAGACCCAACATCTTTGAATAAATCTACCCAAAAAGAGCATTTACTTGAGAAAATGAAAAATATAGAATTGTGTAGTATTGAAACCATTGTGGTAAATATTTATTAGTCACAATAATTTCAAAAAGTGACTTTTACAGAGGTGTAGAAAAGCGTATTTATGGAGGAAAGGGGGTTAAGTAACCACTCAAGAGAGGTCTAATTTTAGGTCTCCAAGACAGCTGGTAGCTCAGTACAGGACAAAAGTAATGCAGAAATATTCATCACTCACCTGTTTAAGCTTGTCTGATTTTCGAAGGAAAAAAATTAGCTTCTGTTGCAGCTCCGTGTTGTCATCTGGAAGCTTTAATGTTGGCTGTAACTTTTTCACTATGCATGCAAACCTTATGAAATTTCACACACTGGTTCACCACCACAAGAGCTACAAGGGTGCTTGACTCTGTAAGGCTTTTTACAAAATTATGTCCCTTTATTAACTTTTAAAAATAAAGGTAAGCGATGTCTTCAGTGTTCTAATATTTCATATTTGGATTCCTTGAAACAAGGCTTTTCCATCAATATTAACCCTTCGCTTGCTGAATTTTAAAATACATTTCTCCTTCTTTACCCATGCCCTGTTGTATAATTACATATATCTTCACTGTGTACAAGTATTTCACTGTGCAATCACTGCTGTGGAGTTCACTGGTTGCGCAATCAACTTGTAAATAGTGCAGACCCTGATGAGACAGCTCCTGCAGGAGCTGTCTCATCTGGGTCTTCACTATTTACAGGTAGGTATATTGACGCGATTAGCAAGCGAAGGGTTAAAGGCTACAATCTGACAAAGGGCAATAACATTGTAAACCTGTTTTCTTACAAAACTATGTCCCTTTATGGACTCTGAATATTCAAGTAAGAAATCCTGGCATTATAAATATTAATTTAATTATTTTTATACGCCCATTTGAAAAAAACGGGATGTATTATGAAATGGCGCTGTCCGTCCGTCTGTACCATTTATAACTCAAGTTCTGCTGGCTGGATCCTTCTCAAATTGCAACACAATGTTTATCTGGACATGCTACAGTAGCATGGCTGTGTCCCGGTACGTATAGTCAAGGTCCAGGTCACACAATTTGCGTTTAGCAAGTATGTTAACCTCAGTTTATGTTGAACAAGGCCTCGACTGATGTATATTGTGCCCACTAGCTGGCACTCTTGTTTATATTGGCACATGAACGCAGAAAACTTTGGCCATTGCAGAAACTGTAGAATCATATATTATATCATAAGCAAACGGAGCAAACCCTGATCAGACGGCTCCTATAGGAGCTGTCTGATCTGGGTCTACTCTGTTTGCAAAGGCCTAGAAAGGCGTATTTATGGAGACAAGTATTAAGTGCCCACACAATTTCCTAAAATTAGATGAGTGTACCTGGTATGCACTGTAATGTCTAATGTAGTCAACTGCCCCAATTCCCGCTAGTTTCTGTTTGCTGGTATATATATTATTCAACAGAAATCGATCATGTCTAACTGAATACTGTGCTTTGCCTGGGCATTAGATAAGAAGCCTCTTTAGAAAATCTTCTCCATGAATATTAATGTAAGAAATAATGTCATCATTAATATTGATTAAATGTTTTGGACACAGGAAGTTTTGGCACTGGCAGAAACTGTAGAATCAGATCAGTTGTCTGATCAAGGTCGGCTCTGTTTGCTAATGAAATAATCTATATGACTTTAGTTTCTGATATTGCCAAAATTTCCTGTGCTCATAATTATGCTATTTTAATAAAATGAATCTAATTAATATTCGTGATGTCATTATTTCTTACATGAATATTCATGGAGTGAAGGATCAATAAATATTCTTCATGTCATTATTTCTTACATAAATATTCATCACTTAAAGAGTTAAACAGTACTCCATATAAGAGTAGTAAAAGCTAAACGTTTAGCAACACTTTGAACTGTTTCTTTGTCCAAGAGCTTCAGATACCGGTGCATACCCAAGTACTAAAATCGTCATTTCTCCACCAAACCCTATACTGTAAAGGAAAATGTTGTTGAAAATGTTTAAATCTACGCATCTTATCTGGACCTGTTTGTCCCCCATATTTTGAATACTCGTTAGAAGTTTACTAATTAGAATTGTGTTAGCTTGAAAGTTAGTAACAACAATGCTCCAGAGTAGTAACAACCATGCTCCAAGTAGTAACAACCATGCTCTAGAGTAGTAACAACCATGCTCCAGATAATTAACTCATTTTCAAGAACAGCTCCTTTATTTATCCATTAAACCCTGTGTTGTGACCACTTTTATAGAATTCAAGAGTTGTCACAACATACGATTCGGTGGAGAAATGATGATTTTAGTATCTGAGTACGCACCTTTATTAGCTCACCTGAGCAAAGCTCAGGGTGAGCTTTTGGGAGACTTGAATGTCCGTCGTGCGTCGTCAACAATTTGCTTGTGAACACTCTAGTGGTCACAATTGTAGTCTAATCTTCATGAAACTTGGTCAGAATGAATGTCTTGATAAAATCTCGGACGAGTTCGAAAGTGGGTCAAGTGGGGTTAAAAACTAGGTCACTAGGTCAAATAGTAGGAAAACCTTGTGAACCCTCTACAGGTCACATTTTTAGCCCAATTTTCATGAAACTTGGTGAGAATGATTGTCTTGATAAAATCTCGGAGGAGTTTGAAAAATGGGTTATGTGGGGTAAAAAACTAGGTCACTAGGTCAAACAGTAGAAAAACCTTGTGAACACTCTAGTAGTCACAATTTTAGTCCAATCTTCATGAAACTAGGTCAGAATGAATGTCTTAATAAAATCTCGGACGAGTTCGAAAGTGGGTCAAGTGGAGTTAAAAACTAGGTCACTAGGTCAAACAGTAGAAAAACCTTGTGAACACTAGTGGTCACAATTTTAGTCCAATTTTCATGAAACTTGGTCAGAATGAATGTCTTGATAAAATCTCGGACTAGTTCAAAAGTAGGTCAAGTGGAGTTAAAAACTAGGTCACTAGGTCAAACAGTAGAAAAACCTTGTGAACACTCTAGTGGTCACAATTTTAGTCCAATCTTCATAAAACTTAGTCATAATGATTGTCTTGATAAAATCTCAAACGAGTTTGAAAGTGGGTTATGTTGGGTTAAAAACTAGGTCACTAGGTCAAATAGTACGAAAACCTTGTGAACACCCTAGATGTCACATTTATAGCCAAATCTTCATGAAAATTGGTCAGAATGATTGTCCTAATAAAATCTTGGACAAGTTTGAAAGTGGGTTATGTGAGGTCAAAAAGTAGGTCACTGGGTCATATCTTAGAGAAATCTAGTTTACACTACAGTGGCCACATTTTTAGCCCAGTCTTCCTCAAACTTGCACAGAGTGTTTGTCTTGGTGATATCAAGGTTGAGTGTGATCATGGGTTGGGTGGGAATAGAAAGTAGGTCACTAGGTCAAATCTTAGAAAAATACTTTAGAGAGCATATTTTTAGCGCAATCTTCATTGGTCAGAATCATTGTCTTGATAAAATCAATATACTAAATCTTTGAAAATCTTGTTATGCAGAACCACTGCTCATGATCCACTGCTCATGATCCACTATCAACATTGTTCATATATTGTCCCTAAGTTCAATATTGACCCTACCCATGGGCTACCCTGCAAAAATCTTAAATCTATGGTAATCAGGTGAGCGATTAAGGGCCATCTTGGCCCTCTTGTCTTAATATTTGAGTACGCACCTTTATCTTAATATTTATATTAAGTACGCACCTTTATCTTAATATTTGAGTACGCACCTTTATCTTAATATTTGAGTACGCACCTTTATCTTAATATTTGAGTACGCACCTTTATCTGTTGCTCTGCATGATCAGTAATTTCATTTCTTTTTCAGAGCGCCATGGTCTTGAAAACAAAGATCAAGTGGAGGAAATTCAAAAAATATACTTGGACGCATTAACGGAATACGAGGAAAAAAAGCGCCTGCAAAGTGGTTGTTGCCTAGCAAAGCTTCTCATTCGACTCAGTGATTTACGCAGTATAAGCATCGAGCATTCCAAAATGTTGACAATGATGCAGATGAACGAGTCACTAATGCCTCATATTGTTCAGGATATTTATATACAGGAAACTTGATGGCTTATTATACAGGGTTTTATGGGTAAAACACAGCTGTAGATAAGAGGGGGACGGATCTATCGAAATATTTTAGGTCTCAGCCAAACCCTAGCTTGTTTAGACCATTCCCTCATAGGCTATTTTTAGACCCAACCTCTTTGAATAAATCTACTGAAAAGGAGCATTAACTAGAGAAAAGGAAAAGTTCAGAACTGTGTAGTATTGAAACTATTGGGGTTAATAGAGCAAATGCTCTATGTATCACAATGGTTTCAAAAAGTGACTTTTACAGAGGCGTAGAAAGGCATATTTATGGAGGAAAGGGTTACTAGAATTGCCCTGGTCCCGAGTGCTTTGTCAGTCCAAGATCATGATAAAACTTTTTGCTTGAGTCTGAGATCATTCTCAAGCATCTGATTGGTCAGATTCTGAGCAGCCAGATACTTGAGAATGATCTTGGACTCAGACTCGAAAGTTTTATAACCTTGGACTCTGATCGGTCAGATTTTGAGCTTGCTCAGAATCTGAGCTATCATATATTTGAGAATCAACTTAGACTCAAGGTTGATAACCTCAGACCATTGAAACCTATTTAGTGTCACAGTGCTGAAAAAAAATCCAACTCACTCACTGGAGAGGCAATTTGAATGAGTACCAACAGAAAGGGTTTGGTTGTGATACATGAAATACATTATTGGTAGATTTTGTAAAGACTTCTGTTATTTACAGCTTTGATCAAGAATAATCGTTAATTATACACATTGAGCTCATTTTATTGAAGAAATTATTTGTAGGTTTATACATATATAAGTTGTTATTTTCCCATCCTAAAGGGAAAAATTGATATTATTTATTGGGGAAATGAAGGAAACAAGGTTCACCATGTTCCTTTATGTAAATTTTGTTTCATGATTCCGCGACTTGGTGCCAGGTGTCCATAGTTTTTTTTGTACAGTGTACAGAAAAAGATTTGTGGTAACCCCCTGCTTGAAAATGACCCTGTGGTGATTATTATGATGAAGTAGTTCTCATGGAGATGTTGTGAAACTGCTTAATATTTATGCTCAGAGCATTTTTGTGAAATAGAAAATATCACAAAAGTGATTAAATAATGTGAAATGTGAAAAAAAAAATCATATTTGTGATGTGGTTTGTATATATGAAGTGCTATTTGTTTCAAATACACAGCTGTCTAAGGTTAGTTACTCTATTCACACGATGTTCGACCTGTGATGACCTTTTGAATACAGTCTGGATTTGGATGAGACGCGAATTAACCCGTTACTCCATAGATGCGCCTTTCAATGCCTTTGCAAATAGAGTAGACCTAGATCAGACAGCTCCTATAGGAGCTGTCTGATCAGGGCCTGCTCTGTTTGCTTATGGAATTACTTGTACTGTATATAGATTTTTTTCAGGGCCAAACATTTTCTTGTTCATATGCCATTATAAACATCAACTCATAGGCTATTTTTAGACCCAGACTCTTTGAATAAATTTACCAAAAAGGAGCATTTACTAGAGAAAATGAAAATTTTAGAATTGTGTTGTTTTGAAATTATTGTGATAGATAGAGCATTTGCTCATAATGGTTTCAAAAAGTGACTTTTATAGTGGCATCAATATGGGGGAATGTGTGAAGCTAACGAATGTTTGAATATTCATGAAGTAAAGGGTTAAGGGGTCATCTCATGAATATTCCAACAAATCAATAATCTGATTGTTGTTTATTGAAAATGAATGGGTCTCTACTTTACCCCTTTCCCTCTTATAAAAATGCATTTTCACGCATTTGCAAAAAAAGTAGACCCAGATAGCCGTCTGATTAGGATCTACATGTACTTTGAATGCTTATGGAATTAAAAAGATCTGATTCTACACTCCCTGCCACAGTCCAAAATTCCTTGTGAATAGTTCAGCTTAGCAAAGAAACTAAGAGCAAGGAAATGTTTGAACATGGCAGAAACAGAATATTTTACTTCATAGGCCAATTAACTCTTTGCACGCTAGTGGCGAAACTGTACGAAACCTATGCAAACAGTTTGGATCCAAATGAGACGCCGCATAATGCGGCGTCTCATCTGGATCCAAACTGTTTGTCATCTTGACCATATTTTTGCAAAAAAATGGGAGAAAGTTTATTTTAAGAATTGAAGCAGACGACAATTGTTGCAGAAGAAAAATTACTTAGCGTGCAAAGAGTTAATAGAGCAGACCCTGATCAGATGACATCAAAAGGCGTATCCATCAAGTAAAGGGTTAACCCATTCCCTCATATTGAGGCCATTTAACACTTCTGTAAAAGTACCTTTTTTAAACCATTGTGATAAGTTGAGCATTTGCTCAGTAGGAGCAAAAGTTCTATTTTTCATAATGATTTCAAAACTACAAATTTCTAAAATTTACCTTTTCTCTAGTAAATGCCCATTTTCAGTAGATTTATTCGAAGTGATTGAGTCTAAAAATAACCCGTTAAGAGAGATGAATACTGTCAAAGGAACTGTTTGGATCTTAAACTACATGTTTACTCCAGAATTGGACACCGACATTTATACAGGAACAGAGCAAGAGATAAAGGTGCATACATGAATACCAAAATCGCCCTTTCTTTACCAAACCCTATGTTGTGACTACTCTTTAGAATTGTCTCGAAGAGACAATTCTAAAGAGTAGTCGCAACATACACTTTGATGGAAAAATAAAGAAGTTGGCCTTTAAAATATTTTAATGTATGCATCTTATCTGGACCTCTGCAGGAATACATTGTTACTTTGTTAGCCTTCATGAGAGTGGTTTATACCCATTCAGCTCAAAATTTGTAGCAATTGTACAGAATTTTGGAAATTCTGTGTTTATTGTGTAATAAATGAAAAGTGACGAATGAGTGTATGTATGTTACAGACCTGGTTAATCTATGCTAAAAGTATTTTATTCAGGAGAAATAAAAAAAAATCCCAAAACATCGGATGAATTCAAAGTGGTTAATTTCATTGATACACAGAAGAGCTACAGATACCAAAATACTAAAACCATCATTTCTCCACCAAACCGTATACTGTGACCACTTATTAGAATTGTCTCTTTGAGACAATTCTAAAGAGTGGTCACAGTATAGGGTTTAGTTGTTGAAAATGTTGTTGAAAATGTTTAAATTTGCACATCTTATCTGGAGCTCTGGATACATATACCATATGGTCCCAGCAGTAAAAGACATATCTGGAGCGCTGGATACATATTTCATATGGTCCCAGCAGTAAAAGACATATCTGGAGCGCTGGATACATATTTCATATGGTCCCAGCAGTAAAAGACATGAGAAAAAAGATGTTTCCCACTGACCCTTTGTGTGTACTGGCTGTTGCATCAGTCCGTTTATTAACCCCTTTCCCTGTTGAATATTCATGTAAGAATTAATGACATCATGAATGTTTAATAGCTGAATGTTTGTAATGGTACAGTAAAACCTCTCTATAACAGCCACTAAATTGAGTAAATTGGTTGGTATTTAGGGCAGGTGGCTGCTTAAAAGCAAGGTGAAAGCAAAACAGAATGCTCCTATAGGAGCATTCTGTTTTACTTTCCCCTTGCTTTAAGCAACCACCTGCCTTTAACACAAAATATTTGATGTAATATGGTGGCAGTTATAGAGAGGTTTTACTGTATATGAATACAGGATGTTTTGGTATTGATAGAAACTGTCAAGTCAGATCTGTTATGATTTTATAAGCAAACAGAGCAAGTCCTGATCAGACTGCTCCTATTGGAGCCATCTGATCTTGGTCTCGAAAATGTGTTTGTATGAAGGAAAGGATGAAGAGAAGTTGTCTTGCACAGTAATTTGCATGCTATCAGTGAATTAGGCGTCCATTGCATACAGTTTTAATTCAGATGAGATGCTGAGTAACTTTGGTTTTGTTTATATAAATAGAAGAAAACTCTATACTTAGAATTGAAATGCCAATGAAAATTTTGCTCAGTATGCCAAAGATTGAAAGACAGATTTAAAAAATTACTCTCTAAATATTCATGTGAGAATTAATGACATAATGCATTATCAATTTGCTGTAATTTTATAATAACATAATTATGAACACAGGAATATTTAACCAAGGCAGAAAGTGCAGAATCTGATCTGTATTATATGTTATAAGCAAACAGAGTAGACCCTAATCAGACAGCTCCTATAGGAGCTGTCTGATCTGGGTCTACTCAGTTTGCAAAGGCATAGAAAGGTGTATGGATAAGCAGAAAACATAATCATTTATAAAGCAGGAGAAGAGTTGAAATTCATTTTCGTCTAGACTTTGACTTCTGTCTAGACAGAAGGCATCACTAAATAACTCGGCCTTAAATATGGCTTGCTATAGGCAAAATGTAAAGACATTGAAAAGACATTAATTTTGCAATTGCTTACAAAGGTTTAAAAATTGTGGTTCAGTACAGCAGTTTTTTGTGCTTTATAATAGCCCCAAAGGCATACCGATTTGTTCATAACCCTTTCCTTTATGCAATTTCTTTTTCACACCTTTGCAAACAGAGTAGATCAAGATCAGACAGCTCCTATAAGAGTTGTCCGAATAGAGTCTACTCTGTTTTATGAAATCTCACTCTACAGTTTCTACGGAACAAAAACTCATGCTTGTACGTATGCCATTATAAAAATCCATCTAATAAATATTTTATTTTTTTTTCATGAATATTCAATAGGGAAAGCGTTAACTCGCTCACTGTCTCATAATTTGTTGTTTGCATTTTCAATGTTCTTCCTTTCTGTTTAACCCATTCCCTCATAGGCTATTTTTAGACCCAATCTCTTTGAATAAATCTATCCAAAAGGAGCATTAACTAGAGAAAGGGAAAATGTTAGAATTGTGTAGTACTGAAACCATTGTGATAAATAGAGCATTTGCTCCTATGGAGCAAATGCTCTATTT